>RWGY01000491.1:0-111302 GCA_007726485.1 Eragrostis curvula | reverse complement strand
CTTTCTTAGGAGTGCAAATCTTGAATTCTCCACGGAAGCTCCTCTCTGGGCACTAAAATGTGCGACACGGTTTGAAGGTGAAGGTGGAGTGCTCCTGTCAATTAGCCATGCAAGGGGAGAATCTAGGTCGTCCAGATCGTCATCACTGGTGTACCCTCTCTTCTGCACCATTGACGCTTTCCTGTCTAGCTTTGCACCACCTGCTATGTCCGCCACTTCTCTGCTGCGTCAGATGTTGAAGGTGCACGGTACACACAGGAGCAGCAATGTATGGAAATGGGCCGATCACATCTTTGTCGGTGCAACGCTCCAGCAAGTTCTGCATAGTATCATGGATTATTTGAGTGAATTTCAGCAAGATAGTATGTGTAAGTTTAGAAGTATACAACGTTAGTGAGAGTGAAACGAACCTCAGAATTAAGCTCCTCTAAGACTGTGCATGGAACAGGATCAGGACAGAACTCATCCGGGGTGAAGTTGCATAGGATTCTTGTCATTAATGGAAGACCAATCGATGGACAGACCTGAGAAGGTATCAAAAGATTAACCACAGCTCACCTAGTTCACGTAAAGAGGAAATAGTATAATAATTTGTCAAGTGCTATGCATGAATACTGACCTCTTTTCGGATAGATTTCTCAAGAAGCATGTCCTTTGGAAGCATCAGTAGATCACTCAACTCATTAAGCAGTTGAAAAGGTTTCGATTCAATCACGCCACTTCTTTCATCATCATCACTTTCTATGTCCTCAGAATCATCAGCGTCTATCCCAAACTTATCTGTCAACCATCTCGACCAGTTTCCAATCTGGACAGCCATTTTATCGTGTAAACCAGTTATTCAAGGTGCAATGGCAAGATCCTAGCATATTGAAAATCTAGTTTTGTTCCCTATGCAAAGCATCATCTGACAAACAAATTCATGACAACTATAAAACTGTTTGAAATGTACAAAAAAAAAAACCCTACTGAATCAGGTACATACAGAATTCTTTAGCTGTGCGCCTGACCCAAAGCTTAGATCACCAGCTGGAATTGGCAGGACTTTAGGGTCCACAATCGGGTCAGATATAGGATCAGTTGGTATCTCACTTGCTGATTCACGAAGGATGGCATTAAACATTGCAACATCCAGACGCGCTACACATTGCTCCATCACCTGATAAGGAAGAACTCATGAGGTACGGAAATATATTTGCAGTGACAGATAATGTGTATATTTTTGGAGCTAAGGACGTTCAATAATACCAATTTTGCTAATATTGGCAAACATCCGCACTCATGTCCACCAGCACGTAGGGGGCACATTCTGCTGAATGCATCATGAAATGCAGCTTTCCATAGGTTAACAGAAAAGGTGCCCTGCTGCTGATCACCCAAAGAAGGACCTAACACCCTCCCAGCCTTTGGAGTCGATGAACCCTCCGATGGAGTTTGCATGTGTGGAGTTAGTGCCTGGAATAGAAACATGCTTCAAAAAATTGACAACACGGCGAAATCTGACATATTCAGAGAATGGATAGGCTATAAGAGAATCACTCTTAAGTAGTTATTTGTGAAACACTGGACTAGGACTCAATGTCCCAGCCTCACGGAAGTGTGAGACAAAATATGTTGTCTAAGACAAATATTTACCTGCCACCACAGAGTCTCAACAATCCGAGAAAATATCCAAGATTCAATCTTCTCTAATGCAGCCAAAAGTGTACTTGTTTCCTGCCAATCTTCTGGCATCTGCATGGCAGCAAGTTTGGCTTGACTGCTGTTGAAGCTGTTTTTCCATAGCATTGTCATGGATTTTCCATCAAGTTTTTTGGCACTACCATTCATGTTCATAGACGCCATGGTTGGAGTTGATTGAGGCGAGATGTCAAAAGTTTCTGCAATTATTTCCCTGAGAACAACTGTATTGGATAGCCAGAATGTCAACCTACACCAAGAATGGAATGTTAGTTTAATGAATGTTTTGATAATGTGAAACGCCGGAGTCAATTAAGTTTAGCCAAGTTTGTACCTTGAAGCATCATTACTACATGACTTCGCAACAAGCACAAGGCCAGAAGCAGTGTTCCTTGCTACTGTAGCTCTCTTATGTGCGGACCAACACTTGGATGCATGGATATATAGTCTAGCGAGACGCCGAGCTGGGGTGTGCAACTTATGTGCTGAACTTCCATGTTCCGGCACTACAGAGTATAGAGAAACTTCAAGGGCAGCAACTTCACGAAGCTCCTGTTCCAACTTATCAATTCTTGACTCTAATTCCCCGTTTCCTTGACATATAACTAATTTTTCATGATCAACTATCTTCTCTTCAATATCAGGAGTTTCATCATCAGTACCAGTACTCTGATCACAATGTGGTGCTTCATCTAACACATCAATCTCCCTGGCCTCTTCATTGCCTCTATCATCAATGGTTCCGGCGTCACTGATTATATCATCTGTTTCCTCAGACAATTCTGATGGAGGGCGAGAGGGAACTCTTGAAATATCTGGTTTTCTAACTTCAACAGCTTTAGCAGGATTAACGGTTTTCTTTGGCTTCTGCGATTTGTTCTGAACACTGTTTGATCCTTTATGTTGCAGCTTGTTTTGAGCTTGACGGCTTGTACTGCTTTTGGTTGTGCGGGGGCTATTTTCTCTTGTCTCCTTTTTACTAAGCTTCTTTGGAACCCCTGAAACTCTTTTCAATCTAATATCTTCATTCCCAGGAGACTCTCCTTGTGATGAAAGAGAGTTTCTAGATCCACCTCCCTTCTCATCTCTCCCTTCCCCATTGTCTCTGGCACCCATTTCAAAATACTTATACTCTGTTCAAATCTTGATGCCTGGAGAAAAAGTAAACACAAATGGTTAGATTGTTCTAGAGATTTTTGCAACCTGATCAGACTTTCAAAACAAAGCATGCTCAAACGGATCTAACCACCGAAGACATTTGAGTCAGCAGAAACGTGAAATCAAGAAAAAAATTATGACTAACTCAACTGAAAAAGAGAACATTTGCTATCAAGACATACCATAGGCGCTAATAAGCAAGATCTCACGGTTTCAAAATGTTGTTATTAACCTTAAAATGTGAAGATGAAGTTTCTGAATTCAAAGCAACACCAAAATGAGGGTTCCAAAATACATCACTCGTAAGTGTGTGTATAATAGGTAATTGATCAAGAAGAGTGTCACCGAGAGCCTAAAATGAAGTCAATATGACCAGTTGGCACTCGAATTTGTGACTGAAATTGAATTAAAGCCAATATTAAAAAGTCTGCAGTTGATGAATGAACACGACTATCAATCTTCTGGATTCAAAGCCTATTGTTAGGATGACTATGAGTCAAAATTGCCACAAGGCGATATTAGGAGCCTCAGCAGAGACTGTAAATTCAGGTGAGAGATATCCCCCCGAAAAAGCAGTATGTCAGTTTGAGTATGATTCATGGACAAGTGGTCAAACAATGCATCTCAAGCCCATTCGTAAGTTGTGACGCAATACGCGCATTCATTTCCACACAAAATCATTGATTGATTAATCACAACTGCCCGAAATTACAAATCATAATCCAAAACAACCGGTTAGTCTGGCCCAGGGATTTCCCAAAATTGCAAGTTACGGTCAATTCACCAATAAATAACTCTGAAAAGAACGGCTTAAAAGGGGGAAACAAGTTCGATGGGCAACATTCCACCATAAATGCGGACGGCAAGCCGTCACCCGTCGAACCGAACACCCACTCTGAGAAATTCCAAATCTGCAACCACCACAGCCGCCGTACAAGAGCAAATCAGGAGGAGATTATAAAACGCAAAAATCCGGCAACACCAAACAAACCAACTGCCGGAATTCACAAATGCAGATCGTAAGGCGGCGGCACCAATCACTCAGTCAGGCCGTAACCGACTGCCCGATTCACCACAAATCCCACGGGAAAATTGGGCGACAGGCTAATCAATGCTGTAGGACTCAGACAAGGATCCCCAGGCCACATGTAGAGGTACACTGTACAGTACCCCGAGCAGGAAATCGCAAGTCATGGCAATCGAAAAAAACATCAAAACAAGTTGAAATCCGGCGCGAATCAAGGACCGCGCCGCCGCTCACAAATCGTCCCAGAGATCCGGCAGAGGCTTCACTGCGCGGGATTCCATACCAGAACTGCAGGGTAGAGACGGAGGAGAGCAGTGCAGTGCCTCACCTTATCCTGATTCCTGCGGATTGCGCGTCGGTCTCCGCGAGCGCAATCAGCAGCAGCGGTAGCAGCGACCACCGCCCCCCGGCTTGGTGCCGGCCCGCCGCGCGATCCAATGCGGAGCGGGGGCGAGGGGAGATTTCCGTCCAGAACGCGCAACAGCCCGATGCGGGGGCTGTTTCCGCGTACGTACGGGCGGCAGCGCGGCCGTCGGCGCGGGAGGCGACGCGCGAGGCAGGCGTGTGTGGCGTGCTCGGTTCGCGGCTGGCGCTTGCCGGTGTGGAGCGAGCGTGGTGGGCGGGCGGAGTGGGGCGTGGGCGGTTGCTGCTTAAATCGAGTGTGTGTGTTCACCTCACTTGTTGTGGGAGGGTCCGCTCACCGCTTCGAGGGGTGTGCCCACCGGCGAGTGATGTGGTTTGTCTGCTTCCGTTTTTCTCCTCTCCCCAATTTGTGTGGGTTTCTGTCTAGCTTATTTTTCAGTTTTATTATCATTTTATTTATTGTGTTGAGGTGTGGTTTTTTATATAATGAGAAAAAACATCCTTGCCTTAGAGCTCCTAAGAGGCTACAACCCACATATTACATTGTGGTAAGGAGCGGTCACGGAGCTTGAGGAGCGACCTAGGAGCTATTAAAGTTATTGAAGTGCTAAGCTCCGTCACCGCTAAAGAGTGAGGTGTGATGGTTTTATGTGTCTTATTTTTGTAAAATAATATCAATTGAAGTGCATATCGCTATTTTGAGCTTCCCATGTATAAAAGTAACATACAAGCTCCCCCCCCCCCCCCCCCCCCCCCACCACCCCCCCAAAAAAAAGAACATGTACACATATTTGATAGGCATGTTCTACGGTACGACTGTGTGCAAACTGTCCTAGATTCAAAGTGGCTATTTATGCGTGAGGAATACTTAAGATGTGAACCCTTTCTTATGCATGTCTTTCTCCTTTATATTTTATCATGTCTCTTTTTTCTCTTTTCACTTTTGTTGTAGTTCTTTTTCTAGTGAAACATTTTCTTGGCACGTGTTTTCTGGAGGACACGCTCTGAAACATAAATTTCTCTTCAAAATGTGATCATTCTTGAATAATTGATCATTTTAGTTTCATGCGTCGTGCCTTTTGTGGTAGATAGGTAGTTTGCACCACCAGATATCTATTGCTCATATTTATAACGAAAATTTGAAGTTTATATATGCAATTCCGCCTGGCATTGTTTGTTTTAGTAGGAGTGATGTGTGCATGGACCACCACATAGATTATACAAAACAATAACCACAAAAGAACTAAAGAAGATATCTGCGATCTCAAATGGATCCTTAACTGTTTTCTCCCACTTTGGTGATAATCATTCTCTTTTCAATGCTCCTTTGACATTTTATTCTGCCTCCACATTTCCTCTATCGCGCATGATATTTTTTTTTTGTCTGAATCCTTCGCCACACTAATCCTTCCATTGTGTGGTATAATATTTTCACTGACTATTCTTTAGTTTATATAGTACCATTTATTATTACAGTTACTTCATGCGAAGCTAAAACACTATTATTCCTCTTCGGTTAATGGCTTAATGCACAGGAAGGCATTCCCTTCAGGCGTGCTCTCCTCTGCTCACCCAATTTACCTACGATGATCTACCACCCCCACACAAATGGTCTCTCTTTTCTAGTCTCCACCTCACGGAACACGACACAGTCGTACGCGCTCATGATCAGCCACGGCGTTGACAATATGACTTGACAATCTGGATCCTTGAGTTGAGACCTGCTACTTGCCAATAGTATAGATCAATCTCCCATGGGAAGCCTGCATCTTTTTAAATTTTCTACATTGGCTCTAGAAAATGCTGCATGTGCCATGTGGTTTCCTCTGAAATAAAATGCTGCATGAGGATTATGTACAGGACTTTGCCGCACAAGTTGTAGCCATCACCGTGCATTTCCTCTTCAGCATGGCGCCTCCACATGGCGAGGTCCCTCTGTCCCTCTGCGGTGTGGGCCTGGACAACACTATGCTAATTGCTCCATGTTCCATGTTACTCGTTGTGTGCAATTGTGCGCGCCCCATTGGCGCCAAATCAAGAACGAAACGATATCCTCTCAATCATTTCACCAAAAGAAATAAAGAGAAGAACATATTCTCACTAGTGCAAAGAAAAACAAAACACGAGAAAGCGAGCCTTTCCTTTTCTTATTCCAGTATCTTTCTTGTCGTGTTTTTATTAAAAAATAAATTATAAAGGGCGGTGAGCAGACTCTGCTGGTGCGACCAAAGTGCCCAGGCTGATGCAACCGGGAGAAGCAGTGTCGGTGGTGGCAGAGCCACCGGCCAGCTCCGGTACCCGTGCGTATCAGAGAATTTGGCTTTGGATAATAGAAACAAAGAGAGGAGAAAACAGAGAAATGACTTACGTTTGTGAGACGGATGAATTACATATGCCCAGGACCGGCCGGCGCCTGCTGGAGAGCTCAAGTAGCACGGCCGGCCGGCCACCTTATTTGCTTTGAGCTTTCATCAAATGTCACCTGCTCCTTCACATAGGTAACCCACATCGTACAAGTGAATTGATACGTTTTAGTGTGGTGTCAATACTCAGTTAGTACCTAGATTTTCACCATCTGAACGCCATGCGCATCACACTTTCAGTGTGCGTGCTATGCTCTGAAAGCTGATGAAATTCCAGCGATTCTTTCACCCTATCGCAAAATAAAGGTTTCGGGAGCATATATAGTAGGGCAGTGTTACGGTAGTCCCAGTCCCAACTCTTGCACCTTTAAGGTGCAAGAGTAGAAATCAATCTGAGCCCTTGATTTTATGAAATTAAAATTAAATAAAAAATATGAAATAAATGCTGCCAGCCCACCTGCCACAACGACAACTGGAAATCCCTCTCCCAATTCCTTCATTGCTGCGAACCCTTCCAAAATCAAACTAGAAAATCCCTCCCAACATGGATTGGATCGGATTCTGATTTTTGTTTCGTAGCATGGCACATCAATTGATTTTGGTAATGTCACGTTGCCAACAATTGTTACCATGGCACATTGATTGATTTTGTTACCATTACCATGACACCTTGATTAATTTTGGTTGAATGGTCCGGTGCCATTTATTACCATGGAGGAGGGTTTATTGATTTTGGTAGAATGGAACGTTGCCAATTGTTACCATGTTCAAAGTTCAAACTAAAGGAAAGTTTTCACGTTACAGTCAACAACTAATCGGCAATCTTCACAGAAAATCAGCCAGCAACTTTAAGCGGCAATCCCTTCACAAAAAATCAGCAAAACCAATCTGCAATATCTAGTACTACTTCACGCGAAAATAGGAAGTTTCCATGTTGCCTTGTTTCTACGTTGCTTTTTTCTTAAAAAAATACTTTCCAAACTGAAAAAAGAGAATAAAACGGAAGAGGCTCTGCATGTCATGACAGGAATAAAAACATGGCCAAATTCAAGCCGCATGACGTTCATGAACGTGAAAAAAAAAACATGTTACATGGCCAAATTCCCAGCGGAAGTGCAATCAAATCAGAGATCGGTAGTTATTATTTTCGTGAAAAAAAAAAGACTACATATCTGATGCACGTACTTCACCATCACGGATGCACAGTCACGACATGTATGTTCACAAAGGAAAAACACGTGTCACGGACGCCAGAATGGTACAATGTACGCATGCCGATAAAACGTATCACGTTCATGGCATCGTGAAACATCAGGATTATGGCAAAATAGCAAAAAGAAAAAAAGAGAGGGAAAAAAATCACGTTTTATGCATTATCCTAACATATATGGAGAAATCTTCCTATAATTATGCATTAGTTTCCAAAAAGTAGTTATGGATGAAGTCTTGCACCCATGGGTGCAAGACTTTGTCTTTTGCCTCGAGATCTACTCAAATGGACGGTTCACAGTTATTTAGGACTACTTTAGCAGGAGCCATATAGTATGCTTCAGAAGAAAATGGGACGTCAAAAACAAAAAGTGTGCGCAAGAGGATTTCTTATGTTCAATTATGCACCAGGAAACTACACCCAACAACCAAATATCGTGTCTCGTTAAGGCCTTAAGGGTGTCTAGTCACTACAAGTAATGCAGTAAGTAGGCCGTATTGTGCCATGTGTGGTCCCTCAAAATAGACCAAATGTATACTTTCTCTTAGATAGTAGTGTATTTCAGTTCTAGCTCCAAGTTTCAACAAAGCCCCACACAATCGATATGCTAACGGTCGGTGAGAGGCCCTTTTCAGTCCTCATTATCATAATCCTGACCAAATAGGCTTTGGAAAAGCATGTTTGGACACATGGAGTTATATATAGGCTGAGGAAGTGAGGAATTTGTGATTTGCTAAGCTTAGAAAACCTTTAACATTTCAGCTACAAAAGTCAGCAATTCAGCAGATACGTCCACACAGCATAACTAGTGGTCAGACATTTTGCTGGATCGAAACATCTTTACCTGCACGACAGGCCAGATCAGGACACAATGGATGTGTACATATGTTTTCATTTCTGCAGAAGAACAAATTGTGCGTACAAGGACAGCGGCTGCCCCCGGAAGGACACGCCAACAACGACCCCGTATAACTACAACTACACAGCACCAAATGTGCTGCTCCATACACCTCACCATAAATTCCCATAGTACCTTGATCCCTATGCTGTTTTCAGAATAAAATCGTCATAAACACAGCAGCAGGAGTAGGTAACTTGGTACTGACCTGGAGTCACGTTTGAGTAACGTTTGGAAGTTGAACTCGCACGGGCTGAAAAGGCCACCACACCACACATGCATCTGAGCTAACACAGCAGTGGAATGATGGTTAAGAAAGCAATGTTTCATTCACCTCCATTAGGGAGGAGCAGAGCTGTGCCATACATATCCGTTGGAATGCAATCATGATGATCAATAAGTTAGCAAAACAGGATGGGGGCACAATTGAAAGGAAAATTGTTATCAGTAAGTAACACACAAGGTGGAATGGCAAGACTGCTGGTAATGATTCTGTCCATCCTTTGGTTCCAAGTATATGTTACGTTGAAAATACGCGACCAGCCAACGGGCAATTTAATCTCAGTAGTCAGTACCAAGAAAACTGTCAGCATTGCGTTTGCATGAACCAGTTCCTTTCATGAAAAAATCAGAACTGTAAGCTGCATTCTGTGACTCTGCTTAAGGCAACATCAGTAACGGGCTGAAAAGCATGAGATTAGCTAACAGCAAAAGCAGCTCATAGTGACATGTAAATGAAGATATAGGAATTCTCTCTCACCGAGCCACCGCAACATCGATTCGCTCATATGTACCATCAGGTAAGATGCAAATGTCACAACTCATAACTAAATTGACTCGTAACTTTCGGCCAAGCTTGCAAGACAAGTTGCCCTTGTCTAACTTTGCGAAGCTGATGTGCGCTATCAAGATGCAACAAGAGACATCTGATGATAAAGAACTGAAGCTCTTTCAAAAGCGCACAACTCATAGCTTCAGATCCATGCGAAAGTTTAAACCTTTACCCGTATGAAGATAGATATGTACAGACCACCAAAAAAGTCCACATGTAGCTGAAGCATTCCAGAAATGCTTGCCAAAACAAATCCACATCAATGTGACATATAAGCTACTCCAAAGATTAAGGTTTGCAGACTGTAACGTTAAGAAACAACAAACTGCTGAAGTGACAGGTCTTTGTTACTGCATAAGAAATCTCTTGAAATCAACTCTCAGCAGTAAAGTGTTATGTTTCAGAAATTCAGAGTGCCAATGAGCAGCATTTAGATGCAGCCATTTCATGTTATTATGACAAACATATGGTTAAAATTTACCATCAGAACACATGCGTTGTGTTGCTAGTTACGATCAACCTTAACCCTTCTTGTTACCTAACACAGTATGCTAATAAAAGTCCTTATGGTCACCAATTTCAGCTTAACTGCTAGGCATTAAACAACTAACTAGTGGTTCATATGCATGCTATGACCCCCCCACAAATGGAAACACATCACCAATTTGTATCAGCAGAGTGAATAACAGGGACATCACTATGGTTCGTGTTTTACTGATGTCTATTCGTTTGATAGGTTACACTTATCAGTAGGGTATGGATACTTTTACCGGCCCAAGTAGGAGAGTGACAGATCCAATAATCAGAACTGTTGGTTAGGGGGTTGTCAATTTTCGGTAATGTACAGAGCTACTAGCAATGCATGCCTGGAAAAGCTGCAGTGACGGAATAAAAGGGTTTTGTTTGTAAAGATGGTGACACTATTCAAATCCAAGCAAACCACAAGAGGTCCAGATCCCCTGTCTTCGCTTCTCTGTGCAAAATGATGCTCAGGTGTCAGAGTGTAATGGTAAAGCATGCACAGCATTTAGAAACTTATTAGTACAGGGGAATTTTTGTGGCTCTAACTACGATCCCCTTGAGAGCCAATACACCGATTAGCCGATGCTCAAATCAAATTGAGACCACGAAGTGCAAAATATCCAAAAGGTTTCCAGATTTTACACTACACATCGCAGCCACTGACATCATTGGTATCAAGTATGGACCGAGAAGATGTAAAGAATACTACTGCTAGTACATCTCAGGCACCCCCGTTCGTAACATATCATATGCCAGTTTACGAAACAAGGCTATTCCTTTTAGCTTTTTGGTGTTCAGTGCTTGGTCAAGGGCATCGCTTGCATGTGAAGGCCTTAAAGGAAGGTATATATCATATCTTAATGCGGTTCAAGTGGATAACATCAGCTGGTCAAGGGCAATGGCCAATGATTCCCGGGTACAAACCATCATAACTTCAACTTGGTTGGAGATGGAGTTCACCTTCACCATCCTCTGAGCTTGTGCTTTTGTGCACGCTGCACAGAGACTACCCGGGCCAATATTATGATATGGGCCTTTCCAAGTTTGATTCACCTCCATTAGGGAGAGCTCTGCCATGCATATCCGTTAGAATGCAATCATGATGGTCAATATATTAGCAAAACAGGATGGGAGCACAACTGAATGGAAAAATGTTATCAGCAAGCAGCATACAAGATGGAATGGCAAGACTGCTAGTAATGATTCTGTCCATCCTTTGGTTCCAAGTATATGTTGCTTTGAAAATACATGACCAGCCAACGGGCAAACCAGTACCAGTAGTCAGTATCGAGAAAATTGTCATCATGCCTGCGATTGCACGAGCCGGTTCCTTTCATCAAAATTCAGGACTGGAAAGGTTAAGTCTCCCATTTGGAAACAACTGTAAGCTGCATTCTGTGTCTCTGCTTGAAAGAAATATCAGTAATGGGCTGAAAAGAACGGTAAGTTGCATGCAGTCACGTTCTAAGCCCAAATGTGGTTTAAACAGCACACCAAGCGGGCTCGTTTTTTACTCGGCCCGTACCAGCTGAAAAGTTCACGAGGACCGGAGTCCATTCGACTTGTTTAGCTTCACCCTCGATGCCACCGCTACCGCCGCCGGGAGCGCCGGAATGGAGCCAGAGCCGGAGCCGGCCCAGGTCCGCCGCCGCGGGCAACCGCAAGCATATGGCCATGCTCGAGCGCCTCTCCAAGCGCTCATCTTCCTGCGCCGCCGCCGCGGCGCCCTTCTCGGACTCCACCGGCGCCTCCCCCGTGGACTTCCTCTCCCGCCTCGCCGCTGCCAAGCTCGCCGCGGAGTCCGCGCTCTCTGCCTGCCGCTCAACCACCGGTGACGAGGCGACTGCATCCCTAGCTGCCGCGGCCGCCGCCATCGACGATCTCGACCGCGTCGTTGCCGAGGCGTCCCACGCGTTGCCGCCCTACGAGCTCCGCTCCGCCCTCGCAGCCGCCGACGACCTCCTCGCGGCTCACAGGGTCGCTGCCTCGGAGCTCAAACCCAAGCAGTCCTCCTTCAGGAACAAGAGCAGGGCGCCCAAGAACCCGCCTCAAGATCCTGCGACCCTCCCGCCGCCTCAGTCGCCGGCTCCGGAGCAGCCAAAGCCTGCCCTTCACGCGATCCTGCCAGGGTTCGGATTCCGGGGCAAGGAAGGAGCCGCCTTGGTAAAGGATCTGAGGGTCTCCAACGACAAGGATGGGGATTTCACTGCGAGGTCTATCTCAACTCAAGGGCAAGTGCCGGGCGATGTACGTCCACAAGTTGAGAAATTGCCGTGTTTACGTCGGAGCTGTTCTTGGCTCAGTGCTCATTGAGGATGTAGAAGGCTGCACGTTTGTGATGGCAGCACACCAGATCAGGATTCACGAGGCGAGGGCCACGAATTTCTACTTGCGGGTGAGGAGCAGGCTGATCATCGAGGACTGCAGTGGTGTGAGATTTGCACCACATGCTTTGAAGTATGAAGGAATTGAAGAGGATTTGAAGGATTCCAGGCTCGCTGAGGAGACTGGGAATTGGGCCAATGTGGATGACTTCAAGTGGCTCAGGGCAGTGCAGTCACCGAATTGGTGTTTGGTTCCAGAGGAAGAGCGGATACCAGTTGTCGACATTTCACATGTTCGTGATCAGGAGGTTTAATAGCTGAGCTGCTTGGGAGGCTTTCATGCCAGCTCTGCTGTTGGTTTACTAGATTGGTTATTGAATTTTAAAATGTGGTTCCTATGGGAGCTAAGTTTTGGTTTGTTTGGAATTCTGCTTCAGAGCATCGGGACTCTTTCATTTTCGAATTATCCTCAGAAACCATTGTTTTCTCTGGTTATGTTATGTTCAATGTGCCTATGGCATGCAGAATAATATTTCCAAGGGATGAACTTCAGGATGGAAGAAATTTGTTTAGCCGCTGCAGCTATTTGGTGTTGTAAATTACTGGTGCAGACACTTTATATGTGAACACTGTCCACCAACAAACTGGCAATGTTCCTGTTGTTTATCTGCATAGTTCAAGGCTGAAAAACAATTATGGAAATGCTGTTGTAGAGTCTTCTGCAGGGACTGCTGCTGCTGCAACGAGGGTGCAATTGAGTAGCGCGTGGTTCTCTCCAAAGGTTTGCTCTGATGAACTCAGCAGGCCTGCACCAGAGAGTTAGCAACAGCGAAAGCAGCTCATAGTGACATGTAATGAAGATATATATGAATTCTCTCTCACCGAGCGACCGCAACTTCAATTCGTTCATATATACCATCAGGCGAGATTCAAGTGTCAACTCACAACTAAATTGACTCTTAATTTTGAGCCAAGCTTGTAAGATAAGTTGCCCATGTCTAAATTTAGATGCTGATGTGTGCTATCAAGAATTCAAGATGCAACAAGAGATATCTGATGATAAAGAACTGAGGCTCTTTCTAAATCGCACATCTCATAGCTTCAGATCCATGCGAAAGTTTATACCTTTACCCCTATGAAGATAGACATGTACAGACCACCAAAAAGTCCACATGTAGCTGAAGCATTCCAAAAAATCTTGCTAGAACAAATCCACATCAATGCGACATATAAGCTGCCTCAAAGATAGACTGTACTGTAACGTTAAGAAACAACAAATTGCTGAAGTGACAGGTCTTTGTTAGTGCATAAAAATTCCATGAAATCAACTCTCGGCAATTAAGTGACAGTATCATGTTTCAGAAATTCAGAGTGCCAATGGACAGCATTTAGATGCAGCCATTCATGTTATTATGGCATAAACGTATGGTTAAAATTTACCATAAGAACACCTGCGTTGTGTTGTTAGTTATGATCAACCTTCTTGTTACCTAACAGAGTATGATTATAAAAGTCCTTACGGTCACCAATTTCAACTTAACTACTAGGCATTAAACAATTAACTACTGGTTCATATGCATGCTATGGGTTGGTGGTTGTTATGTGTATAATTAATATTCATTAATTTTGCAAGCGCAGGATCACCATTGTAGCATTTCACCTTGGAGTATTCCAGGGTTATCGTATTTATATCTCTGCAGAGAAGTAGAGCGATAGGAAGTTGAATTGTAACAAAGTACATACTTATTGTGTAAAATAACAAGACATTACTAAAGACGGGGGTAAGAGGTACATTTTAGATATGGGTGGCACGCACCATATAATCCAAGGAAAATAAAGGTAGAGCAGAAATTATATTGGGAGGACAACGAGATAGAGACAAGGATTCCTATATGTTAATCTTATATCTATT
Source organism: Eragrostis curvula (assembly GCA_007726485.1). Lineage (NCBI taxonomy): Eukaryota > Viridiplantae > Streptophyta > Magnoliopsida > Poales > Poaceae > Eragrostis > Eragrostis curvula. The sequence goes on along the minus strand of RWGY01000491.1, from coordinate 97,013 downwards.
TACTTTTAGCAATTAGTTCTACAAGATTATACACTCTAGCTAAGGTCATGCACATACAAGTCATGTCGTTTCAGGACACGACCATGCCATGGCTTAATGAGTCCCAGAACAGCAGGTTCACCTTGGGGATCTAACCGCTATTTCCAACCCAGTTAGGCCGACCTTGAAAGTGGTGGATTACAGATACCGATGTAACTGTCACATACACTCACGGCTACCAGTAAGGGCGAATGCCAATCGTGCATAGGCAAAGCTCTAAGCGCCACGCTTACAACCCGCCTAGAGGAACTACTCCTGATCGAGAGAGCAGCCCTATCTAAGAATGTAGCACAGCTTTCACTAAGCGCGGACTCCATTCCGGCAAAGCACTCACTCGTACTACTTAAACACAATCACGAAACCCACAACAAAACTTCTACGAACACTAACTTAACTAAGTAAATAAACTTAAATAGAAAATAATTGGTAAAAGAAATAAATAAAGAATAAACTAATTATATTAAATAAGAAAAGAATAATTCTACAAAAGTTAAGATACAAGAACTATACCAGAACTCCGAGAATACTCCCGGAACCCCAAGAGAGTTCTCACTCTACTCTACTTTACTCTAGCTCCCAATACTAACTCTACTTCTACACAAATGAGTAATGTATCTCTTGGATCAGTGAGGTGCGAGTTGTTCCTGCGGACCCCATAGGTATTTATAGCCTCCTTAGGACAGGGAGGTATTTATACCCGAAGGAAACATGGCGGGACCCTCAAGGCAGGCCGACCGGCCTATTAGGGGGTCGGTCGGCTGTCCACTGTGGCGGTTCGCCATCGCCTCTTGCGTGAACGCTCCAGACTCACTCCTGGTGTCGGTTTGGAGGTCGGTTACTTCGTGGGGGCGGTAGAACTTGAGTAAGGGCCAAGTTAAGGCCCAAACAACCCACCAGCTGGTATGTCGGTGGGATTCTGCCGAACAGGCTTTAGTTTAAGCAGTTTTGGCCCATGTACAGCCTGCTGGAGGAAGGCTGGGGCCTTTAGGGGGGGGGGGGGGGGGGCTTGTGTTTTCTTCGTCACAAGCCAAATTTTCTCCATTATTTACTCCGCATCCAAAATTCACCAAAACTCGGTGGAAGCATGTTCAGCCTGTTCGTTTCGCTGCTGCTGCGGCTGCGGCTGCAGAAAAATAACTGTGAACCAAGGTTTACAATAACGATCAGATCACTAAAACCGGCCGCCACCGAAATGTCCGATTTCACCGGTTATCGCGATAACCGGTCGGTTTTCGACCAAAAATTCAAAATTTAAATTTCGAATTCGAAAACCACGAAACCGATCGATTTTCACCGGTTATCGACCGATTTCGACCGGTAACCGATCGGTTTGATCGGTTTTGGACGCAGGACCGAAAAATGGCGAAAAGATAACCGATCGATTTTCACCGGTTATCGACCGATTTCGACCGGTAACCGGTCGGTTTTGATCGATATTTTTTGTTTCAAATATTTTCAAATTTTCAAAAAATTTCAAATTTCAAATTCGAAAATTGGTAAACCGGACTTATCGGACCGGACCGATTTCACCGGTTATCGCGAAAACCGCACGATTTTTCAAACCTTGCTGTGAACACTGTAGCTGCTGCTGAAGAAATACCTGCTGCAAAGCAGCGAGACGAACACGCTGGTTAATCCTAACTACTATGCACAGAATCTTGATGAAAGGCTTTTATTTACCGATATGTTGGAGGTCGAATGATGTTTTAACAACCACCAACACTATATGGTCCCCCCTAAATGGAAACATATCGCCACTTTTTATCAGCGGAGTGAATAACAGGAACATCACCACTATGTCTATGGTTCCTGTAATCCTGTTTTACTGATGTCTATTTGTTTGATAGGTTTACTCTTTAATCAACAGGGCATCGATACTTTTACCGGTCCGAGTAGGAGAGTGACAGATCCAAGAATCCGGACTGTTGGTAAGGGGGCTTCTTGATTCATTTAGTAGTGTGGTTGGCACAATTTTAACGTCATCTGATGCATTAATTAAACATAAACTTTGCTCATTTCAGTTTTTTTTTCAATATGCTGATTTTTTTTTTAAAAACGATCATGAACATTTAGACAGGCCTACATGACTTTAGAGCAACTCAGCTTACTCAATTTAACGGTGTTGTGCATTCAGTGACCGTAGACATGCCTATATTTTGAAAAAAACGAATGATCAAACGTAACTTAAAAAAGAAATAACGTCAACAATGAGTAATGTATTGGACCGCAAGTCCACGATCGTGGCGGGAGGCAAAAACTGCTTGCTCTACAGTGCACCAGTCAAACGGCATTGTCATACGGCACCGAAGCTGTAACGTTTTGATTTAGTTTAATCAAAATGTTTAAATAATTATTTGTGGTCAAATTGATTACATGGAACCCTAAGCAACACAAATTTGTAACTAGCTAGGGTAGGAGCAGTCCAGTATTGGAACCAAAGATCGGGAATAAATGAGATTGATGAATCGGATTCCACTCGTTGAAGAGGCACAGGAGCCGCCTAAACTTCTCCATAAAAAGCCCTCGTCTCCAAGGGCATTTCTGCAGCTGTTTAGATACTCCTAGGTACTATCGCTATTCATCTAAAAACAAATGGTACTATGGCTATTGGCTTGGATAGAGTAACTTGAAGCCGCTTTTGTTCATCTGTTTACCCTCAGATTTTACGGGCACTCCACATTTGCAGCCATGGCGTTGGACAAGCGCGACGAGCGGGTCAGCGGCAAGAAAGCAAGCCTTCTTGGCTTCTGAAAAGAAATTATAGATATATCATAATATCAATGAAGGTCTCTATTACGAAATGAGTGCGCTTATAACTTTTTATAATATAGTCACAGACTATATGTTAGTAATAATACTCCATCTATTCTTAAATTGTTGTCGTTGTTGATTTTGTGAGTTACATCTGACCGTTTGTCTTATTTAAAATATTAGTTCAAATATGCAAAATATAAGTTAAAATTTATTTTTTTCAATTTTTTTATTAAATAAATCATAATAAAATATATAATAATTTTAAATTTTTGAATAAAATAAATGATTAAACGTAATTTAAAAAGTCAACGGCGATAGCAATTTAAGAGCAGAGGAAGTATTGATTTGCAATTGAAAGAAAAAAAAAGAAACAACTAAATTTGTAGTCTCCTGTATCAGAGAAGAAAAATTTGTCGACAAAGCAAAGCAGCTGTGCTGTTTTTCTCCTCGCAAGACTACGTCTTGTCTTGAGTTGGGCTAGATTACGACTGTAGATCCTGCATGTACATCAGTACATGCAAGTTTGCGTCATATACGCGTACGCACTGGCCGATCAAGTTCACATACAGATATGCATTATATCCAGTTTCACGTGCTTGCATGCTCCAAGCTTCACAAAACTGCTTGCTAGCCTTCTCCTGTTTATCTTTTGAAGTAGCACATTCATATGCATGTTATACAGGTTGCACATTCATATGCCTTCTCCTGCTTATCTTTTGGAGAATTATTCAGTTTAATCGGACGTTTAAACTGATTGCACGGAATCCAAAGCAACACAAATTAGCAACTAGATAGATAGGGGAGGCGCTGCCCAGTCTTGGAACCAGAGATCGGGAATAAATGAGATTGATGAACCGGATTCCGCTCGTAGAAGACGCACAGGAGCCGACTCAACTTCTCCATAAAAAGCCCTCGTCTCCAAAGGCATTTCTGCACCTATGTGGAGTACCTTGAAGGTGTGAAGCTGCTTCAGTTCATGTGTTTTACGTCAGATTTTGCAGTCACTAGTCCAATTGCAGCCGATGGCGAAGGACAAGCACGAGCAGCAGAGCAGCAGCAAGAAGGCAAGGGTGGAGTCAACCCAGGTTCAAGTGAAGACAGAAATGGTGGAAGTAGGAGGGGCAGGAGGAGGCGCGCCGGTGGCCGCTGAAGAAGCCGCGGCCCCGAGGGAGGAGCTCACGGTGAAGATTTACAAGGACATGCTCCACTGCCCTGTCTGCACCCTTCCCTTCAAGCCTCCAATTTTTCAGGTCAGACATCTTTGCAAATCGACACTAGTATCATATCCTTGGCTTGCTATTGCCCATCTTTATTGACAAGTCGGGTTTTGCAGTGCGAGGCCGACCATTCAGCGTGCGGCGCATGCCATGAGCAGCTCCCCAAGGACAAGTGCTACGAGTGCGGCCTCGTCGGCGCCTACCGCCGCAACACCACTCTCGAAGCCTTCGTCGGCTGTTCCAGGATCCCCTGCCCCTACGACAAGTACGGCTGCCGGACCTACGTCACCTACCACGAGGCCGGCGATCACCAGCTCTCGTGCGCGTGGGCGCCGTGCAGGTGCCTGGAGCCCGGCTGCGCCTTCGTCGGCTCGCCGCCGATGCTCGTCTCGTCTACCACCTCAGCGCCGCGCCGCACTCCTGGCCCGTGGACAAGATATCCTACCGCACTACCAAGAACATCCACTTATCGGCGTCGCAGCCGCAGCGCCTGCTTGTGGCGGAGGAAGACGGGCGCGTGTTCGTCCTGTCCATGTGCGAGCTGGGGTCGTCCAACCGCGGCGCCTCGGTGGTTTGCGTCAGGGCGAACGACGCGGCGGCGGGGCCGCACTACACGTGCACGATGTGGGCAACGGGGCACAAGTCCGCCCTGTCCGGCCGGGAGGAGCTCGCCATGGTGCAGATGGCGGAAGTGCCGAGCATCTCGGCGTCCGGCGAGGCCACGGCGGAGGAGGCAGTGCGCCTGCTCGTGAAGAACAAGGATCTGCACGGGGCGTCCATGGTGATGCGCCTCGCCATTAGGATTGAAAAGGTGAAGGCTTGAACCCGAGGAAGCAAAGATTCGTGGGCTTCATCTAATAACCGATCAAAGGGTAAGGGTGTCACATTTTGGTCAGGGTTAGAATTGCTGGGTTTGGGTTCAATTGTTCACGCCTCCATGGCAGTGGCTTGATGATTAGCAGCATGGAACTGAACTGAAGGTGTAATCAGCGAGGCAAAGTTAAAAATGACTGATAATTTAGTTGTTTTGTGCTTATTAGATTGTGGCCAGGACGCCAGGTCGATGAATGATGGCTAGAGCTAGTGTAGTTCAGCAATCTAACTCATCTTCTCAATGCACAACTCGTCCATATCTCTGTCTGCATACATTTTGTTTTCACCATCCTTGCAGCCAACTTTGGATTCACGTTCACCCAGGTCCTTTTCGGATGGGATAGCAGGTAATAAACAGGAAAGTCAGTCTTTTGCCACTAGTTTCGTCCCTATAGGCATCTAATGGTCGCCGTGCTTTCCTCCCAGGGCAGGGTTCCACGTGTTGATCACAACTTGCACCGTTTACATGTTGATGAAACTTTATATTGTTGCATCTTACACAAGATTTTGTTACACCTCAAATTTCGCATGATGGTAGAGAATAACATGCTCTATCTATACATGTTTAAGTTGGTCACACGATGTGAATCGCTTGTGTTGAATTAATTCTAAATACTAGAAACTATGCGCGGCAATGCTGCGCTTCAGTTGCTAAACTTTGGATCCCCCCCCCCCCCCCCCCCCCTTTTGGTCGTTTTGAATGTCAAAGAATTGCACTAATCCATAGCATGATTACAAGCCAACATACCATTTGGTGTTGCCCATTTATATTGTTTCTATTGGCACATAATGATCCGTAAATTTAGAATTTAAAATTGAAAATGGTCTTAATCCAGGTAGATTGATTGTATATGCAAGTAATTTCATCTATATAGTTGTATATTTCTTCCATAGGCTTCACCTTGACCTTTTTATTCTCTGTCATCATCTTACCATGTTGCTCGGTATCGAGGAAACTCAGTAGGTGACATATTTCATAATAGATTTGGCCAAGGATATTAAACTATGATGTTGTTTGATTCTGTCACCCAAACTAATGTAAAGTATCTCTATTCTCAAGGGAAGGAAGCAGCAGATTTTTGCAAAAAGAGAAATGAAAGGCTGGTGACCAAAACTGTAATACACAAAGGCATATAACTGAACATTGATTGTATATGACTGACATGCTAAAAACCCTAACCAACATCACACAATATTGAGTGTTAATTTCAGCAGCCGATGCTCAATAGATTATTCAAGATATTTTATATGTCATTTTGTGTAGCTAGTCATTATAGAACATTGACAAACCAACAACCGTATAGGTAAGGGTCCCAAATCATGCAAGAAACATAGTGATTGCTGCGACTCAGAATGAAAACGAAAACATTATATACTTGATGCGGAAACTGGGATCAATCTGTCAGAATATGTAACATCCAGAGCATCCACTAAGTGGTTAAATCGTGCTTCTGGCTTCATATTTTTTCTAAGTGAGATTTTTCTTATACTTCAGCTAGTGGGTACATTTGAGATTGTTTCAGAATATGCAACGGGTTTCAGGTGGGTTTTGAGCGCCCATTGAGTTTGCGATTCCTTGGATTGCCAACTATATATGAGAAATATAAATTCACTTTAACTCTTTTTAGTCTCGGTTCATGTTCAATTAGTCTATGATCACTCATGTGCACAAGCGATCGGAAAAAAAAGGTGAGCAATATTCTTTTGGACATATTGTCAATCTACAAATTTGTGACAACCATTGAATTGTCTAGGGAAAAAATATGAACTTATGCCGACTTCATGAACCCATCGGGTCACACATAGGTGATAAATGAAACCCAGGCCCGCCCTCATTTTTCACGAGTCGGGTGCGGCTGAGATTCATGGGTCAAAAATCAAGCCTACGCGCGCACCCATCGTGTGCGAAACGTATCGTTGCCCGCACCCATGAGTGAAATTGTCATCCCTACCTTCAAGCCACAAACCCACAACACAAACAAACCATTGCTCTAGCAAAAAAAAAATCTACCTTCCGAAATCAAATGTTCCCCTATACAGAATGAAATGTTACACCATTCAAATCAAATTTTTCATGAGAAAAAGGAAAATGTTCTATCCTTAAAAATCAATTGTTCCCATTCAAAATCAAATATTCTATGGGCATAAGCAAATGTTCCGTGTATTAAAATTGAAGGTCCAAAATCATGGAGGGGATTCGCCGGCCAAAATCATGGAGAAAGGGAGTGAGGGGAAAGGATTTAGAAGGTGTTTACTGCTTAGAGAGACATATCTGACCTGGAGCCCAAAACGGAAAGGATGTAGGAGTGGGGGGAATTTGCGAAGGCAAGGGAATGGTAGCCTGAAGTGCTAGGTGCAGGTTGGAGACGGGAGTCAAGCAAGATTCGCAATAATAGAGGTTGGAGGAGCACTCGAGACTTTCGAAAGATTGGAGGAGCACTCGAGACTTTCGAAAGATTGGAGGAGCACTCAATTAGAGCAGAAAGATGGCGAGGTCAGAGCAGTCTAGGACGAGATCCAAATAAAGCCCATTTATACTGGAAACACAACCTAATAAACAGTCAAACGTTTAAAAAAACAGTCAAACAGTAAGCGGACGGGATGAGTAGAGACCGCGTTGGCGTTGCGGAAGAGGAAGGATTTACACCTCCTTTGTTCTTGAACGGCGTTGCGGGTGGTGGACGGGAATAATTCCGCTACTGGGCCGTTTCCAGCCCATTTTCCCTTTCCTTCTCTCCCTTTTGCGCCATTCCGGCCCAAGCGGCCCAGCAAGCCCGCTCCCTTTTCTTCCTCCTTGCGCCAGTGCCGCGCCGCGCCGACCGCCTGGCCCCGCCACCTGCGCGCCGCACTGCGCCTGCCACCTCCCGGCCGCGCCTTCACTCCGACCCATCCCATCGCCACGCTGCTCCACCAGCTACACGACGCACCGCCCACGCTGCCTCGAGACGCACTGCGCCGCGCGTTAATGCCGCTGCCGTCGCTCGCACGCCGCTCCGCTCCAGCGCCTCGCCCTGTGCCTCGGTGCGCCGCTGCCGCTCCCATCCCATCACCGTGCGACCCCACTCTAGCCGACGCACCGCCGCGCCAGGCTTCGCTGTGCGCGTGCGCAGGCCACAGTGGCGAGCAGAGAGCCGTCGCATCACCACCACCGCGGCGGCGACCTCGCCCATGACCGCCTCCCTCTTCCTCGCCGCCTATAAAAGGGCACCCTCACGAACTCCTTCGCCCCACGGCACCGCCACCCGAGCCATCGCCACCCAGCCACACCTCCGCCTGAGCCGGATTTCGCTTTGCTTCCCCAAGCCCGGTTGCCACCGCCCGCCGTCGATCTCATCAGCGAGAGGCGCACTGGGAAGTCCATCGCCACGGTGAGCACCTCCAGCCCCTAGGGTTCTTCCCGAGATCTCTCAATTCCCTCCCTCTCTCTCCCGAGCTCACTCCGAGCAGACTTGGTCGCCTCTCTTCTTCCTCGTGCAGCTGCTGCTTTCCGATAGCCACCATCCAAATTTATTCCTCAAATGGAGTCGCACTGTCCTATGAAGCCGATTCCCACACTCCTTCGCCGCCCTAGCCCCCTCTTGGCCTCTCCCCATGCTGATTTCAGCTTCTCGGGCTTCCTCATGGCTTTTTTTTCTTTTTTTTTGAGAGAATCATGGTACTTCATTACCCAATAGCTCCTGGCATATCGCCGGAGACCAAATTCATTACAAAGCTAGGTGCCTGGCACCAAAACACTCGCCCCCCCTCAGGTAAGGCACGAGCTCCATGGGCAGCCATACAATCGGCCACCGTGTTACAAAGACACGGACACATCGCTACATTACAGGCATCAAAGCTGCGTTCCATGAACGCCTTGACAATCCTGATGATCCCACCTTCCGGGCTTCTATCTATTTCAGCCGACGTCAGTGCTGCCGCATCTGTCTCTAGCAAGATTCTGCTCATGCCAATCTCCGCTGCTCACTCCAACCCTCTCAAAGCAGCCAATGCCTCCGCGTGCAGGACACTCGACACATTTGTGATCTTGCCTGCACCAATGTCCAGAACCTCCCCCTGGTCATTCCGCGCCACGTACCCCCATCCTCCATCCCTGCTAGTTGCATGAAAGGAAGCATCAACATTCAGCTTGTACACACCTTCTGCCGGAGGCAGCCATTTGGGTCTCGCCGCCATTCCATCACCCTTTGCTTGGTTTCCAAGCTTTTCAAAATCCGTCAGCTGGTACATCACAGAGCTGCACACCTCACTACAGCCCATCCTTCGCTCGCCCGCATTCATTTTATTTCTTGCTGACCACCACCTCCACAGCAGCACCACCTCCTCATGGCGTTCCTTAACAAGGAGCATGAACGCCCCTGTATCGATCCCCGGTGATATTAGGCAATCCACCGTGTTGGGCCATCAATCCAGCCGCCAGTCCGAACACCACCAGCAGCCCAAAGCACACCTGGGCTGGTCAACCTTGGACGAGGCCCGTAACATATGTTCCACGAATACGAATTAATTTCGGGAATAAACCAACCGCTTCCACTGAATTGCTCGAGAGAAAAAAATCCCTGGAAAATAAATATCTCCACAATCCGACCTCCAATTGACCTGATTTCACCATCCGACCTTTGATTGATCAGATTCTTCTTCCTAAACTCATCTAATATCAAGCTCTATCGGGTCAAAACAACAACAAAAATCAAGCTCTATCTATTCCTTTCAAACTTCTCTTCTACTCCCTCCGCTTAGGCCATGTTTGAAACCATTAGAGATAATTGTTAGCTTGTTTTTATATATTAGCTATTAGCTAACTAACTCTTAGTTGAAGGTGTTTGAAACCTCTAATTATTAGTTGACCTTTAGCTAACTATTAGCTAGTATTAGCTGGATTTGAAGAGCTAATGGGATAATTGTTAGTGGGGATGGTAGCTAACAATTAGCTAAGTTATTAGTTAGGGTGTTTGAAATTTTTAATGTTAATTTTAGCAGCTAATAATTATCCTTAGAGGTTTCAAACAGGGTCTTAGTTTGCTTCCGCTATATGTTCCCGTTGTCATTAGCAAGGCCCATGAATCAGCGAGAACCGTGTAGGCCGGGTTGTATGGCCCAAGAGAGTGCAAAATCACGGCCCATCTGATTTCAAGCGAATTGTTTAAAAAACAAAAAAAATTATTTCAAGCAAGTTCCTTTACATGGAGGATGCATTTGGTAAAAAAATGTAACAACTTCGCGTGCTTGGTTCGAGACTGGATATCGTGCGTTACAGGACTAATCGACATTGGTGGATTTTCCTCATTGGCAATAGCGAGCCGTCTGATGCAGAGTAGGACAGGACGCCGTTCGCACACGGCGCGATCGAGGCATAAATGGAGTAGCCTGAACCGATCTCTGATCTTTATCTGCTCGTTCACCAGGAATGACGGAGTTCTTGAATCTTTGAGAGCAAGGCTAATGCTGCGCCTACTGCGGGCGAAACAAAACGCCAGCACGAGGGAAGCCTGGCCGCGAGTCAGCTGTTGGCTGGCCCACTGAAATTGATTGCTCTCCGTATTGCACGCGAGCCCAGCGCCAATCACAGCCACGCAAAAGCTTCTACGCCCGCTTGTGCCGGCGACTGCCGAGTCGCCCGCTCCCCTCTCTCTCCTCCTTTCTCTCTCTTCCCTATTGGATGACACCGGCTTAAACTTCTCCGTTATACTTGCTCTGATTAACAGCGCACATGCGTCGATGTGGAAACTCTTGATTACTTGGACGGGGCATTTTTGTGTTCGTTTCTTTCGTTCCGTGCACGTCTGTTGATGGCAGCAACCGGGTTAGTTATTAACCGTCGCATGCAATTGAAATGCAGCTAGATGTATCCTTTGCATGGATGAGTGTTGATCATCATAGGGGTGGAAACGGATCGAATACGAATCGGATAGTGCCTTTTCCACATCCATATCCATATTTGTAAACGAATATGGATACGGATAATGTTTTCGAATATGAATACGGATCGAATGTTAAACGAATGCGAATACAAAAGCGAATGTCGCTATAATTCGGACGGATACGGATACATCTAACTTTCTATATTGTTAAGACAATTACTACATTTTTTCCTCCCTAAAGTATCTTTAATAGCATTATTTCACATGGTCTACACTAGTTCATATCAAAATTGAATCAATTTTATAATATTTTTTATATAATATATAGGTATATTTATGATATAGTAGCGGATACGAATACAAATACGAATATGTCGAATATTTAATGTCAAAACCTCAAACCATATCCACATCCATATTTTCTAATCGAATTCGAATACGAATTCGAATAGTGTAAAAATATTAATCGAATGGCAAATTTCGTACCACATTTGCATTTTATCGGATACGGATACCGAATAATACGGATTATCCGTATCCACTTTCCACCCCTACATCATCATTTGTCTCCCTTGCCTTCCGATGATAGCCGCCAGTTGCTTCTTGCCATCGTTGTTCGCGAAACGGACTGATGATCATGAGCGACGTGCCGACGTGGAGTGTGGACTTGGATCTTCTTCTGGGGTTGATTTTTCACATAGACCTCCACTATGCATCCTCTCTCTATATTTCCCCCCGGCAAAGGCACCTGCACTATGCATCCTCTCTCTATATTTCCCCCCGGCAAAGGCACGCTGCTTTGGATTTTTGCTGGTCTTGTACTGGTTTTGCTCCCTGTTTCTCAACTTGTAACAGTAAAAATATATACTAAAACATATACCCCCTCCAATCTCAAATAGTAGTAATTGTTTTGATCATTAACATTGCCACTGACACATTAGTACTATCTTACTTTGGTCTCTTTTAAAAAAAAAAATCTTACTTTAATATGGCGAAGTTGTTACATTTTGATATTGCTATTCAGTTCTAATAGAAATATTTAATTGAAAATTGATTAGACAAGCAACCAAAGCAACATTTATTTGTGACCAAATAGGGGTAGTGGCAGTACAGTAAACATATCGGAACTAGAGACTGGGAGTAAATGAGATTAAGGAACCGTATTCCACTCGTTGAAGAGCACACTATCGATCCGCTTCAACTTCGCCAGAAAAGGCCTCCTCGTCTCCAAGCCTCCAAGGCCGGCATTTCTCCGAGTCCTGTAGGTAGAGCCGTAGAGGTACTGGCCTCCTCGTCTCCAAGCCTACACTACCTTGAAGCTGCTTCTGCTCATCTGTTTTCAGTCAGATTTTGCAGGCGCTCCACACTTGCAGCCCATGGCGATGGACAAGCGCGAGCAGCGGAGCAGCAGCAACAAGAAGGCAAGGGTGGAATCAACCGAGGTTCAAGTGAAGGAGGAGGAAATGGAGGAAGGGGGAGGATTAGGAGGAGGAGGAGGCGCTCTGGTGGCCGCTGAAGAAGCCGCGGCCCCGAGGGAGGAGCTCGCGGTGAAGATTTACAAGGAGAAGCTCCACTGCCCCCTCTGCACCCTTCCCCTCAAGCCCCCAATCTTTCAGGTCTTGCTTCTTCTTTACACACAAATCGATCTCACGAATCCAGCAACTCCTCACATTCCTGGCGTATTCATCGGCAAGTCGTGTGTTTTTGCAGTGCGAGTCCGGGCACATTGTTTGCGGCGCCTGCCACGACCAGCTCCCCAAGGACAAGTGCTACGCGTGCGGCCTCGACGGCGCCTACCGCCGCAACGCCACGCTCGAAGACGTCGTGGGATGGTTCAGGATCCTCTGCCCCTACGCCGAGTACGGCTGCCGCGTCTACGTCACCTACCACGCCGCCGGCGACCACCAGCTCGCGTGCCCGTGCGCGCCGTGCAGGTGCCCGGAGCCCGGCTGCGGCTTCCTGGGCTCGCCGCCGATGCTCCGCGACCACCTCGCCGCCGCCGCGCCGCACGCCGCCTGGCCCGTGGACAAGATACGCTACGGCAACGCCAAGCACCTGTTCCTGCCGGCGTCGCAGCCGCGGCGCCTGCTCGTCGCGGAGGAGGACGACGGCCGCGTGTTCCTCGTGTCCACGTGCGCGCTGGGCTCGTCCCACCGCGGCGCGTCGGTGGTGTGCGTCAGGGCGAGCGGCAACGCCGCGGCGGGGCCGCAGTACACGTGCTCGATGTGGGCGACGGGGCACAAGGCCGCGGCGTCGAGCCGGGCGGAGATGGTCATCGTGCAGGCGATGGAAGTGCCCAGCAGCTCGGCGCCCGGCGAGGACACGGCGGAGGAGGCGGTGCGCTTGGTTGTGCGGAACAAGAATCTGCACGGGGCGTCCATGGAGATGCGCCTCACCATTAGGATTGAGGTGTCGGCTTGAATGCGACAAACCAAAGGCTCCTTCCTGCGCTTCATCTGGTAGTAACCGGTCAGAGGGTAGATGTCGTCGTCCGTGCCTCCATGGCAGTGGCTAGATGATTAGGAGTGTAGAATGGAAGGTGTAAGTAGTAAGGGCGTAGCTAAATGACTGGCAATTAAAGTTGGTTTGCGCTGAAGTACATTGTGGCCTGGGCCTGGTCGATGGATGATGGCTAGTGCAGTTCAGCAATCCAATTCGTCTTCTCAAAATGTTGTCATGAATCTCTCTACTCTACATGCATGTACTGTGCTTTCTTCATCCTTGCAAGCAGCGATGGATTCACCGCAACCAGCCGTTCTGCTCTACTTAAAATTTACACTTCAAATAGACAGGGCTATCGACATGTGTAAATTTTATGTTCAACATCTCTAGATTCTGTGAAGCTTTGCAAGCTTCTTGAACATCATCACGAAGTCAATCACATTCTAATATGCCATGAGTCTATGATGTGGTCATGTGGCAACCATGTCCTGTACATATACTGTGATACCTTTTCAAGCTGATCTGGCAGATTAAACAGCAGTTGGCTGATTTTCTGGCACAAATAGGTCCCTTCTTTATTTTTTCTTTTGAGATGTATCACACAATCCTGCATGGTCAGAAATTCATAATACAGATTTTGTTTAGCGGTAACTCACCAACAAATAAATTTCCATTGTTGCTCTCAAGTCTCAACCCATATAAATTATACCATGTTAAGCAGAGATAGAGGAAATCTGGGTGTCTAAACATATTTATAAATTATGATCACAGGTGTAATTACAGTAAAAATCAACCTAAAATACCCACATGTCTATTTTTGCCATTATCACATGCCATTATGGTAAAATAAGGCTACATAATTTGATTAACGCATAAGTTTGTATCGCCCTAGGCATTTAAGAGTTCAAAGTTGCAATTCAAATGCATGACTTGATTGCCCACACAAAATGCACGACTTGATTGCCCACAAAAAAAAAGCATGAGTTGAGGAATGACGTTGTTGTAAAAAAAAGGCATCATAGTTCGATAAATGAATAAGTTGTGCCCCCCTGTATGTATTTAAGAGTTCAAAGTTACAATGCAAAAGCATAAGTTACCATTAGTTTCATGTAACTATGAGTGAAGATTGTGATTTATATATATCAGTAATAAAAGATGAAGAGGTATTTTACTGGATGTCATGCAAGGGATTGGCTAATTATCTGGACTCTTTGACCACTTAGCTAGCCTAGCGCAGTGTGGACGCTTCTCAGATTGGAAGAACGTGTTTACCATGCCACCTGAATCCACTTTCAACCACAGCCAAAATATTCACTTCTTTCAGCCACTTGGTATTAAAAATAACACAGTACTAATTCTAAATTGATAATAACAGTCTAAAATCCAAGTTCACTTCGTCTAATTTTCACAAACTTAACTTTGACTATACCCAGCATAAAGGATGACATCACAGAATACTGAATGAATCTGACATAGTTGCGATGTTGAGCATTGCTCTCCTCAATACTATCAAGACCCAGATTGAAGGACTATGATGTATGAACACTATCCTTCGAAACTTCAAGCTCCCAATAAAGACCCAGATAGAAGTACCAACAATCCTATTGGAACAGGCACATACAGAAAAGTCTAGGGTTGTTGTTACTTGAAGCACTAGCCAACAATCTTAACTGTTGCAATCTAACAATCTAAGACTTTGAAGCTCCCAATCAAGACCCAGCTCGAAGGATCCAGATCGAAGGATTGTCGGTACTTGGTGTGACCAGATTACTAACCATTTCCAGAATCCAGATTAATCATCACAGAACAATTATCAAACTCAGATAATCACCTAAACTTAGTTATGCAGTGTAGAACATTAAGTTTGGAAGATCCATACACGTGGAGTCGCCACACACTAATAGGTTGCAACACACGCCATGCAAAATCACTTAATAGCCTGAATAGGTTGTCAGGCAAAAACTTGTAAACTTGATGACTACATCAGGATCCACTGTAAACCTGGGCCATTTTGCGGATCCTTATTCAATGAAAGAGGAGGCACAGGGGATTTTCCCTCGTCGGAAAAAAGCCATGCAAAATCACATTTAAATTCAAATGCCTAACTGGAAAGAACTTTTGTTTGTGCTAAATATTATGTAACCAGTAACCTATTGGAGTATTGTACCTCTCAAAGTTGTCGTATTTCTGCAACAAAACAATTCGGCCATGTTTCAACAGGCAGGGATGTATCCCCAAGAGTCTCATACTGCTGATAAACTGTCATGGAAGTAAGAAAGAATTTCGAAAAAAAACACTACAAGAGTATACCATAGACCGAAGTATAGCCATGACAAATTTCATTTCAACAAGCCTTGTAGAACTACAGCTGCCAAGCACTCAAAAGAGTATGGCCCTGTTCGTTTCTTTTAGCGCTAAATTTTAGAGGCCTCTAAACAAAGAGAATCTAGTACTAAATAAAGTTTAATGACAAAACCTTTTTACAGATGGGTACATCTTTACGAGACAAATCTAATGAGCCTAATTAATCTATGTTTGCTACAGTAATGCTACAGTAATGCTACAGTAATGCTACAGTAATGCTACAGTACCTATCATCTAATCATGGCGCAATTACCCTTATTAGATTCGTCTCGCGAATTAGACCAGGGTTCTGTAGTTAGTTTTGTAACTAAACTTTATTTAATATAGCTTATCTAGAGTTTAGACCCCTCTAAAATTTAGACCCTTATGCGCCGAACACCCTATAGCATGCTCGCCATCATGCAACAAATAGTAAAGACCGGCACTATGTTCTCCAGTGAAACAACAACAAAGATACATATTCTCTATCTGAACATGGTAATCCATTTTGGGGATCACTTCTCACATGACATACATCATAGTACCAACAATCTTATTGGAACAAGGGCAAACAGAAAAATCTAGGGTAAAGGTGACCTGACCGTCGTATCACTCGGCGTCAGTGTCGCCCGCGGGAGCGGCGGCGAGCTCCTGCTGCTGGAGGCGCTCGAGCGCCTTCTGGTGCGCCCAGGTCTCGAGCGTGAGGTCTGGCTTGGCGTTGAGGCCGACGCCGAGAATGACGATGGTTAGGAAGGAAGTGATGTAGCAAGGCAGTTCCCAGTCCTCCCACTTCCGCGACTCCCCGGGCGGCGGCGGCGGGCGGTTGAAGAGGTACCCCTTGGGCCTCTCCTCGTGCCCCGGCGTCGTCCACCGCCCCGCGCCCTCGCCTCCGCCGCGAATCCGCGACGCCGCGCGGAGCCGCGACCGCAGCATGCCCCCTGCCGCAGCTGCGGCCGTCGAGATCGCCCGCATCGAGCTCCTCAGTAGGTGTGCCGCGTCGAGTCGCCTGCGAGATTGGGGGAGCAGCAGCTGTGTCTGTGCTGTGCTCTCTCGAGACGGAGGTTGAGAATGGAGAAAGGCTGGACTGGGCTGTGTAGATGTGGGCTTTGTTAAAGAAAATTGGCTGGACTGGACCGAGATGAAAAGGGCTAGCAGTTTCAATTCGGCCGAGAAGAGAAAAACACAGTTCGTAGGCTGGGCCGCAATGGCGTGAAGTTCTTGATGAGCTAAGATGGCCGTTAGTACCAAATCTGTCATTCTGTTCAAGATGCTTTCTCCTCTCTGCAACATAATAGCCTGTTAGTTTCGCTGCAGCTGCGGCTACGGTTGCAGAAAAATAACTGCGAATACTGTAGCTGCTGCTGAAGAAATAACTGCGAACACTGTAGCTGCTGCAAAGCAGCCGCTGCAAAATAGCGAGACGAACACAAAACTCGATTTCAGCTTGCATGTCAACTGCAAGCTAAGGTGGTCCATGGAAATCACAAGTTGTTGCTCGATTTCAGCTTGTGCCGTTATGCCTGTGCGTACAGGAATACGATCGTAGGTGTATATACAGTCCAGTAGGCAGTCAGCAAAGAATTGTACTCGGAGTGTTAGCGCAGGGGTATGTACATTCATGATGGACATGTACGTTACAAGTTACGAATCGTTTTAATTACTGTGACTGTGACGACGGTGTGCGCTCAGACTCTCGCAACAGGCATCCCCTTCAGGAGTTGAGGTATATTCACTCGAGCTTGCCTGCATGTTCACTGTCCGTGTTGTTTGATTAAACTTGGATCGAACTCTCCGTGTTCCCGGTTGTTCATGTGTTCGTGCAGCAGGACGTGGCATTTAACCACTTGTTCATCGAGCAGTGGGCATAATCCAGGAGAAGAGCGACGATGAGGAGTGAGGACGAACAGCCAGGAAACATGGCTAGATTGCAGCGTGGAACTTAAAGATTCCACCCAGAGTTCATTTCTTTCTGTGGCTACTGTCAAAGAACAAAGTGCTGACTAGGGATAGCTTAGGAAGTAAAAAGAAACTAGATGATGAAACTTACTTATTTTGCTCTGAGAAAGAATCTGTCTTCCACCTGTTTTTTGACTGTGTAGTAGCTAGGAAGATATGGGTTGATATCTCTGAAGTGCTCGATAAAAATGTAGGTGAAAATTTTGAATCCATAGGTGCTATGTGGCTTAGCGATAAAAGATTTTGTTCTATGAATATTATTACATCTGCTGCCCTGTGGGGGTTATGGAAAGTGAGAAATGATTTGTGTTTTCAGAGAGCTACCTGGAGGGAGATGTCGAT
This sequence comes from Eragrostis curvula, assembly GCA_007726485.1. Taxonomy (NCBI): domain Eukaryota; kingdom Viridiplantae; phylum Streptophyta; class Magnoliopsida; order Poales; family Poaceae; genus Eragrostis; species Eragrostis curvula. The sequence goes on along the minus strand of RWGY01000491.1, from coordinate 79,189 downwards.
GATCTGGAACATGATCTTACCGATGGTGACAAACTGGCAAATCCTATGTCCTGTGAGGAAAATGGATTTGCTGCAGCAGCATATTGCTGGACTGAAGGTGATGAGGGCAAGACCTGGAAGAATCTTGATAGGAGCGATGAACGTGCTATCCACAAGCTCAAGTCCAGGAGCATGAAGGGAGTTGCTGGAGCCTGGATACATGGGAGGTTGTACGCATGAAGAACAAGATGCGGAGTCGGTGTAGTACTCGGTGCTGAGAGGTGTGTGGTGATGGTTTGAGTTCGTGTCCTTTAGCCGGTGGGTCATGTAATGATGAATGGGGTTTGATCAAACTTTGAACTGTAAACGTTATGTGCCTGATTGAAATATATCCGACTGGAGCGTCATGTTGGCGCTCTAGAACTCTAAAAAAACATGGCAAGATTGCAGGCAGGTGAACGTAATGACGAGCACGCCCGACAAGAACCATACCCCGGTGATTACTCACGGTAGCTAGGTCGTAATGTCCTACCAGTATCATATTCATATTAGCTTTTGTCAGTTTTGTGACGATAATCTCCATGCAAGCACCAGCTGATCTGATGTCGCATGCATGTTGCCAACACGTGCTGATGTCGAAGCGTATCCAACTTGTGGTTACGGGTGAGAATGAGAGTGGCCCCATGCACTATTTAGAACAGCATCATTATCCATAACTTATCGAGGAAGCTCTGAGCACTTCTTTAAACTTTTGCTTCTGACACTTGTACAGATTCAGGCTTTAAGCAAAGATAAATCGAAATAAAAAAGACGAACGGAGAGGAAGGAACATACATTCTCCATTTCCTCACCCATTCCACGCTGGCGCTCTCTCACACATCAACACCAAATTAAAAATCTCATCTATACCCAAACTCCATACGATTGTACACAGGTTAATCAACCCCGCAGCTGCGTCGCACGCAGGTAACGTTCGTGCGCCGGTATATACGGACGTAAAGTTTGTTACACGTCGTACACGGTACACCACACAGCAGTACAGTAATAAGTGAGCCAATCAAAGCAGGGTCCCTCTCTCCGGCTCCAGCTCCGATCGACGATGGGTCGACGACGGCCTGGAATGGATCACGTGCACTTGCCGAGCGGGCCGCCGCAGAGGCAGCTGTTGCTGGCGAACGACGCGGCGTCGAGGTGGTCGAACGGCGGGCCGTCCGGGACGGTGCCGCACAGCCGGTTGTGGCTGAGGTCGAGGTGCCCCACGTACGCCGCCGACGCCAGCGACTTCGGCACGGTCCCCGTGAGCCGGTTCCGCGACAAATCCAGCAGCGTGAAGTAGGACTGCGCCGTGAACGCGTCGGGGATGGCGCCCTCCAACGCGTTCCGGCTCAGGTTCAGGATGCCCAGCCCGTTGTTCCGGAGCAGGCTCGCCGGGACGCGGCCCGACAGCCGGTTCGCGCCGAGGTACAGCGAGGCGAGCACGCGGCCGGAGGAACCCAGGCCGTCGGGGATCGAGCCGGTGAGCTGGTTCTCGGAGAGGTCGAGGTCGGCGAGCCGGGGCATGGACGCCACCGACGCCGGGATCGGCCCGGACAGCCGGTTCCGCCCGAGCAACGCGCGGCTGAGCATGGCGAGGTTGCCGAGGTCGGAGGGAACCCGGCCGGTGAGCCGGTTGTTGGCGAGGTCGAGGTGCTTGAGCGACGCGAGCGCGGTGAGCGAGCTTGGGATCTCGCCGGTGAGCTGGTTGTCGGCGAGGTTGAGCACCGTGAGCCGCGAGAGTGACCCGATGGACGGGGGCAGCTCTCCGGTGAGGCGGTTCCCCGGGAGCTCGAGGACGCGGAGGTTGGGTAGCGACGTGGCCACGCAGGACGGGACGGGCCCCGTGATCTGCTTCCAGTCGGCGAGGACGAGCGTGGAGAGGCGGTCGAGGTCGCACACCGCGTCGGAGATGTACCCGGACATGATGCCCGACGCGGGCCGGCCCGCGGGCGCCATGACCGCGTCCTCGGCCTCGCCGCGGAGGGAGAGGTCGGCCACGCGGCCCGTCGTCGGGTCGCAGCCCACGCCGTACCAGTTGGCGCAGCAGTCTGTGCCCGCCGTCCATGTGGAGAACACGCCCAGGTGCGCGTCGTCGGATAGCGCCGCGCGGATGGAGAGAAGAGCGTCGCGGTCGGACGCCGAGCATGACGCCGCGGTCGCTGGGATGAGCAAGGCGGCGAGTGCGAGGAGCGCCAGAATGGGTGCACCGCGTTGAGATGCCATGGCCGTTCGTTGCTTTGGCTGGAGTGGACGGACAGCGCTGAGTGGCGAGCGCGCAGAGGTTGAGATTTTTGTAGGGGCTAGCAGAGTGTTCAAGTGACCGTTTCGCCCTCAGTTAAGCGCGTTTTGGTTTCTATGGTTCAGTTCAAAAGCTACACGACCGTGCGCACGGACATGGACAGTAGTATCACGGTGGCCGTTCTATTCTACCGACTTGTTCGGAGCCTAGAGGGGCTCACTCTTCAGAACTTGAAGCTGAGATCGTGTCGATGATAGCACAGGAACAACGATGCATTCGAGCATTTCGTCTTATGGTATCACCATTTGGGTATCACTCCACGAACGTGATGAAACTATAAGGGCAAATAAGGCAGTTTCATATGTGGGGCACCAGCCTCTGCGGAGCACGTGCATGCGTCCACCGCCGGCGAGGGGGCATTCAGAGCTCCTTTATCTCTTTGCCACAAGTGTGCATCGCAGCGGCAGACAGTGGCAGCGCGCGTAGGTGCCGCGTTTACTGTATCTTCCGGTGCGAATGATGGCGCGCACCAAACTAGATTCAATGCTGTGGCCGTTCGGATCTCGACGTGCCATTCCATCCATGGCCCGTCACCGGAGCTGATCATGGCGCGCGCGTGGGTCCGCGTCGAATCCATCATCCGTGATGGCGAGATTAGCTTAGCCTTCGATCATGGCGGCCCATACCAGAATCTTCGCCGATCATGAGGGAGGCCAGGGATCCAGGAGACCGAGACCGGGACCGCGCCGACGTACGTGCCCATCGACGTCGACCTCGCCCGTCGCACGCGAGAGGTTTGCCTCCCGGAAGCATCTGCGCTGCGACGCGCGCGAGAGGTTTGGAGGGTGGGGAGCGAGAGCTCGGCGTGGCGGGCACGCCATGTGCGGTGTGGCCTTCTCGTTGCTGTGCACGGATGGACATGTTGCGTGCTTCGCGTCGCGTCGGAGCTGGATGGCCGGAGGGGGGCGTAGCCGTGCACGTGGTTGTGGGTTCACCACCTCGCGTCGTCAGTGCACGCACGGACGCACGGTGCGCACACAGCTATCTTTCGGCCGCACGCATGGCGGGTCTGTGCCGTCGGCGACACACGCGATGCAGGAATATGAATGGTGACTTCAAATTTTTCGATGAAATGGTGACTTCAAATGCACGAGAAACAAGACCTAGATTACGTGCAAATCGACAGACATTATTGCACAAACAGGAATGGTGGCTTCAACTGCACGAGAACAAGCTTGGGCTCCGCCCTGTGGGTAGGTTTGTTTGTTTTTTTGTGAAGGAAAGTGTGGGTGCAGGTTGATAGACGCCGGCCCAGGAACATTGACTCGTAGTTGACCACGTGGCGCTGTGGCATGCGTCAATGCGACGGTGGACTGGGTCAGCATGTGGCAACTGGCATTGGCACAGCGCGCCGGTCCCGCTGGCCCGGGAGCTCACGTGATCGGCGGACCCAGAATTAAGGGAACCCAAACTTCGGATGCAAGTGAGCAATCAATGCGCTAACCTTAGAACTAATCCATTGTCCATGCATGCAGGCAAGTCACTGGTCCGGCAGCTCCGGCGCGGATGCATCCCCATCCTTCACTCGTGCATTCATTGGCAACCGTAAAACGCGGTAGGAGTAGGGCCTTGTACCGCATGGATCCATCTCGTTCGCCAACGTGTACCGCGCGTTGTTTTACTGAGCCATGGCAATATGACATGTCATTCACACATCTTGCAGATGAGAAGGAGGAGTTCAGGACTGTCCAGATCAAGCTTTGCTAAAGCTGGAGGACGATGCTCGATGCCAAAGGGTGGCGCGCTGTACTAGCTTTGGAGCATTTTTTCTTTAATGATGCGGCCACATGAAGCATGGGGTACACTTAAAACTTTGCGCAGTACACCTTTCGACCATCACAACACAAAACTGGCGAGTGAGAGATGCTTCGGCAGTTTTCTGTGATCTCTTTGATTTGATGATCTGAAATTTCGAATGGACTGGTCCGTATCAAACAGTTCCAATGGTCGGCCCAATTGTACATGTGTACTTGATTGGGCTGAGAAACTCGCACGGGCCAGGCCGGATAGGCCCATCCGGCCCAATTATTCGCCCTGTTGTGCCGCTCGGGTAGGTTGGCGAATCCTCTCGAGTCTCGACCTCAGCTTTCGGCTTCGTCCCACCGAGAGCCGCCCGCCCGGCGACGACATCTTCCCTCCCGACGCCGTAACCCTCCCCTCGCGCCATTCTCCCGGCTCGAAGCAAAACCCGCCTGTGTCGGCTGCCTCGCCTGAGCACTCCTCCTTTCACCTCTCTCCCACTTCTCCCCACCGCCCAAGGAAGGCGGAGGATTAATTTCGTCGCTCGGCAACCTTCCGCCCTCTTCTGCGCCGCTTGTTCTTGCGGCGATTGGAGTTACTCTTCCTGATTTTGCTCGATTCGAAGGTATGCTTTTTCTTCTGATTTTGCTCCGTACTTAACCGTTGGTTGGAAACAATTCTGCTTCGTTTCGTTCCTCAGTTCGTACCATTTCCAACGAGGGCCATCGATTGGGGGCGGACTTGATGCCATTTACTCAGGCTTCCGATGGTGCCCTCGTTTACTAAGCTGTAGCCAGGAATGCAATGTGGTCCACTGTTCCAACAGTATTTAGCTTCCCTCGTTTCTAATGTTTTTGGGCAATCCTCATGTTCCGTCTCGACTGCTTAATTATATTTCCCCGTAGTGCAAGCAACGAATATAGCACCCCTGTAGGACGGAAACTGGTGCCAATTCTCCAGCAATTCGGTTATACCAGAGCCCTGTTGAATTGTTGATTCTGCTTATACTTATGTATCTTTCAACACGTTTAATTGACAGCATCATGTTGTGTTAGTGGCTTTGTGCCTGATAGCCCACCAGCTCTTATTATCTTTTCGACATTCAACCGGACTAGGATTATCTATTTTAAGTTTTGGAGTATGTTTCCTATTTCAAGACTAAACATTGATACATGTTGTGCTGGTTCTGACACTAAATCTCCATAAGCATACAGCTACTGCTGCTTGACTTGGATGTGGCTCCACTCGCGGGGAATTTGTTTGCGGCGGTCTGCTTCTTGTAACATGCATTCCTTTTCTAATCAGTTCCAAGGAGGACTCACACAGAGTATGGCATTATGGAAATGCTCCCATTCGCAATCAAGAATTTACCATGTGAAGTCTCCTGAACCACAAAGTCTAAAGTACTTTGTCAGCTTAATGGGCCAACAATTCCGATGTGGAGTATCAACCAAAGAGGGTAGTTTAAGTGTAAAGCTTGACGTGCCTTCACGCGAAAAACTTTCGAGGATTGGCTGGAACTGGAGAGGTATGCATCAAAAGATAGGAGGTGCAGCAGGTGGACTTTGCTTTGGTTTTTCAGTTACTGAGCTAGCAAGCGCCGAGATTCCTGTGAGCAGAAGCAATGACAATGCCGAAACTTCATCATCGAATACCAGTTCAAGTTATGGGAAGAAAGTGTACACAGATTATTCTGTCACTGGTGAGAATCAAGAAATGCTTATCTTCTTCTTCTTCTTCTTCTTCTTCTTTTGTTTTTTATGAATTTGCAGCATGTTCTAATGCATATGAATATTTTTCATATTTACAATTTGAGCGTTATGGAACAGCATTTCATTATTCTGTGTGGCTAATGTAGATTGTTCCCCCAGGTATTCCTGGAGATGGAAGGTGTTTATTTCGCTCTGTGGTTCATGGTGCATGCATTCAAACTGGGAAACCCATACCCAACGAAGATCTTCAGAGGAAACTTGCCGATGAACTGAGAGCAATGGTATGCCTAGACAATAGTAATACCTAATTCTTAAGTGCCTAATGGACAAAGAAATAATCCTTATTTTGTTATTGGATGTTATGTACATTCCTCAATGCTCTAATATTGTTTCCTTATTGAGAAGGTTGCTGATGAATTTGTTAAGAGAAGGGAAGAAACTGAATGGTTAGTTAATTGTTCACTTCATACAATTTCTTTGTTGTGATGAGTCTAAAGTGAAATTGAACAACAAGTGATTCCTGCTGATATATTGTGAACTGTTGCATTTGTTACACCAATTAGGTTCGTCGAAGGGGATTTTGATACATATGTATCTCATATTAGGAAGCCTCATGTGTGGGGAGGTGAGCCAGAATTGTTCATAGCTTCACATGTTCTTCAGTAAGTAATTGTTTTTGTGCTCAAGTAATATGTATTTCAAATTTGGCTATCAACAACTCCTAAGATTTATGTGTATCGCGTGCTGGGTAAAATGTATATTTGTTAAATATTGTAGCAATGATAGTGTGGAGATGAAAACTGTGACGCTAAAGAAGTCAACTCTGCTTTTCTTATTGAAATTTACTCCTTTTTTACTTGCTAGATATCTATTACGATAGCATTTCTTATTTTAAAATCTATACAGATTTATACATATGTTGGTTGTCGCTATGATCTTATGGAATCATATCTAGAACCAAGGTCGAAATAATATTAAGTTGGAAGTGGTCACTAGAATCTATTTATGATGACAGGTTCTTACATTAATTAACAAAACAGTTTGCTTCCTTTTTTTTTTCTTTTGAGCCACAAAGTGCTAAATTTATGATGTCCATCTCCCGGTTCGAAGTTCTAAAGATTGATAGACTAACAGAACACAATTATGTTGCTCACAGGATGCCAATAACTGTTTACATGCACAATGAAGACGAGGGTGGTCTGATAGCAATTGCGGAATATGGCCAGCAATATGGAAAAGATGACCCGATCCAAGTTCTTTACCATGGTTACGGTCATTATGATGCTCTACAGATTCCAGCAGAGAGGGGTCCAAAGTAGGGACTATAGAAATTGTTGATTTAAGTATTGAAATAGTAAGTATTTCCCCAATTTTTACAGAGGTGCAAGGAAACTAGCTCTGTTCTTATATTTATCCTTGTTGAATATTCTAGATACATGAACATGTACTTGTGAATGTGGAAGATGACTTTGGTGAAAATTTTAAATGGTTAATTCACCATGCGGATATATGCTGCTACAATACTTGGGTTAGGAACAGGGTACTCTTGTTGTGCTTTTGTTCATCTTCTCTTTATCATACATGTACCTTTTATTGTTAGATAGAATGTCAGATGCACATAGACTCGTAAAGCTGGCTGAAATTTTGAACATTAAATTAGATGTAGAACATCAGATGCATGCCTCGTAAAGTTGGCCAAAATTTGGAACAATTAGCTTCTTACAAGTATGGAATGTGAAGGGTAATCTGTTATGCAAACGCAACCTGAATTTCGACTGTTGAGACCAGTCTGGTTTCTTGTTCCATGTATCAAGGAGTATTGTTCCCTGGAAACTGAACTTCTTGTCAATCTTATGCAGGCAAACAATGCTGCTAAGGGCTTCATCTTCCAGCACAGACCCATCGAATCGAGATGACAGGGATGAAAAGAGTAGAGCTGCTGAAAGAACAAAGTATGGTGCAGTGCATTGTAACCAAATGCTCGTAAAATGTTTGGCAAGACTAGTTAGAGCCTTAGAGGAGCCTGATGAATTCTGCTTGCTGAGTTCAGAGCAGGTACCTGTAACATGCTGTGACAATAAAGAGATGGCTGGTTTCATCCTGGCAACGAGCCCTGGTGTTCCTCGGGGCATATATGTGTTCACAGACGCAGCACCATTTTATTCAGATAAAGCTTTGCTGCATGTATGTGTTCACAGACACAGGCTGCCCCTCCCTCTTGACGTGGTAGTACAAAAACTACTCATGATGCGAAGACGTTTTACAAACCTTTGTTACAAAAGTATTCAGTAGGCTTGTAGCTCGATCGCATTCAGAACGACACTTGTATATTGTTTCAATCAGAGTAAAGATCGCAGTGACCTCGCTTTGCATCTCACGGTACGACTTGAATCTTGACCTGGGGAGCGTGGACGCTCGCTCTGTGTCGTGGAGAAGGCCGAGCTGTCCTGTTGACAAACATGTCGCCACAACATAACGTAGGTCCTCTTGTCCTGCAATGCAAAAGGTTAAAATAAAAGCTGCCGGTCCCTCGCGGGCTCCGGCGGTCCCCGTCATTGGCTCGTGCTGTGCACTGCGGGCTGCAACCTGTACAGCGCCCACCCTGCTCAAATTTACTGTGCAGTCACTCGGACGGCGTGTGGAAATGTAATTGTGCGGCGTGCACGGCGTGAACATTCTCGCGTTCCCGTCACGTACAACACGGCCCGCCCGTGCCGTGCGTGCTCCTCACCAGTCAACAGTCACCACCAAGGCACGGCGAGAACGCCTGGGAACCAAGGCCACCAAGTGCTGTAGAAAACGAATGACGAAATCACCTTGCGTTGTTGCAGATCTGGAGATGCAACATCTGGCTAACGATTTCAAAATGTTTCGACAACATGGCCTCTTTTTATTCTACTACAAAGTGCATGCTACCAAATTTTAAGTACGAGTCAAACAGAAACAGGACACGAACCAGCCGCAGCACCACCATGTGCCGCTGGCATTTTCGAAAAGATTTTGAACGGGAGACGACGGCCCAGATCCGTCCATTCGTCCGCGGGCCCACCGCGCAGAGTCAGCAGCGCTGCATCTGCTCGAAGCCTCGGAACAGTGTCGAATACTACTGCCATCATTACATTAGTCCTGGGGATCATCTATAACCCTTGAGATTTCCACATGCAAACACACGCTTAATTAACTTTGCCAAAAGTCGCCTCCCTCTCTCTCCCCGAACAAAAGCTTCGAATCCACCAGCCCACCTCGCCCCCTCCAGCGCGATTCCCCGTGCGCCACTCCGTTCGAATCTCCGTACCTAAACTACCCCTCCGTTATTCGTTGAATCACCTGTCTGTACAACGCGAAGAACCGAGCCAGCTACCCTTCCGAGGGTGTTTCCGTCATTAAGCTGCCTAAATCTCAGTCCCCTAAACCCACCCCCACGCCCCTATCGCTCGCGTGGCTTCTTCCCCTTGCCTGCCTTCCTTCCTCTGCTGCTGCAAGCCTGCGTGCGACCTCACAGATAGTCCCAAGAAATGGAGGCAGTCCTGTAGTTTAGTGGACTTTTTCTAGTAGTACTAGCTTCGGGAGCAGCCGCTGCCGTGGCAATGGCGGTGGCGGTGGTGCTGGTGCTGGTGCTGGCGGCGTTGGCTGCGTCCGCGGCGGCGCTGAACACGGACGGCCTGGCGCTGCTGGCACTCAAGTTCGCGGTGTCCGACGACCCCGGCGGCGCGCTCGGGTCGTGGCGGGACGCCGACGCGGACCCCTGCAACTGGTCGGGCGTCTCCTGCGCCGACGGCGGCGGGGGCCGCGTCGCCGCCGTGGAGCTCGGGAACGCCTCGCTCGCCGGGTACCTCCCCTCCGAGCTGTCCCTCCTCTCCGAGCTGCAGACGCTGTCGCTGCCCTACAACCGGCTCTCCGGCCAGATCCCGGTGGCGGTGGCGGCGCTGCAGAAGCTGACCACCCTCGACCTCGCGCACAACCAGCTGTCGGGCCCGGTTCCGGCGGGGATAGGCAGGCTCCTGTCGCTGTCCCGTCTGGACCTGTCCTCGAACCAGCTGAACGGGACGCTGCCGCCGGCGATCGCGGGGCTGCCCCGGCTCTCCGGCGTGCTGAACCTGAGCTACAACAGCTTCACCGGCGGGATCCCGCCGGAGTTCGGCGGCATTCCGGTGGCGGTGAGCCTGGACCTCCGCGGGAACGACCTCGAGGGCGAGATCCCGCAGGTGGGGTCGCTCGTCAACCAGGGCCCCACCGCCTTCGACGGCAACCCGCGGCTGTGCGGGTTCCCGCTCAAGGTCGAGTGCGCGGGGGAGAAGGACGAGCCGAGGATGCCGGAGTCCAACAACCCCGGGCTGAGCGACCCCGGCGCGGCGGCGGAGGTGGGGAGGCGGCCGCCGAGGCGGCGCCGGTCGTCGCCGACGGTGCCGATCCTCGCCGTCATTGTCGTGGTTGCCATTGTAGCTGGCGTAGTGCTGCAGTGGCAGTGCCGGAGGCGGTGCGCGGCGACGGCGAGGGACGAGGAGAAGGAGGCGTCGGGGGCGAAGGAGAAGAGCGCGGCGGTGACGCTCGCCGGCAGCGAGGACCGGCGCAGCGGCGGCGGGGAGGAAGGGGAGGTGTTCGTGGCCGTGGACGACGGGTTCGGGATGGAGCTGGAGGAGCTGCTCCGCGCGTCGGCGTACGTCGTGGGGAAGAGCCGCGGCGGCATCGTGTACCGCGTCGTCCCCATGCGCGGCGCCGCCGTGGCCGTCCGCCGCCTCAGCGAGCCCGACGACGGCGACGGGTCCTCCGACTCCGGGTGGCGCCGGCGCCGCGCGTTCGAGGCGGAGGCCGCCGCCATCGGCCGCGCGCGCCACCCCAACGTCGCCCGCCTCCGCGCGTACTACTACGCCCCCGACGAGAAGCTGCTCATCTACGACTACCTCTCCAATGGCTCCCTCCACTCCGCTCTCCACGGTAACAAATGTCCCTAGTTTTTTCTCCCTACGCAACCGCATTGTGTTTGCATCGTAAACCAACATGGCGTTCGTTTCTCTCAGGTGGGCCGACGGCGTCACCGACGCCATTGCCGTGGTCGGTGAGGCTGTCCATCGTGCAGGGCGCGGCGAGGGGTCTAGCCTACCTTCACGAGTGCAGCCCGCGTCGGTACGTGCACGGCTGCATCAAGTCGTCCAAGATCCTGCTCGACGACGAGCTCCGGGCGCACGTCTCCGGGTTCGGCCTGGCCCGCCTGGTCGCCGGCGCGCACAAGACGGCGGCGGGCTCCAAGAAGCTCGGCAGCGCGGCGTGCGCGCTCCCCCGCGCCGGCGGCGCCGGGGCCGTATCCTACGTGGCGCCGGAGCTGCGCGCGCCTGGCGGCGCGGCGGCCGCGGCGACGCAGAAGGGGGACGTGTTCGCGTTCGGGGTCGTGCTGCTGGAGGCCGTGACGGGGCGGGAGCCGACGGAGGGGGAAGGCGGGATGGACCTGGAGGCGTGGGTGCGCCGCGCGTTCAAGGAGGAGCGCCCGCTGTCGGAGGTGGTCGACCCGACGCTGCTCGGCGAGGTGCACGCCAAGAAGCAGGTGCTCGCCGTCTTCCACGTCGCGCTCGGCTGCACGGAGGCCGACCCCGAGATGCGGCCGCGCATGCGCGCCGTCGCCGAGAGCCTCGACCGGATCAGCGGCTGATCCGCCGTGAAGAATCGACCGCTGCTAGTGCAACTGATCAATTAGGTCCCGACGACGCGTGAAGACTCGCAAGTATTAATTCTGTAGATTAGCAGTAAGCGATGATGTTGACTAGGGATGGTAAATGTAAGCAAGAACGATCTGCTCTAGTGGTGACAATGAGAAGAACACTCAACGTCAGCTGCAGCCTTTGCAGCCGCGTTAATCATTTGTGCCATATTGATCTCGTCGTAAACAATCTGGTACCAGTGGCATTCCTCGTTTTGACAAAGCTTCACCTGACCTTTCTTGGGGTTGAGGACTTGGGACGAGAACAGAGGTTTGCTTTGCCGGCCTGTGCTGTTCTGTTCTGTTCTGTTCATCTTTGGCTGCATTGACTCTGAAAAGATGCGACAATGACACAAGCTGTGCTGCTATCATCTGGTCAGTGCATTGTCCTTTTGCCTGCACTACTGGGCAGGCATGACAAACAGAACGCAGGAGTCCGGACCGAGAGGGAGAAGTGGACGGAGATGATTGGGATAGGTTGAGAACGTGTATTTCTGTTGCAATTGTAGATTTGAGGGGCGCTGTAAGAGGGTTACAGTGCACGTGTTGATGCATATTCATGCAAGCGGTTTAGCATTTTCGTCGGCACTTTCAACGATCCCTTGACATTTTTAGTATCTTTGGATCTTCAAAACAGTCATTGCTATGCCCTTCAAGATGGACCTAGCATCCTATCCTATTCCAAAAGAAAAAAGGATGGGCCTATTATAGATGTCATCATGGATACCAGTCGTAGGATCCAACGTTAATGATCACCGAAACCATTTGGAGCGATTCTAGTGATAGCACACGCACAGGAACATTTTGTGGCATAGTAGCTGTGCAATTGAACAGATAAATTGTGCCAGTTCAGCTGAAAAAACTCGAATGCTAATTTCTGAGCATTTCCAGATTCACCTCCCTGAATGCAAATGTAGAATAATTAGGAAATTCTCTTAACAATTCACACATACAACATTTATAAACCTCCAAATCAGCTGACAGCCCAATAATTTCACTGGAGGACAGCTACAGATGGGGGATTGTTTGATCCGTGACTGTGAGCAGACAAGTTTTTGAATGGCAGTTAAGTTACTGCAACAACCATCCTCACCACATTGAACCAAGGTTTGAAAAATCGTTGAAAACCGGCCGGTTTTCGCGATAACCGGTGAAATCGGTCCGGTCCGATAAGTCCGGTTTACCGATTTTCGAATTTGAAATTTGAAAATTTTTGGAAATTTGAAAAAATTTGAAACAAAAAATATCGATCAAACCGACCGGTTACCGGTCAAAATCGGTTGATAACCGGTGAAAATCGACCGGTTATCTTTTCGCCATTTTTCGATCCTGCGTCCAAAACCGATCAAACCGACCGGTTACCGGTCGAAATCGGTCGATAACCGGTGAAAATCGATCGGTTTCGTGGTTTTCAAATTCGAAATTTGAATTTTGAATTTTTGGTCGAAAACCGACCGGTTATCGCGATAACCGGTGAAATCGGAAATTTCGGTGGCTGCCGGTTTTAGCGATCTGATCGATATTGTAAACCTTGCATTGAACACAGAGTAGCACAACAAACCATCGGATTGCAATTAACAAACACATGGTTCAGAACTCAAAGCCAGTACACAAAGGAGTCAGAAGAGGTCCCATCTTACTATCCCCTACTTAATCAGTAATTACCTCCTTACTGCAGGTGGATAAACATGCTTAACACGATTCTTTCATCAACTGATCACGCCAGCAAGTCCAGTACACATTCATCAAAAGATAACGATTCGATCTGGAATTGAATTTGTACCAGAACCCCGTGTGGTGTGGTCCTCCATCTCAATCATATGCTCATGTGCCACATCAAATAATGGAAATTTTTTTAGGCGTTCAGAAGAAGCAACAGCATTTCAATTCTATCAATGCATCACCGAACTCAAAAAGATAAAAGTTCTCATGCGTAAATGTCCTCTGTTGGGAACACACCTTGTGCTTCCTCTGGGAGCTCAGGCTGGTACTGAAGCTGTTCATAGTTCAGCTGCCTCGCGGCTTCGTACACCGCTATTCCCACGCTGACTGACAGATTCAGGCACCGGACATAAGTTTCCACCATCGGAATTCTGATTGTTCCACCACCAGGGCCTTCTCTACAGCAATCCTCAAGGGCGGCTTGAGGTAATCCTTTTGTTTCAGAGCCAAAGACCAACCAGTCCCCTGGCTTATATGAGAAATCCTAGGACACAATATGAGCATTATATCAGGCAGATGCCATAGGATCATGGTTGCCGATTTATACAAAAAAGTATGAAATATCAAAACAATGTGTTCCACTAATTAAAGCAGCGAGACGCATGACACCTTGTATGGCACTACAGACTGCATATTATTCGAATGAACAAAACAGGGGAAAATCTTTAATTCAAAAAGATTGTGCAATCATATATGTAAAACAGTTGAGAATTAATATACTAGCTTATATCACTCCATCTCAAAACATGCACCACTACAGTTAACAAGATTTACAACAAGCATACCAAAGGGAACAGCAGTTACTTACAGAATGAACGTGTGTGCCTCGTTTCGTAAAAGCCAACAGCCTCTTTTCTCCTTCCTGGTATACAAAACCATCGATTGGTAAAACTAAATCGGTAATCATACTGATTACAACAGAAAATTCACTGTACCTGCTTCAAGAAATAATCTCGGAAGTCGTCCCAGGAGTCATGAATCTTGACAACAACATATCTTAATAGTTGTGATTAAGGTACAAAATTGATACTCGAATGGATGAGTTCTTTCACAGATTTCCGATTGCAAGCATTAGTACTTCAGCTTTAGAAAATCAATAGCATACATACAGCGAAAGGATACGGCCAATAATCCAATCCTGCACGCTTCAATTTTGTATCATCTACCTTGTAACCTAATGGCTGGAACAAAAAAAAAAAAAGAGTTAAAACATGACTCTAGTTAACTAACAGTAACACATGGATGATAACTTGAAAAAAGACGGAAGCTACAGAACTGATGTGTGTACAGCGTTTTTTGTGAAAATAACGCAAACAATAACTCGAGCACTAACCTTACCCCAACAAGATGCAGGCCAACTGCGGATGCTGCACATGTCCTTGCGATTGATCCTGTATTTCCTGGAATCTATAAAGTGCAAACACATCCATAGTTCAGTGACGACATAACTCAAACAATCAACTCGTTAGCATTACATGCTAATTGCGCATTACTAATCCACTGTCCTATTTTCAACGGAGCAAAATAGTGCACAGTTAGGATATACTACACATTGAAGCTTCAAGCATTTACAGAGACATACTAATAAAATGGCGAGGATCTGCAGTGGTCGCGGGTGAGTCACCAGACCAAAAGAATATGGAGGGCTAGGACTCATGGACCTCAGGCTGTTGGGGTTGGCGCTGAGAACAAGGTGGTTATGGCTCGAGGGAGTTGATCCACAACGTAGTACATGGGCAGCCCTACCCATGGTACAGGAGCAGCAGGTCGCGACCATGTTTGAAGCTTCTCTATCAGTGGTCATAGGCAATGGGAAGTCAGCCTTGTTTTGGTCGGACGAGTGGATAAATGGAAGCTCAATCAAATATGTTCAAGGCAGTACCCAGAGGCAACGCTAAGTGAGCGTTCCCGAGTGCACTGGCACCAGGGAAAACAGAAAATTCAATGTAATCTTTCACGTTTTCACCTCATGTGCACCATGTGAAAGCATACAACAGCAGCCTGTGATAGTCAGTGGAACTCGGGTCTTAGCAAGGCTAGCTTCGCCACTGGCAGTACCTAGACGTATTCAGAAGTCGAGAACAATGGAAGAGGCATTGACAACCAACAGCTGGGGCCTTGACATCCAAGGCGCCATGACCATGCAAGTGATGGTTGAGTATGTCAAGATTAGGGATATTACAGAGCAGTTTAATCTTGATCCCGACTGCCCGGACAGTTTTGTTTGGAAATGGTCCAATGATGAGGTTTACATGGCATTGAGCACTTACAAGGCCTTCTTCCATGGGCAGGAATATTTGCATGGAGGTAAAGAGATATGACAGGTGAGAGCCCCACTCAAATGCAGGTTTTAGACATCGGAGCTGCTGCAACGATACAATTTGGATAGTTATGCTAGGCGCTAGCTGCGCTCTATGTGATCAAGAGGATGAAAGAATAGATCACCTATTGCTGGCGTGCGTCTTCAGTCGCGAGTGTTGGTTCAAGATTTTATGTCCTCCGGTCTACCAAAACCTAATGCCAACACTGGAGGAGCCGCTGGTCGAATGGTGGCTCTGAAGTTGTAAACTTGTGGTCAAGGCTGCACGGAAAGGATTTGACTCCTCCATCATCCTCACTGTATGGAGGCTGTGGTAATGAGCGAAAACAAAACAATAGGGTCTTCAACCGTGAAGCCTCCCAACCTAAACCTGATACAGGATGAAGCTAGGAGACGGATCATAGCTGGGAACAAAGAATTGTCACGATTTGTGCTCTCCAATGGCTAGTGCAAGAAGATTTTGGCTAGGTCGATGGTCGGTTTTTATGTTGTATGTAGTATAGTTTACTGAAACTTCGGCATGTAAAAGGGTGCGAGCATTTCCTGTGCTCTGACCCAGCTTTGTGTTACTTTTCCCCCCTCCCGGTTAATGAAATGCGTGCTCAGGCTTCTTGAAAAAATTAATGGAAATTCACCAGACAAAATAAGAGAAAGCTTTATTCGTTACTTGAAGTTGGATTACAACCATGACCCACTAAGTGGTCTACAAGGTTGCATATGGTTTCCTTTTGTTCCTAATTCACCTGATTACAGAATTTGAGCATAGAAGGCTAAATATATTAGTCATTGTTACAGGAATTAGCAATGCCTACAATATACACTCACAACCACCATCCTTAATAGATATATAGCGCACATTAGAGCGGCACTGAATCATTCGTAAGCCCAGCACCTAACTCACTTATCAATGTAGAAGCTCAAAAGGAAGCATTACCAGGGGCGAGACAAGCACCACATGAAGCATCCTCTTCGCGCGCGCCACCTCCATACCACTCCCCACCGGGCCAATCGCGCCGCCATAGCCATTTCCGCTCGCAGCAACTGCAAAATGCGCAGCAGCAGGAAAACGTTAGAGAGACTCCGGCAGAGTAAAGTTAGCTGAGGGGGAGATGGAGATGAGCTCTCGCCACGCACTGGAGCAGAAAGCCGAGGAGCACGATGCCGCGTCCACGCGGCGCCGACGCCCGCCCTGCGCGGCCACGAACCCGCCGCGGCAGTGATGATAGCTGCGGTGGCTGAGCGCGCGCAGCCGCAGGCAAGCTTCCATCTGTTCTCGGCGGCGCCCGCGCGGCTCGGATGTGCCTAATCCGACGTGCCGGCGGCGGCGGCCTCTGTCCGAAGGATAAGGAGTACAGGACTGGAACTCAGAATGGGCCTCATATTGAAATTGGGCTTTAGCTAAAATGGAGAGGGCCGCATGGGCTATCAGTCAAACGGTTCCGACCCTTCTTGCCTATGGGCCTCACATTTGATTGCTCTTAACGCTTTATTGCTACTAAAGTTTTTTTTTTTGGAAAAAACTTTTTTGTCCGAGCGATTAGCTTAGACCCAAATATCATGCATCCAAAAAGAATAGAACCTTCTCTTCACATGCACAGACGAAGAATAAACTTTATCAAAAAAAAAAATAGAGAGACAAAGAATAAATAGGCTGTGAATGTTATGACGTGCTGTTGCGTGATGAATCTGGGCTCGCGAGAAGGATGCAATTCTGGCCACGATTTGCGTGGAACAGGCACAGAAGTGAAACAGTGTGTCCTGAAATTGGCCTTTTTCCCCTTTTTTTTTTTATAACATAGTACAATTTAGACGTATGCACACTCACTCTTATAAACACACATACGCAAATCCTACCTCTATGAACATCTTCGAAGACTGAATCGGCAAATTTTCGAAATTTACAAAGTCACCACTGGCGCTTCGCTGTCGACGGCCACGCCGCCTACCACTAAAAGAATAAAGCCGTTAAATCCTAAAAAATTCGCTCGCACAAGGAGTCAAACCCAAGACTATAAAAATGCTATTCAGATGCTTTAACCACTAGACCAAGATCCCTTTCACTGAATTGGTCTTTTTTCGGCACGAAAAGGAAAAGGAAAAAAAACAGAAGCAAAGCGCTATGAAAAGTAGTCGAGCTTTATCATCAGTGACGAATACGAGTATATAATCGGCAATCATACGAGAACAAGTATATGTACGAACCCGTCTCCCGCATCGACAGATTTGCCTGTTTTTGTGCGACCGAATTGGATACTCCCTTCGTTTTTAATTATATGACGCTGTTGACTTTTTTGATAACTTTGACCAACAATATATATGAAAATAATTAGTTTCTTAACGTGAAAAAATATCATTGGATCAATCATCAAAAGCATTTTAAAATTAACTTATATATTTAGCTATTTGCACAAATATTTATGAATAAGATGAATGATCAAAATAACGAAAAAAGTCAACGGTGTCATATAATTAGAAACAGAGAGAATAGGTTCTTAGCAACCACTGAGCTTGTGCTGATTACACCCGCTGCTCCGAATTTCAGACGCATGAATACTAGTCAAAATTCTCCAAGTATGCGTGCTCCATTTATAGTGGTTCTCCCGAAAAAGTGCAACTGCTACATACAGAGTTTTTTTGGCTGCACCGTGTCACAATCCACACTGTCATGGTTGGATGCAGACGTGGAGCCACATGGCTAGGGGTACCTCACGCCTCGGGCGATCACGACACAGCTCGATCTGATGGATTCCATCTGGGCGAAATCGTATTAAAACTCTGAACCCTTTCGTCGAAGATGATTAACAACTAACAACAAGAGCAACCGCCAGCTTATCGGATACCATTTACGAGACACCATAGAGCTTAGGGCTAGATCCACCATCATTTTATATGTTGCAGTCTCGCAGTTGCAGGGCGTGTCGCTGCATGCAAAGACCAAGGTTGCTTAGAGCTTAATTGCCAAGGTACCCCTGAAAAGTTTACATACGACTGCTCAACGAGACGGCGATTAGTGTGCCGTCGCTCATAGGAGTTGGTATGGCTTGCCGGTTTGTAGCACTGAGCAGCCAACATTTCCATAGCTTTTCGTCAGTTGGGATAGTTAACGACTGAACTACCTCGGACAACGCCGAATTTTATACCGGCAGTAAAGCTAGCGCCTAAAGGTTTGCTGCAACCGACGCCTCAAAGAAAGTTTTTTTTTCTTCTAGGATTCAGTCCGCGGACTGAAACTGAATTTTGAGAATTTTCAGAGTGCGGTAGTTTTGTCAGAGTGTACAAAGCGTACCTAACCACTTTCTACAACTGTTTGTTGTGCCGTCTCACAGGTGTTGAACCGAAATGGTAAGCAATAATCGTTCTTCTGGTGTCACATATAGAATAGAATCATTCTAACTTAAAAGGATCAGGGCATAAAGTAAGCACTAAGCAGAAACTAAACAAAGCGGCAGAGACTAGGGGAGCAAGGCATGGTGACCAGGTGATGGGTTGCATCCTCTAACGACCTACCTGGGACCCCACCGGTCACTGGGTTGTGTCATATGGTTGCCCCTTCGTTAATCATGACTGCGACTGCTTTAGTTTACTAGTCAGTGCAGCGAGTTTAGTGGTAGAGAAATGCTGGTGTGCGTGCCTAGATGCAAGCTCGAAGCACTTCTCGGCCGCTGGGCCTCTGCTTTCCTCACCGCACGTGTGGCCCATGTGAACTTCTTGGTTTTCCTCAAAAAAAAAAAAAAAAAAAAGTGAACTTCTTGGTTACTTTACTGAGTTCAGGACGGGACGTAAACAAATCTGAGAGATCTAGCAGATTGGATCTCCATGTCCCCATCTCTCTCTTTTCTCTTTACCTTTTCTATTTTATTTGTTCTGCTCTTGTTGGGTTAGAGCTGTAGACTGTGAGTGAGTTATGGGAGCTCTGTTATGTCTTGTTAATCTACTGGCAGTATTCATTTTTTTAAGCTATTCTTCAGGAGCGTGTCGTCTTGGTTACGGACATTTCACTGTATACTCCTACATCATATAGCAAACACACTGATATGAGCAATACTAATACCAGTAGTACGTCTCAAGATCGCATCTCGCGATGGATTCTTCAGTGAACAGAATAGCCTCTAAAGATTCTAAAACAAGAAATACAGGCCCAGTGATGGAATATTATGTTTGTGTCCAAACGATTCCGCAGATTCAATGGACATCAAACATGGCCAGCCAGCGAGTTAAGCGGCCAATGACATGTCGAGCTGTGAGGTTGAGGTACCTGTCCCCAAACCGAAGAGCAGAAACCGGCGACGCTGACTTGGATCAAAATGGATGCCACCTGCTGCTGTCCCTCCGTGGCCTCCACATCTGTCACATCTCAGGTGTTGGGGAGATGGAACAGTCCTGCTACCACGTAATCACCCTAATAAATTCGCATTTTCTCTAGTGCAAAAGTTACCTGAATTGCAGTAGTGAAACCCAGGCTGTGTTTGGTTGGCTGGCTCAATCTGGATGGAAGATGTTTCATGTGTTCAGTGATGTTTGGTTGGTGGGCGAATTTGTAACTTGGCCATTAGGAGAGGGAATATGGGCCTGTTTGGTGCTCGCCACGGCCGCACGTTGCCGCAACTGTGGCCGCGCCGCAGGTGTGGCGAAGGAATTGTCCGCCACGCAGTTGGCGAACGATGGGGCCCAAAATGAACTATGAAGTTGTGGCATCTGTTGACGTGCCGAACCTGCGGCAAAATCGTGTTTGGTGGACGTCACGCGCCACAGTTGCGGCGCGGCGGCCGGTGGCGTGATTTGGTCACCATCCAAACGCGCCCTATATCTTGCAAATGATGGATGACCCGTTCAGAAAATTGACCAGATGGGATGGGACGACATCCCTTGACAGGTTGATTGTTAGTCTAACCTCCGCTTCTCATAGAAATCGTCACCCGGTTAACTCTCACCTCTTTGGTTCACCATTGCATTGAGCACTACAAACACCCAGACGATTGTATGTTCTCTTACATCGGCACCGTCCCATCTTGGCCTGTTGCGTCGTAGGCGGTCGTGCCTTGGTCTCAACCAGGCATGATTTTAAAATTAATAGTGTATAAAGCAACTAGTAACGGAACGGAGATGAGGGGATGGAAGGGGGCAATCCCCCCCCCCCCCCCCCCCCCCCCCTCCCCCCCTTGCTATAATGCAAATGAACAATACGATATAACAATACAAGTTGTCAGCTATTCGGTAGCTATGTCATGAAGAATGTAAGCATGGCATGCAGTGGATCTTTTGCTTCGGGCCTCTCAACAAGCATTGTTTCAATTATGTGATTGTTAAGTACTTGCAGACTTTTGGTTTTCTTTTTCTTAGGATGGTGGTATTAGAATGTTGTTTTCTCGCGGCCCCCCCTATTTATACGAAAATTGGTGACCTTATCTAGCACATTCAACCAACAAAATAAAATTGGACCGACACGCGGAGAAAAAAACTCCAAAGCGACGCTTCCAAGGAGTATGCAACATTCAAGATGGCGCAGATGTCCATCCAAACTGGAATTTGAGTTTTCACTTAGAGATTCATGATCGTTAATATGGACAACACCTCTAAGAAGGTGCACGGTGCTTGAGGGCATCATCGGTTGTTGGCATCATAAACAAAAAGGGATGATACCGGTGACCTCATCTAAGTCATCCAACCAAGAAAACAAAAGTATGGATCAAACTCATCCAACCTCCAACCAAACGGTGAACTTTGACGGTCATATGCACAAAAACATGGATGGCCATACTCATATCCCATGATCCAATCTGCCGGTCGCGGCGGCACGGAACCCGTGCGGTGAATCTGCAAAGTACAGTACACGGGGGAAAGGCACGGGCGGTACTGCTCTGCCCCGTCGGTCGGCGGAGAAACTACCGGTGACGACGCGTGCATGCTTTGCTTTGCCTTGCTTGCCCCCGTGAACCAGCAGTAGCTGCGGACCTGCGGTTTTCACCTGGGAAGCCAATGATTAGTGCACGCCACGGTGGGCGACGAGGCCGCCTGCGTGGAGGAGTAGATTCGACTCGAGGCGATCGGCCAAGCAGCGG
The DNA here is from genome assembly GCA_007726485.1 of Eragrostis curvula. Lineage (NCBI taxonomy): Eukaryota > Viridiplantae > Streptophyta > Magnoliopsida > Poales > Poaceae > Eragrostis > Eragrostis curvula. Next base: position 57,630 of record RWGY01000491.1, on the reverse strand, counting down.
TGGGGGACGGAGGGGACCGCACGCCTGGCGCGCTCGCGCGCGCCGTGTGTGATGGCGACGGCAGCCGCGAGACGGACGCGACGCGACGCGGGAGGCGAGGGGCCAGACCGGCAGTGCACTGGAGCGCAGGAAATGGCGCCGCGTTGTTTCGGAGCGGGACGCGGCACGGCCGTCTCAGGGGACACGACTCTGAGGTCCGGGCGCGTCGCGCGAACGCAACGGTGCAGAAGGAATCCGCCCGACACCCGCGGCCCGGCCGCAACGGGGCTCCTCCGTTCCAGACTTCCAGGCGTCTGCGCTGCTTCTTCCGCAATCACTTGCTTCCACCTCTCGGCTCATCTAACCACTTTGCGCGCTGTCGTTAAACATGATCTTCCTCCTCTGTCATTAAACAAGCGATCCCTCTAGTCAACTCTCTGAGCTGCGCACAGCGCGCGGACGTCTTCATTCAATTTAACGAACACCCATCCGCTACTCGTGCTGGCCTTTAAAACCCCAAAATAATCTCGCTAAGCTAGGCAACAGTAGGTTAAGCTTCAAGTCTTCAACGATCGATCCAGCCATTGACTAAACGCCAGCAGGCTACTACTAAATACAGGTTGCTCCCCAATCATTTCCGAGCTCGCAAGGGTTCGTTCTCGTTGCCAGGATTAGAAAGAGAAAAGGGCGCCCCGAACAAAATAAAATGGAGATAAGGCACGTCGGGCTTGTACGCGGTGACGTCGCTCCGTCGGCGCCGCGCGCGGCCGGAGGGGAGCCGATCGAACAGCGGGCGCGAATCGCGTCGGCGCCGCGGCTAAGTTCTTCCCTCCCGGCGAACGTCATGTTTTACTGGCAGGTAACTAGCGGGCACGCACCTCGTGTCAATCCTGCTACTGTTTCTGGCCGCGCAATGTGGTGACGACGACGGCCGGGCCGCCGTTGTTGCTTCCGAATACGGTGCGGGCGCCTGGTCACAATCCGCTTGGCGACACAGGTACGTCTCTGGTTGCACGCACGCCGTTCCTCATCTCGTATCGATGCGGCGCGTGCAAGGCCGTCCCTCCCGTCTCCACACCATGCCCGTCGCGCGACCGCAAGCCGGAGACGAACGAACGAGCGTCGGCGTGACGTCATCGCGTCACGGCACGAAGGAAACTTCGCGCTCTCCTCCCGGTACAGAACTCGCACATGTTTGTGATTTCTCATAATGCGGAAACAAATGCGGGTACAGGTTACCTAAAGTCAGCGTATTCGTCTCGCTGCTTTGCAGCGGCTGTTTTGCAGCAGCTACAGTGTTCGCAGTTATTTCTTCAGCAGCAGCTACAGTGTTCGCAGTTATTTTTCTGCAGCTGCAGCCGCAGCTGCAGCGAAACGAACAGGTTGAGTCTTCGCGATGAACTGTGCTGTCCGGAAATCCGGGGAAGAAGATGGGCGCGCTGACCTCTTACTACAAGTTAGAAAAGATCAAGCACAAATGAAACATACTCCATTAAGTACGTCTGGAAAACGTAGAGATTCAGAATCAAACTGGCTAAAATAGTACTAAACAGGAACGAAATTGGCGCGAGACTTTTCGTCGCCAGTAAAATGGAGAATAATTTTAGGGCTCATTTGGAACACAGGATTGGAAAAACACAGAAACAGGAAAAACACAGGAATAGGATAGGAATGCATATACAAAACATAGGATTAGAAAACATAAGATTTTCATTGGAATAAACGTTTGGCAAGGCGCAGAAAAAACACAGGAATTGTTTAGGAGTAGTTACCATAATCATGTCATTACTTTCCTAATGAAACAAGTTGTTCACTTCAAACACGTTTTGTTTGCCACTGTCACAAGCTGATTTGCCTCGTTCCTCGCGTAGGAATGAAAAAAAAGAGGTCTGGGTGGATTGTTGGAATTCCTATGGAATGAGGACCAAAGGAAATTTTCCTTTGTTTTTCCTATGCTTCATTCCTCCGTTCCAAAAGCTTCTACAGTAGCAATTCCTATGGAAACTAAAATACTACATTTTTCCTATGAAATTCCTTTGATCCAAATGAGCCCTTAATAAAACAAAATGGCGCCGATGGAACGGAGAAACGTCAAATCGTGTCTGCGTATGTGCGTTTATAGAGGGTGAGTGTGTGTGCCTTGTGAGTGTCTGAGTTGTACTGTGTAATTTCTAAAAAAAAAATGGGAAAGGCAAGGAAACAAACACAGAGAAAGAGAGTGTGTGTGTGTGGTGTGGGACCTGAAGGGAAAGAAAAAACAGTGATGTGAGGGAACGGGATGCATGCACCAATCTGACCCCGGCAACCGCAAAAACTAGGGGACGGACGGCGCGGAATCCCATCCCTGCCCCCACGCTCGCAGTCGATCCTTTTTGGATAACGTCAAAACCTTGCTTGCTGCCGAAAATAGTCAGCAACACCGTTGCTGAAAATGGTCACGGTGCAATTGGGCCTCTCTGCTCCGGATGTCCGCAGGCACTAGAGACATGTCCAGGTCAGGTGACCGAGAGGGCATGGCCCCCACATGATTAAGTTTGCTTAAAGCTAGTTTGGGTGCTTTTGCTTGTTAAAGACATTTTCTAGCCTCTCTCTCACCACATCCTGCTTAAGCCTTTTCCATTATTTTGTTTTGCTAGGAGTGGAGGACTCCTCTTTTGTTGCCTGTTTCCTGTTCATTTTCCTCACTTTTACCTTCGACCACTTCTGGAATTAATAAACTGTAAATTTGTGTTGTTGTTTTGCTGCATAGGAGTATAGTTAACCGTTGGACTCACATGCATTCAATTGGCCAGCAAGAAGCCAACACACAAATATACGTTGACCTTGTTGTTTGACTCAGTCAAACTAATTATCAATACATGGTCGTTGCTGTTAAGGCAGAAGGAAGATTTGTGTAGCTAATATGGTTTTTGTATTTTCTAATATGCTTTTTAGCATTTGACATGTCATACAACGAATAACAACAAATGAAATAGTGGTGCCTCAGGTCGCCTTGTCAACCACCGCCACTGAAAATCATTTTTGCTGACTTATCATTATCTATAAGCAGATTAAGTATTTATTTAGTGGGCCAATTTCATTTTGGAATCATTGTCAAATCACTTTTTTTTATTTTTTCTTCCAGACATTCTTGTATCCGTGTGTGCTCGGCATCAGCTTATGCACCTCTTCGATCTAAATCCAACGACGTTGTACCTTTTATCAACCAGTAATCGTTCTTCCTTAAGAATCCAGAGATAGGTTATAACAATGGAAGCACCTTCGTGCCGTTGACTCCTCATTGCACACGGTATGGTATCGTTGGAACACCGGACGATGGTGGCTCGTGGCAACCTTTTCGCTTCCTCCTACCCTCAACCCAAACCTTGATCATCCACCACTACCCCCCTACCCGATCCCACCCTCGCCATTCCCAACCCCATCCACAAGCATTGTTATTTCATCTTTTCACCAATGTCTTCCTTCTGATCCCATCCTCCACCGTCGAATTATAAGTCCCGAACTCGTCAAGGATCTTTGCTCGGAAAGAATCACGTTGTATAATTGTAGCAGAAAAAAAGGTTCAGGCACCGTGGGGTTTCAGAATACCCGAGTAAAGTTTAGCGTCTCTTTATTTTTCACCGATCACCATCCTCCATGTCTCATTTCTTCCAAAATTTGCACACGACACACGACACACGACGTGTTCCTCGTGCTAACGCCTAACTCTGCATAGTAATTTTCTCCATAAACCCAATCATTTTCTCCGCAAAACTAGCTCGTAAACTCAGTTGACACGGCCACAACATAGCGCAGGGGAGCTCAACGCACCGGAGACCTTTTCACGGCGAATAGTCAACTCGAGGGGCAATCCCGTAAACTCGGCACCGGGCGGTCACTCCAAGCGAAAGCATCTGCGCAGCGGCTCACCCGTCCATCAGGCATCGTCTTTCCCCGGCGGCGAGGGCATTCTCGTCACTCCCCGCTTCCTCCACGGAGCTGTCTGTGAACCATGGAAGAGCTCGCACTCCCACATATATAAAATTTGCTCCACGCACACGCACAGTCGCAGATCCTCCCCCCAATCCGTGAACTAAACTAGTGCCGCAAAAGCAGAGGCCCCTCGCCAGCCAGAAGCCACCACCGCTTCCCTCCTTGGTTTTGCTGCGCCTCCCTTTTCTTCCTTTTCCTCTCCCTTCGCCGTAAAGAAGCTGCGGATAGGGAGGGTAGTAGCGTCGTAGCTTGGGGAGGGCGGAGGGATCGAGCGGAAAAAGCAATTTTCGGCGAGGTGTTCGTCGACTGGAAAGTTCCTCATCTTTCCTCTGTCTCGGGCCTCGCGGAATTGGTGGGTTGATTTTTCGCGGGAGGGTGTGGGGGCATGGAGAGGAGGTGGTGGTAGCGAGGTGTGGTGTGGTTTCTTGATTTCTTTGTGCCTTCTGGGCGGCGAATTGGTGCTCGGGAGAGGGAGGAAAGAAGGGGGTCGAGGTGATGTATGGCTCACCGGTGTCCAAGGATCTGAACCTGCCAGTGCAGCCGCCGATGACCTCGTCCGGGCTGCTGAGGTACAGATCGGCGCCAAGCACGCTGTTTGGCGAGGTCTGCGAGGACTTCCTCCAGCCCGGGCCACGCGCGGGCAGCCCCGACGCCGGCACCGACAACGTCTTCTCCCGGTTCTTGGCGGACCACCAGATCCGAGACAAGCCGCCGGCGCCGGCGCCGCCTGCCCCCGCCGCAGCTCACTTCCCGAGTGAAGCCGCCATGGCGTCGCAGCAGCAGCAGCAACAGCAGCAGATGATGTTCCACTCCCAACAGCAGCAGCAGCAGCAGATGGCCGCCGTCGAGTCCGGGCTGTACCGCACCGTCAGTGGCGGCATGGAGGCCGCCGCCAGCGCCGGCGGCGCCGGCGTCAGCAGCCTGATCCGGCAGAGCAGCTCCCCGGCCGGATTCCTCAATCATTTGAACATGGACAACGGTTGGTCTCTCCTTAATTCGGCCTTCTTTTGGTAGTCCCAGCAGTTGCCGCTCCCTGCCATGCTACGCTCGCTTGCTCGCTGCGCAGCAATTATTGCAGTTCTTGCCCGAGTTCGTCCGGGAAACTTTTCTATTTCTGGAACTGAGCTTTGTCCTACGCTGTTCAATTCGTCAGGCTACACCAACATGCTGCGGGCGGGCATGGGCGTGGGCTTCAGGAACGGCAGCAGCGCCGCTGCCGCCGCCGCCGATTCCCCCTCCGCCGGCGGGAGCAGGCTCAAGGGGCAGCTCAGCTTCTCGTCGCGGCAGGGCTCGCTCATGTCGCAGATCTCTGAGATGGAAAGCGAGGAGCTTGGAGGGAGCAGCCCCGAGGCTGCCGGTGGCGGCAGGGGGTTCATCCCCGGCTACCCGATGGGCTCGGGCTGGGAGGACTCGTCGTCGCTCATGTCGGAGAACATGTCCGGCATCAAACGCCCTCGCGAGTCGTCGGAGCCTGGCCAGGTGCGTGTGTGCTCGTCCATTCCATCCACTGTTTCAGCACTTCCATTTCCTCGTAGCAGCAGTGATCTCTGTATTTTGCGGTGATTTGACAAGGATTTGATCGGTGCAGAACGGCCTGGCGCACCAGTTCAGCCTGCCCAAGACATCGTCGGAGATGGCCGCCATCGAGAAGTTCCTCCAGTTCCAGGACGCCGTTCCCTGCAAGATCCGCGCCAAGCGGGGTTGCGCCACGCACCCGCGCAGCATCGCCGAGAGGGTAAGCCCACCACAACCGACGCTGTTCTTGCATTCGAATCTCCCATTTTTTGTCTGCCGCTGAGCAATTGGTTGATTTGCTGTTGATCCAGGTGAGGAGGACAAAGATCAGTGAGCGAATCAGGAAGCTACAAGAACTCGTCCCCAACATGGACAAGGTACTGCGCCATCTGTAACCCCTGTACCAATCGTCTCTCCCCAATAGGCAATAGAACAGTGTGTATGGTTAGCAAATTTGCTGTGCTGAGGACCACCTCAAAATTGACTTATCTACAACCTGCGCTTCCGTTTCCTGCAGCAAACCAACACTTCTGATATGCTGGATTTGGCTGTCGACTACATCAAAGATCTCCAGAAGCAGGTTAAGGTACGGATTACTTATCGAATTATCCAACATCTTCTCCGCAAATAACACTTGTCGGTAGCTTAGTTGGGGGGTCAACTTGCCCTGACCACAGTTACGTCTAAATCAAGGAGCCGCTTTGCCCTCCAACTGAGGGCGAAGGGTACCTTTTGTTGGTCTTATCTGAATTTCACGGTCCTGTTAAAAAACAAAAGTGCTGACAGTTACTCGCTGCAATCTGATTCACTGAAGGTGTTGAACGAGAGCCGCGCAAACTGCACCTGCTCCGCGAGCAAGCACCAGCAGTACTCTGGCTGATGAAGCCCCGGTCGCCGCCATGTACACTGTACAAGACCCGGAGACCTCCACGAACAAAGTTCATTTGTGATAAGACGAGGAGGAGTAATCGTAGCTCACGTTTCTTTTTGGGTTTCATTCAGTAGAGGCAGCTGGAAGGCTTGATGTGTTCCAGGCAGTGTATGAAGCGACGGGGGAATGGAGCAGTGGCATCATCAGGTATTCATTCAGGTGATAAGGGGGGAGAGACACGGGGAAAACAATTGTATAGTAGTTTTGCTGTAACTTTTGCTATATATACCGCCCTGCATGCCTATGTCCATTTTGTTGCATTTTCCATAGAAAGATTACTGTACCACAGTAGCAACCTCATCTCATCTAGCAGCTGTAGGGCTGTAGCACCATTTAACACCATCACTCACACCCAATAAATATTGCATTGGCTTTGTTCCTTGCTTTTCAGATAGAGTTGTTGCAGGAGTAATACTATATGATCCAGGTTTTCGCAAGGGGTGAAAGTCAATCCCTTCTACTAACATGATCAAGGCTTCTTTTCCATGCATTTTTTTACTGCCACAGTGCCACCTCCAGGTTTTCACAAGTGGTGAAAGTCAATCACTTCTACTACTAATCTGGAGTACTAACTAGACTTGCTGAGATGGAGGGTTAGTTGAGACGTTTAAAATAATCTCGCTTGTGCGGCTGGCTTGGCGAGAGAAAAGAGACTGCGATTTTGTGCATTTCTTTTTCGACCGGTGACGCGGAGGCGCGTTCACGGGGCCAACCATTAGGTTCAGTGAACATCGCAGGCACACGCTGCGTCCCCGCATTTGTTTCGCCGATTTATTTTCCGTGAAGGGTCGTTGTCCCTTCATCTACTCCAGGATACGGGATAGGGCGGGCAGGCAGGCAGGCCCATATCTTGTTCTCATCCCGACGAATCCTGTGGGCGCTCGCCGCCGTGGGAACCCTCCAGGCTCCAAGCCTCCAACAATTTGGGGCCGTGCTTCTCTCTGTTTGTTTGTTCAGACTCTTCTTTACTTTTTATAAATCTTTTGAAAAGGGTGGTGGAAGAGGGTGGGGGAGAGGAGAGGGATGGGCGTCAATTCGTGAGAGTCACGGGACGCAAAATCTTTGTTTCATGGAGAATTGGAGATAGCGAGAGGAGCAGAGCAAAGAAAAGTCTTCAGACGTATAGAGTCTTTTGGAAACCGACGATTTCTTTTCTGTTGGAAGAAAATGATTGAGCATACCAGATCTATATTTTTTTTCATTGATTTTTATTTTTTTGTGAGTAGATCCGTGCTGATTGCTGAGTATGTTCGGTTGGGGGTAGAGAGTAGGATGAGATCTACCTTTGCGGATACTTTCTTCGCACACACGCGACGGGTACCTGGACCGATGCGAACGAATTAACGAAACCGCCTCTTTCCTCATCATCTCACGCCGTCGCCGGGCAGGAAAATCCGGGATCGTGCGCGTGGTCCCCCGGCCGTTGCGGGCCTCGCCGTTTCCCAACGCCTGCGCTGCGTCAGCGGCAGCGCGCGTGGACGACGATCGCGCCCGTCGGTTGGGGACGATCGGGCGTCTGCCGAGTCGCGCCCGTGGGGAACGGGAGGAGAAGACGGCGCGCGCGCGCGCGGCGCCTTGCCCGTTTCGTGCCAGGGCGGGCGGGGCGGGAGCGCGAGGGTTTGGTTGTCGGCGGCGGCGGCCGGGAAAGGAACGCGTTGTCGCGGCCGTCGTCGTGTAGCCTTTTGGGTGTGTGCGGTGGGCGGGCGTCGTGACGGCGCTGTCGCGGGCAGGCAAGAAAGTTTGGTTTCGCTCTCTGTTTTTTTTTTTTTCGTTTGCCGGCGGCGACGCATGGGTGTCACGGTTAGGCAGTTAGAGGTGCGTTGCTGCTGCCTGGTGGTGGTGCTCGTGGAACGGAACCGCACGTCCACACCTGCTGCTGCTGCTGACATCTTTTCTGGGTCGTGAACTGGCTAGATCGTCTTTTACGAGCCTCTTCGCCAAAAAAGAAAAAAGAGGCATATGATCCTATGCGAAAATTTTCTTGGTGACAACAGGCACAACAAGATGAACTGAAGTTTTGTAAACCGACCCGATCTAAATCGTTAGAAAGGGAGAGTTGGACTAAGGAGGTGGTGGACGGCAGGTTTATTGGGTAACTCCACACTGAACGAGGGACAGAGGTACTTGCTGCGACGGTGAGAGGGTCTTGAATCGAGGTGTTTTGTCCGCCAACATTTCTTTGGTCATGTGTCACTACCACTGTTCCGCCTATTCGTTCCTTCACCCATTTCGTCCTGTGAGTATGCGCGAGCGTACCGTACCGGCCGTGCTTCGCTTCCGAGCTCCAGTGCAACGCACCCAGACTCCGCGCACGTGTTCACTGCATCTCGAGCTACCTACCTGTACCAATCGGTCGTTAACTAGAGCCTAGTGGCGCTGCCGACTCGCCTGCGAGCCCTAAACTTGCTTTTCATTAACAAATCAGGCTATAGTGCAAGGCTACGAGAAAAGTCAAATCCTATTGAATCAAAACGAGCCTTGGCTCGCGCCTACTACGTCATTACGACTAATAAAAGCGAAGTCAACCCGTTTAATTTTTCTCAACCACATAAATATTGATACCAACAGCTCATCCGCCCAAGTCAACGCCGACGGCCGGAGCGCAACGTTGAGGCCTTGAGGAGGTGCATAGGTTCATTGGAAGATTCCTTGACCGTCTCTTGCCGATGCCTGAATGGCATTCACCCTGGCTGCAGCTTGCGGCTCAGAAACCACACGACGAGCGAAAGGTAAACAACATGCGGCTTTGGGTTGGATTGGATAGTAGCTCGTACGAGTGGTACTACCAAACCTATTGGAGATAGAGTCGTTCAAAGTCGAAACACAAGGGATAATGCTTTGTTTTGGGCAAGAATCGACAGCATGACGCGGCAAGTGAGCGAAAGGTAAGGAGTAAAGTGCAGCGCATGTCAGAGAAGCGCAGCCACAAGCTGACCTACGAGCAACATGCATGGATTGGCAGGTCTCGTCCCTACGAAACGCACCTTCTCTCGATTGCTATCCGCCCAAAAGGGGAAGAGGCGCAACATCAGACGCCGCAGTGCGCTGCAACTTTCTTTTCCTCACCAACGTGCACTCACTCCTGCAGATGCCACAATCCTCCTGCCCCCGTGAACGGAAAAAAAATATTCCGTAACCATTGTTCCCATTCCAGGCAAGGTGCCGAACCAAATTCTACGGGCGAACCGTAACCACCAGCTCCCCTGTTCCGGCTGGCGACGCCGTCGTGCGTCCTGGACCGCGCGCGGTGCGCAACCGATCCGATCCGTGGGCACGACACGGAAGACGGAACCCCGGCCACCCGGAAACAACAAAACCGGGGGCGACGTGAACCGCGGCGGAGCAGGTGCGCTGCACGCGGACACGCGGCGGGGGATGTATACGTAGTAGGCGCGCCCAGCCAGACCAGACCAGACCAGACATTCATCAACGGCTTGCCGGCCAATCCCGGAGTAGCATGGAACGGGCCTCCATCACTTCCTGTATCTCTCTGTATGTGGTCCCGCAAAACATATCCCTCCTTGCGTCTGCTGACAATGATCACTGCCTGGCATCTCCAATAGACTACGATGCACTGGATAGAGTATATCGAGTAGGATACGTAACCACGGCCCGATCTGGGTAGAGAGGGAAGTTCAGGCACCGTGCCCACGACAGACACTAGAACCCCACGGTTAATGAGACCAGGTTGGCTGAACTAGTACAGCCTTCCATGCGGGTGCAGTGCAGGCTAAAATCGGTTAATGAGTGAGGTTCGACGAACCGAACCTTTCTCACCGATCATGTCTGTTGCCTATCCACGATGGAAGGGAAAGGTAAAGCTCTCACTGTAGAGTCCACTTCGGCAGCCAACTTTCACCCCGGCAGCTGCAGGCCATCATCGTCTCTCGCCGGTGTGGCCACATCGGCGTCTCCCACTGTTCACTCTCGCGACGACGTACGCGCACGCGCCTCGCTAGCTAGATCTGCGCGTGCGTACGTGCATGATGCGCTCCGTCTCCGTATGATCAAGTGCTGCGCATTATTGTCCCGTCGCGTCGTATCGTATGCTGCTGACATGTACTTCCTCCGTTTTTAAATTGTTGTCGCCATTGACCTTTTTTTGCTATCTTTGACCATTCGTCTTATTCAAAAAAGTTTTAAAAATATCATATATTTTATGATGATTTGTTTTATCTTCAAAGTAAGTTTGAACCTAACTTATAATTTTGCATATTCGAACAACTATTTTGAATAAGACGAACGGTGAAACGTAAATAAAAAAGTCAATGGCGATAACAATTTAAAAACGGAGGGAGTAAACCTCAGGCGCATCTCGGGCGCGACCGGACCACGGCGCCGCACGCTGGTTTTCCTTTGCTCGCCAGGCGCGCCGTCGGCAGCGGCAAAGCCAGAGAAGCCCCTACGCGGGCACTGGCCGGGCCCTGGTTCATCATCATCAGTTGTGCCGCGTTTCAGTTGGGCCGACGCGTGCGTCATGCGGGTTAGATGTTTTCTGGCCTGATGCGTCGCGTTCGGCCTAGTCGAGCGGGCCGGCGTGGTCGTGGGCTCCTGGGCGCGATTGCAAGTCTTCGCGAAACTCGCGCGGCGCTTCCACGACAGTCATTTGCGGCCGCCGTTGCTCTCCGCGTGCACCGTGCAGGACAGGCACCCCAAGATGATGCCAAATTCATTGGAGTACTTGTTTCCCTCGTGCGATTCAATCGTCACCATCTAAATGCCAATTTGACTTTTGGATCGTACAACATTTATCGCATACTGCATTCTTTGCTGACCGTAATGCTGCACTGCTCCGTGCGCTCCTTTGACACCCAAGCTGCCAAGCTGGCCTGGCTCTGGCTGGCATCAGAACTCGATAAGGATGCAACCGTAGAGGTCTGAGCTGCTGCAGCGGCTCCTCTTCTGAGAGACCGAGATGGCTGGATCCAAGGTAAGCAAGCCATGTCTATGCCTTTGCCAGCATTACAGCGAACACTAACGCAGCTCTTTCTTCGTGTCTGTTCGTTGGTGCCACCAAGAAATCTGTAGATTTTCACGCGGTGGTGAGGAGGAGAAACACGGTGACGGGTAAGCTGAAGAAAGACATGGCGGCTCTTAAGAGGATGGTGAGCAATTCTTCCATGTCTCCGCCTTGAACACGGGGCAAATTCGTGCAAACAGTTCAGTGTTCTTTTTTCCATGCTTGATTGTTCAGGTAGTGGAGTTAACAAGGGCCACACGAGCCTCAGATTCAACCGGCTCTGCTCGGCCGGTGATGTCAAGCAATGCCCTGTATGATACGGAAATCTGCAGCACTGATTCGTCGCCTTCTAGCTGGGAGTCTTCTGTCTTTGACTCGATGAGCAATTCATTTTGACAATGCCCAAGATGACTATGCTTATGAAGTGTGCCTCTGCAATCAATTGCAGAAACTTTGCTGGATTTGCATCAGGAAGAAGTGATTTTGTTTTTGTCTCTTTTATTTCTCTATATGCAGAAGTTGTTAGTTATTCGTAGGCGTTCTGTGTCAGACTTCTGGACGAAGCTAGTTGAGTCAAGTGCCAAGCTCGACAATTTATTTTAGTACAAGCGCAGTAATTATCAATACCACACGAGATGTTTGTTCAAACTTCAGGTCAATTGGAGATTGTTACACATGTTCAAATGCTCAATTAAAGGCATAGCTTTGGTAATCTAGTGTTCTTTAGTTGTGCATGGAATGCATTTCTCTTCGATTGCTGCAATGTTGTTTTGTATGATGTTTGATTATTATAATTTTGAATTGGATCATATCATACGAGATGAAAAATCACAAGTCATTTTGAATTGTGCACCGACTTTTTTTCTCTCTTATACATTACACATACGCCTCATAATTGAGACAAATATTTTGTATCCAAAGATTTGCCAAACATGTCTTTGTTATATCGGTATGTTATCTGTTCACTTTTCTGGTGTGATGATGATTTAGTCTTAGCCGCATTAGACATGATCGTTTCTAAATTTTTGTGTTGTGGTTGCAGTTGGAACTATCTGGTTGCTACTACCTACTAGCTTCATTGCTACAACCTCAGCAACTAGTAGTAGCTATCAAAATCTTTAGCGATCGGAGCCATTAAATAGACTGGTAATTGTAGGAAAAAACTTCTAAATAAGTTTGTTATGACTTTGAATGTTCAAGTTTCAAATTGTTTAACGACGAATTGAAGATAAATTGGTTTGTCTTATATTCTTTTTCAAAATCCATCACATTATTTTATTGACCAGGCTACTTTGTGACGAATGCATCTCTTGTTGATATGTCTTCACTTGACCAGTGCTTGGTGGACATTGTTGTTGTGTTAACAGATTCAAATTGAATAACTAAAAATATTTATATCGCCGTCATATTCCTATGCTCAAAATGATGCCTATAGTATGGACTGCTAGGATGCATAGCCATTCTTCATATCTCCTACCAAACATAGGTACCTTGTTAAAATGATGTTGTTTATGCCCTGTTGAGATTTCTCACAGATAATTTACTTCTTCTCTCTCCGTCTTATAAGCTTCTATAACATGAGCTACTAAAACCAAAGATGTGACAAATGTCCAACACTAGATGGCACAAGTCTTGCCCAGCTACTTTGAATCATACTGTTCTTTCACTAAGTATCTGAAAATTTCAACTCGTGTTAATATCAGGGTCGCCTTCTGCTGCACGCCGTGGATCGGCGCAGCTCCACCGAGTTTGCTGTAGCATACCGCCTCAAAAATGAGGGGTTAGCATTAACAGGATTGATATCGGGTGACACTTGGCGAAGCAAGCATCCAAATAACCACACACGTAAGCATAAATAAAATAGAGTGCAAGTGATTTAGTTATTACAACTTAGGTTTGTACTTGATTACATAAAAGAGTGCATGTTCTTAGGTGAGAGTTTTACAATACATAAAAGAGTTCGAAATTCGATTAAATAAGCACTAGCGGAAGCGAAACACACGACGATACATATCTACAAGGAAATCATGTCCGGCCCATAGACATGATCTCATTCACCTTGCTCCTGGTTGGGAGAGGAGGGAACCCACTCAATGGACCAGTCCTTAGGCGGCTCACCCTCCCACACCACTTTGCCACAACAATCACAGAAGCTACAATTAGGATGCGGTGTCCCGGATAATTAAATTACCCGAAACTCCGTGTTTTCCGTACTTGTCCCAGGATCAATGACAAGTACACACGGTAATCACAGTGGAACCATAGCCATATCAAGATTCAACTATCAAGTTTATTTGAAATTTACAAAATATTGGCTCGACGGCCGATGAAGTACCTTAAGAGATAAACACAGCGGAAACATAAAGGAATTCAAATCTCCAGCGTGTGCCCTGTGTTCATCCCACAGGCAATTGACTGGAAGTTGAACTCCTAGAAAGAACGGCGTCGTTTCTCACCGAGCTCCACTCAATTTCTGAAACAAAGTTATCGGAAGCAAGCATGCATGTGAATATTAACAAAATTTATAATTATATGCAAAGTCATAATGAAGGAAGGAATAATATGGTATATTTGCATAAATGAGCATATGGTAATCTAAACTTGTATAATGAAATAATTACTAAATTGAATTGCCTGAATATAAATTGCATAAATGTAAGCACAAGTAAAATATCATATAAATAAAAGGTGATACTTGACTTCCATGTCAAGTTCCTACCAAATCATCATCTATACCATTTCATATGTCATTAACCACAATAATCATGATAAATTTTAGTCCCAACCATTTCCTAAACAAAGACCTATCATTAAGGAGCTTGAGACCGCAAGCACGGCCATTCGAATGGATTATTACTCTGCAGAGTTTGTACGCTGTACCCATGCACAGTGAGTGACCGTCTGTGGTGTAGCTAGCACCGTGCACTCACGAAGTGTGCACATCGGTATCACACATGACATTTTCATTAGCCGTTTGTTAACCTTGCCTTCCCTAAATTGTAAACATCCCTCCGTACCTACCAGCTAACATCCCAGAGGTAACATTTTCCCCTCCTTCAAACATAGACTGTTAGGCAGGAATTAAGAGGGTATAATTTATTGTGTCAGCAAACTTTGATCCCACACGTTATAGTAATGGGAGCCCCTTCGAATAACCCCATCAAATTAATTACTTAGCCATGGCCGTCCCATACCAGCATCCATGGTCGCACGTTGTTTCCTTAAATCAAGATTCAAATGTACCGGTCCTTATGTGATGTGACGGGTCTCCAAAATCATCATTATCAAACAATCATTAATCCAATTTATTATTATCACATTAAAACCCGTCAACATCTAAGTTATCATCATATATCAACAAGGATCTTTTCCCATCAACAAAATCCGTAAATTTAATGAATATACATGTGCTTCCATTTATACAAAATATAATAATTCATTTTAGCAAGCTTACGACATTTGATCAATGTGACAACCCAACCTATGGTTACAAGGGTTTATGATAGGGTCCAATAAATGGATAAAACCAATAGGTAGTATCTACCATTCCCCAATTGAACATTTTTAGTGATATAAATTATGCACAATTTCTCCTACAAATTAAGAATTTAAATGTATTTGCAAAACATAGGATCAAAATGATCAAGGGGGTGTGCTTGCCTCGCACCTTTATAAACATAGCTCATATGATGATCTTCATGGGTCGATCTTCTCATGATGTAGACCTTCGACGATTCATTCACATGCGCATCAATCCACGATCGATAAACACCGAGATATCCAAATAAATCTATCCAAGAAGATCCAATAAAATCTACAATAATAAATACAAATATTTTGAATAAAAACCCAAGAGCATGATCATGGGATGCATTTCATGAAAATGATTATATACTCGGGGTTCGTACGAATGGACTACACGTTATCAAGTTCTATCGACGAATAAATAGAAGAAGGATACTAGGGTTCTCGCGATTCTATTTACTTTATGGTGATCATTTGCTATGAAGTATATTCTTGGCCTTATAAGGGCCATATTCACCTAGACAATTTATTTATTATCTATTTTCTCTTGAAAGAAATCATGCATGTGTGTTATTTAAATTAATTGATTTAAGGCTAATATGATAGTATGCATAGACATTTATCCACTACATCTCTAAGAAAATATGATGAGATACACATGTTTTATTAGTGGTGATTGCGTGCATATCTATTATATAAATTCTAAATTATTTCTATTAATGAACTTGGGGGTTGTTTAAAGAGATATGAACAAACAAATTAAATTACATGACAAATATTCCTAAGATGATGCTTATGTAAAACAAGGCCACATGTTTCTAAAGCATATGGAGACATCCCTATATGTTAATTTCTTAACTTATTTTATTTAAATATTAATATACTTTTAGGCATATATATGATATAGTTAAAGATATGTTTCTTTTAAACTATATTATCTACATATGGCATGTCCTAAGGACTTATTTTACATGATTCAGATATTATAGATATGGTGCTACATGCATATGTGACCTAAGTATTTAAATAAAACAAAAATGCATGGAAATGCATATATAAACTATATGCATGGAAAACATACATGTTGTATAAGCATATTTTCAAACTAAATCTAATTGCTAATGTCATTAAATAGATTACTTATGTATAATATATCCATGAGTAGGAAATGTATGGCTATTACTTGACTTAATGTAATTGGACAATAAGGGCATAGGATATAAATCTATATGTTGGATTATGCAAATTTTCATAAGAAACATGTATGCATTGGGTGAAATATTTACCTAACAATTTATCCTATGATTTACTACTGAAAAACAGTGGCAAAGGGTCCTATATACATTAAAGTACAGCCTAGTATTTATGTGCTTACATGATTTTATCTTATACAAGAAAATGAAATTTATAACTCTTAGTAGATTAAACAAGTGTGGACTTAAAGAATTTAGTAGTTCACATAGGAGATAAATATACTAATTTCAACACATGTGAAAAGGTGCAGAAACTACACATTTAATCATAGGAACTGCATGTATATTTATTATGCAACTGATCAATTAATTCTTATCAAGAAAAGTATTATTTCATAAAAGCATGAACATAGCTAGCTATTTATTTTCCAACAAATTTATCTATGAATGATTCTGATGAACAGCAGCAAAAGTCCTAAAATTTCAGAGAAATCTTCTAGTATTTTTACCCAATATTTCCTCTGTCATTTTTCTACTAATTTCGAGCTAAATGCGCTTAAACAAATTCTGGCCAATCATACGGTGCCACGTGTCGGCTCATGGTGTATTCAGTTCAAATCATTTGCGCGCACAGAGCAGCGGCTGGAAGAATGCTCGCCGGCGGCGAACTAAGGCCGGGCTACTTCGATAGTGTATCCTATGCGATGCGTGAGCTCAAGAGGGACCATCCGGTGGTCGTCTCATCGCCGGAGACGGCCCGCAGCGGCGGCGCGGCGGCGACCAAGGCGGCGCAGCGGGTGGCGACATTGCGACGCAAGAGCGAGAGTACGCCCACGAGTTCAGGTGGCCTGTTACGAGTCTACGAGAAGCAGGGAGGCTCACTAGGCTGCTGTTCGGGCTTCTGATGGTCGGAGGCGGCGGATCAACGGTCAGCAGCGGCGGAGCAGGGCCGGCGATGGTGCTGGGGTCCCACGCTTGATTTCTTGGTAAACAAACAAGGGGAAGTGAGTCAGTGTGATCCAGAGTTGCTCAATGAACAACATGTCGACGAGAAACTGACCAAGAGAGCTTCAATTTCTGGCAATGGCGGCGGCGGCCGGAATGGGGAAACATGGGAATTCGTCAAATTGCCGCATCAATTGCGAACATGGTTAAGATCTAAGGGATAAGGACAGCAAGAAGAAGCCGTTTGAGGGGTCGATTAAGGTTTTTATAGGACGAAGAGGCGGTTCACGGCGGGGTCCCAATTGGCAGTGGAAAGAGGGAGAAAATGGGAAAAGGGAGAAGAGAGTGCGAGCGTCCGCAAGAAGGCACGGGAGGTGTCCAGGAAGGGAGAGCGCTCCACGTAGCCGCTACACTATCGTGGTACAGGGCGGCGAGGTGCGTGGCAGAGCTCCGGTGGTCGGACGGCGGCGGCGTTTTGACTCGGCGATGGGAGGAGGACGATGACGCTTCGGGAGAATGGGCCGGTTTGGGCTGGCTTGGGCCGAGGCGGTGATGGATGGGCCAGGCCAAGGTAAGATTCTTCTTTTCTATATTCGTAATTTCTAAATGGGCCGAGCCCAACTAACTCTGGTTATTGTTTTTCCAAATTTTCAAACAGACTGAATGGTTCACGAATTTTCTACCTGTTCAAATGATCTCCAAAAATTCTGAAAAATTCACAGAAAATACTTCTCTATGAATTGCATCTATGGTAAATGTTTGGGAATTGTTTACCAAGTTAAAGTCCTATGAAAAATCGGAGAAGTTTCTGTGTGCATGCAAATGATATGTATGCATGAGTTTGAAAATTCAAAAGATCTCGAATTTGAAATTCAAACATAACCCATCTTTATTTAGGGTTTGAATACATCATTTGGGCTTCTAATTTTTGGGATGTGACATAGGAATACCTGCAACAAAAAAATTTCAACAACAAACCCTGAGCAACTAATACTCAGCAAGTCTTACCCGTCAAAATGGTCTTCTAAGACCGACTCCTAACATGCAGGGGGTTGACCATGGTAAAGGTAATATTGCAATAAAACAGCACTAGAAGTTAGTCCTTACTTTCATATTTTAGCCAAGTTAATAGGGTTCTTGCATAAACATAAAGGTTAGCACATATGCTAATTCATACAAGGTTGCAATACAATTATTGAAGTATCAAATCAGCAAGTATACATCATCATGTGCACTTCTTACTACGATGTGACGCAGTGAACAAGTGGTACTCAATAACCGCGAGGGACGGCGATTCGAATCGATTTACACCTGCAGGCGAAACCCGAGATACACGACATACGCACACTCAAAAGAGTCACGCACGGCAACCTTTCACAACGACACCATAGGGCCAGGCCGGTTCTCACCTCTCCCAAGTACAATGTCCTCCACGCGATACCACACATCGGGGCTATCCGTGGTTAGCCCATGAACTTTCCCAAATATCACCTTAGAAAGAGAGGTGGGTTGTCGTCCAACCACTACAGTAATCGAGTTACATCAGTTTACTAGCTCCCATTTTCTCTAGCATGCATCCGGTACTGTTCAAACTTGTTCGAGCAGGGCCACAACGAATGGTCCTCAACCGACACAAACGGGGCTATGGCGAACAAAGGCCAACCTTGCCACCTCAACCTACACATGAACTTCCCCATTCGGTCTCAATTCAATATCATCATCATGTGAGAGCATAAAGTAAATCCGATTCCACTTATATCGAGCGGTCTCCATACCACCTGATTTTTCCTACCGATGACTCGATATTAAGCATAGCAAACACTACCCAGCGGCTGTACATAACTGAACCAACCCATAGGAATAAGGATTTCTAGTGCATCTATGGTTTCATACAACTCCTAAACATAATGCACATTTCATGACTCGAAATACATGTGTGAAAACGAAAAACTTAGAAAACATAGGAGTGCACCGGGGCTTGCCTTGGGTCTGGTGTTTAGCACACTCAAGCACATTCAAGTCAGTGCCGGTCTCCTCGGCCTCGATCTCCACGTCCTCGGTTCCGGCGTTGTTCCCTAAATGAATGCAATGCAAGTTCACAAATAAGTGCAATGAACATATTAAACTTGGTTAAATGAAAGAGTGCAGTGGCATGGTAGTGGTGCTGATGTGAGGTTCAAAAGAACCCAAAAGATTTTTACGACACTTTTGTTTGAAGTGTTTCACCAAGGAACTAAAGAATCCGATAGTTTTCAAAGATCGAGACAAAGATTTCATTTTGAAATTTCTTTAACATGGTTCTGGAAGACAAAAACCTTATTTAGAATTT
Organism: Eragrostis curvula; assembly: GCA_007726485.1. Taxonomy (NCBI): domain Eukaryota; kingdom Viridiplantae; phylum Streptophyta; class Magnoliopsida; order Poales; family Poaceae; genus Eragrostis; species Eragrostis curvula. Next base: position 38,281 of record RWGY01000491.1, on the reverse strand, counting down.
TCATTAGAGCACTAGTACTCTGGACAATAAGATATCCAAAACTTGAGTTAAGAACATGCAAGAATAAAATACTAAAGAGGCAACAATGAAAAGCTTGGAAATAAAATTACTGCTAAAATATGCATCAATTAACTATGCCACTTGGTGAAAAGTTCAGGGATGCCATGGGGTGGAAGAATACCAAAAATCATAATTTTTGCATGAGCAGAAATGGATATATGAATTTATCTTTCCTTTCATTCTCTGAATTTTGTACAAAGATTTGTTTCGTATGCAGATGTTTATGTTGCACCACTGGATAGATCTATTCACAAGGAATCTAAAGAATTTTGTTTCACATTTTTCCGAGTTTAATTTATTTTTTATCGAATTTACTAGTTCAGCCAATTTAGGGGGAAAAGAAAAAGAAAAAGGGTCGCGGCACTGTAGCAATGGCAGGGTGCATGGCTTCCGCGCGCGACAGGGACGACGGCGAGGTCGCCGTTCCGGCTAAACGGCGGCGTGTTTTGCGTGAGCGTCAATGGCAGCGTGTAGAGGGCGTCGAGGCGGCTCTAGGGCGTGGTGGTGTGCACGTGCGCGCATGGCGGGGCGATGCCGGTGGCGTGGACAGCGGTGGCGGCCATGGCGCGGCGGTGCTCCGGCGAGGTAAGGCGGCGCGCAGGTGAACTAGCGCGAGGATGAGGTCCACGGGGTCAAGGCGAAGCTCACCGTGCTACAAGTCGACGTGGGGAAGCACCGGGAGGCGGACTTCTTCGGGGAGGCGGATCGGACCGGCGGACGGCGGCGGGGAAGAAAATCGATTCCGGCGAGCTCACTGCACGAAAGACGACGAGGTCAGCACTGGGGAGTGCACAAGAGGGTTGTGCATCATCCTGCGCGAGGAATTGCGAAATGGCTCACCGATCTGGTTGAATTTGGCGATGAACTCGACGACGTTCACCCGGCAGCCATGGTCGGAATCCCACCTCGATCTCGCGGCTCGTCGTGCTGAGGGAGAAATGGAGGTGGGGATGGGGTTCAGGGGTCCCTGGCGCAGCTTCGGTTGCCTTAGGTTTGGCTTGGGGGTGGCGGAACCGGGCGAGACGCGAGCTCTTGCTTGGGGGTGGCAATGGCGGACAGTCTTGCAAGGAAGAAGAGAGAGTGCGCGTCGACGACTTGGCTAGCTGGTCAAGCGAACGGATGAGGGCGAGAGTTGGCCGCAATTTGGGCGCCATTGCTCGGCAAGGACGAAGTCATGGCGTCGACCACCGTGGAGTTGGCAGCACAGTGAGAGAAGAGGAAGAAGAAGATGACACGCGGTCATTTTTCTTTTTCCAAACGATTTTCCAAAAGGTGCAAAGTTTAAGTGCTCCAAACCTAACCTTACACAGTTCAGAAAAATCTGAAAAATTCAGAGTTGGAGGGAAATGTATACAGGATCATTTTTCATTATTGGAACGTTTCAAATTTCGGCACACAATTTGAACTAAAATTCTGTGAAGACAGAACTTGTTTGAATGTTCCTCGAATTATTTGAACTGCTTCCCCTTTTCATAAAAATCTGGAAAATTCTCCAAAAATTTATCTTCGGACATGGAACCCAGTAACATTTTCATTTGATCCCACTTTTGTGCACAATTTGGTCGCTTTAGTTCAAGCTCACATTTGATCACTTTTGAAATAAAGGATTCGTTTGAATTCTTTAAACATGATCACCTGAACTTTTGTTGGTTTTGCACTGATAGTGCAATTAGAAGTGTGATTAGGGTGGGGATGTTACATTCCAAGCGTTGTTTGCCGCGCCTAGGAAGTTCCTGTATCCACCACACAGCGTCAGATGTATTGTGATTGAGGAAGCTACGAAAGATCTCCCCGGCATCCTCGGCGCTGTGGCAGGGGTGGCGCGGTCCGTGTGCCGGCTCCGAGCCTCGCCCGGCGTGCCACGCTCGCCACGGGGGACGTGCCACCGGCGCTCCTCGATCACGGTCCTGGTGCTCGCCAAGCACGGCACGTCTACAAGCGCCTCGCCGGCTGCAGATAGCCGTGGCCGACGTTGGTCCGTGGGTGGCGCACTACTCAGGCCTTCGCCGATGGTCCGGTGGATCCGTACCAACGTCCTAGCTTGGCAACTCTTCCAGCATCAAGAAACCCATACGCACGGCAGTGCCAGTCGCCTAAGGACCAGTGGCGGAGCTAGGATTTTCAAATTGGGTATTCCCCGCAACGTCGTACAGTGACAGACTCGGCCATGTCCGATGGCTAGGGTCACTGTTCATGGTGGCCAGGATTGGGGAATATCATTTGGTAATAAAGGAAATTATGATAATGCACATATCATAACACTGGAGTATGCCAGGAGCCTTCGTCAAGAACAAAGCCGTCGTCAAGAAGATAGTCGATCATCAGCAGGATATCGTCACCTATATCGTCGAGTATAGCACACAACATGGCGCATGGTGGCAGTGCAGAATTAATAAGTCTTGCTTAATTATCTTTGTTTACTGCTTGTTGATTCGTGTGTGATCCAGCCTGCCTGCTATAATCCTAATATTTTCTGGGATGGTGAACTAGTAGTGTCGTTATTTATCAGATCTTGCTATCCTCGCAAAAGGAAAAAAAACAAAAAAACTAGCATATCCTGCTAGCTCAAACGTGAGTTTTCTTGTTTGGTCCCTGTTCAGAGATAATGCTAGACTATACTTAGTATGTTTATTACATATATATATGTTGCAGCTGATGACTCTGATTAGGTTGGGGAATGTCTCCGGCGACCCTGACTCACTGGACGTCCCAGGTGTGCGCTTGCGCTAGTTGGAACACAGCAATTTAATTTAACAATGCTCTTGAAAGTACTTCAGAGCCAGTCACTACTGGGGTTGATGCTGCAATAGTAGAGCTATAACGGAGTTGACAGCAAGTTGATTGTTTTTCTTTTTCGCTTTGTCCTCCTTCTTCCTCCTCTGGCAGCCACCGATTACACAGGAGCACATCATATCAACCATAGCATCCACTCTGCTGCTTGTTTACTTAATTTTTGCAAAAGAAAGTTGGGTATTCAGTTTAAACTCCGTCTGCCTGTGTCGGAGGTGGTGGACGATTGTTTTTTTTTTTTGAAGCCTTTCCTACTAAGTACAGTTGTAGCATCTGTTCATGCGCGTACTCACTCACTCACACCACCACTCACACCTACACACACCCACGCACACGACTACACACAGCATCGAAGATCGCGTCCTTTCAGAGATCACCAAAAACCACCAAACTCCAGTGCGCAACGAGGAGCGTCGCATTCCCTTTGTAGCATCACGTGTAGAGAGGCACCTGCAACACAACACCTGCAAGCAACACAACACCTGCAAATTTATTTCACGGAGACAAGCTCCGGTGAGGACCCGAGTTCAATTCCAAGAATCGAACCCGGGTGGTCGTGCTACAGACGCAAGCACAAGACCACTCGGGACAAGGCCCGTCCTCGGTGGACGATTGTTCTGAACAAATATCTGAAGTGGAATTGTTTTTGCTACTACTGCAAGTAACTGAAGAAAAAACAACTTAGCTGGTGGTACAACATCAAAGCTATGCAGACTGTATCCCCCCTCCCAGTTCCTTTTTTTCTGAGCCTGAAACTTTGCAGAGAGATTGTTGGATGTACTTCCAACTTCCTTGAATTTTCGCAGGAATTTTTAATGCCCGTCTAGCAAGGATAAAAGCGAATTGGAGTAGAGGAAGGGGTGGTCGCTATTTCAAATAGCGACCGTCCCCCTCTCGCACTTCTCTTTTCTGATTCTCCCTCTCCCGGACGGATTTGGATCTTCTGAAGTGGAGGTATAAATTCAGAAGCGCTACAGTAATTCGGCATTAGCTCCCACCTCAGCCTTTGGATAGGAAACTGACGGACAAGGTCGAGCGCTACAGTAAAGTTTGAACAGTACCAATATTGCCCTACAGTAAAATAGGGAACTGTTTCTACAATGTTTGCTACAGGATAAATTCAGGCCTCTGTACCTCCTCTCACAATTTACTGTTCTACTTGCTACAGTTGCCTGAATTTTGACCTCCACTGTAGAGGACCCCGATCCCTCCCGGACTCTTTCGAGCCTGAATCGCGGAGTGCTGCGAAACTATCGCGCCCCTCTCTACCAGTTTTTCTAGATTTTCGCGGGGGTGATCTGGGCAACGAATGCCGAATGGCATGACGGATCGCAAGAAACGCCCTATCTATCCCCTTGCAAGCAAGGTTTACATTATCGTTCAGATCGAGGAAACCGGCCGCCACCGATTCCGTCGATTTCACCGGTTATCTCGATTATCGAGCGGTTTTCGACTAAAAATTTAAAAACCAAATTTTGAATTTGAAAATCATCAAACCGCCCGATTTTGACCGGGTATCGACCGATTTTGGTCGATAACCGGTCGATTTCATCGGTTATCGATGGATCGAATCGGGCGACTCGACCTGCGCCCGCATCGAATCGACGCCGCGGTCGATAACCGACCAAAATCGCTCGGTTATCGGCAATATCGCGGCGGTTGGACAGAGGACGGCGACGATTCGACGGCGAACGGCGGCTCCGACGTGTGGATTTCGACGGCGAGCGGCGGGTGGGGCGAGGGCTTGCGTGGGGGACCGAGGGGTGGAGTCGTTCATCGAGGGGGACCAATGATTGAGTCGTCGGGAGGGGATAAGGGTCGTTTTCTTTTTTTTTTTTAATTTCTTTTTGCCTAGAAATCTTCCGGGAATTATTTCACCCATCAAACGAACTCATTTTCGTGTATGGTTTCCACCAATATGCTGCAAATAACGTATAATTTATTTACATATTTTTTGTTCCAAATTTTTTTAAATTTTCAAAAATTTTCAAATTTGAAATTCGAAAATCGGTAAACCGGACTTATCGCGAAAACCGGCCGGTTTTCGACGATTTTTCAAACCTTGCTTGCAAGTCGGCGCGCGAAGCCGAAGCCAAGCGAGAGCCATCGATGCGGCCCGCGCACAACACAAGCGTTCGTGATCGACGACGCGCGTGCGGTGTGGAGATACGCGACGTTTCCGTGCTCGGAGAGAGGCGACGCCGGCAGCAGCTTTGCCCCTCTGGCTGTCCAGGGCACAACACAAGCGTTCCCGGCCCACGAGTCCGCGCAGCGGCTCACGGCGTGTAGGCGCGCCACGGAGCAGCCCAGTGCCCACCTGCGCGGAACCGGCCGAGCTGCTCCCGTGCCCCCGCGACCGCGCGGCGGCGAGGAAGCCCGCGCGTTAAGGGCGATCGGCGCCGCGTCGGAGGGCTGTTGAAATGAGGCCGTTTCTATCGACGGTGCAGAGTAGGTTAGCCTTCACTGTTCACAAATTCCGCAACTGCGAAAGTGCTAAGCTGGTGCTGATTTCATCTGCTGATTGGTGCAGACTGCAGAGAAGAAGATCTGACTCCAGTGCTAGGGCATGGCATGCAGTATCATCACTAGTGTTCCCCCAAAAGGCGGACACATAGCATGGAAAATTCTAGGTTTCATGCACAAGAAGCGTAAATTTACAGAGGTAAGATGCTCTTTAACAATGATCATGAAAAATGATGAAGATTACTCGTTAAGTAACCCTTTTGCATTTTCTCTTACAAGTTACAAATGGCTCTCTTAGGATGCCTTTTGCATCTTTTCTTACAAACGGCTCTCTTAGGATGCAAAAACATGTTACAGATATATTGACAAGCACACAAACTATCAAGATCACATACTGTCATTCCTGTTTAGATCACTGCAATCTAGAAGAACAATTGCTACTAAATCACACTAACAATCAGTCAAAAAGGAAAAAGAAAACACCCAGGGGGCGCCTCAAATCAGCGCTGTATACATGCTATGATTCTAGCTGTACCTGCTGAGCACTCTGCATTTGAGCACACGATCTTGGACATAGAACCCAGGCACCACCATGATCTTCACCTGAGATGGGTTGCTCTGGGACCGTTGCTTGTCGAGCAGGATGTCCTCCATGTACAACTGATCGAACGGGCGGTTCTCCTCGACCCGAAGTATAGTCAGCGGCGGGTTGAAGGAGAATGCCAGCAGGTGGAGAAGCCAGATGCACTTGGATGCCACGAAGAAGCACTGCAGCAACTGCTCCGCCCACGGCCACGACCAGTTCAGGGTGGACACGATGCAGCTCATCTTCTGGTCGCAGAACCGGCTGAAGTCCTCGCAGTAGTACTTGGTGCCCTTCTTCAGGACCTCGTTCCAGCTCAAGTTCCGCAGAGCAACGAATGATGCGAAGTTCTCCTGGCGATCCTGCTTAGGGTCGAGGAATTTGGGTGACCCGTTCTTCTGAAATGTGCAGTTCTCAAAGTCTTGGTACATTGCTTGGTTCATCAGAGCTTCCAGATGATACAGCACTGCTTTCGGATGCTTATCATTGAGCGTGATTTGGTATGGCTGTAGAAGTAAATTAAGCTTATCTGATAGTCCATTGTCAGCGTCTTCGACTTGTTGGATTAGTACCTTACAGAACTGTTTTATGGAAAGACGGGCCTCAGATACAATCTGCAAAAACCCTTCCACCATAACTTCATGACTGACAGGTAAAGAATTGTCTCTGCTGACACCAACTGATCTAGCTGATCTCTTTGAGTGGGATTGAAAGTTCTTTGAACTTGTTGCTTGCTTTAGAGCCTTCTTCAATTCTGAACAGTAGGCTTCCAAGCTCACGAGCTTGCTAGTCAGTTCCCCTAATGATGATTTCATCTCTGATACTTCTTGCAAAGCGGCATCCCTGTTCTCATTGGCCTCAACAACCTCTTTCTTCAGAGATTCCAGTGAGAACACCCCCCACTCTTTCAGAAGTTGTGACATGTTTTCGCATTCGATGGTGCTTGGTGACATGTCTGACTTAGGTTTCCTCTTTGATTTTGGTAAGAGCCATGAGAGAATATGCGGCCCTTTGTGCCTTGTCCGAGAGAAGACGGCAGGGTGGTAGTTTGACTGCGGTGCTGTGCTGTTGAGACTCTTCAAAGCCTTGGCATCAGTTTCAGTATCCCTACTGATTGTTGCGGGCTTGCAGGTGTTGCATGTACTCACAGCCTTCAATTCAGATAAGTCTGTCATCCTGCTGGTCGACCTAGGGAAACTGTCAGCAGACAAGGGGGGCTGAAGGAAGGAAGGATGGTTTCGACACGCAATCCTGTTCCGCATATGCTCATTTGACGAAGAGAAATGCAGCTCGCTATTTGATGAAGAGAAAGTGTTGTGATTGTCAAAGTCCGAGAAGGCCACCTCGTCTTCCAGGCCATCATGGTCCAAACCAAGGCCGCTCCAGTTCTCTGATAGACTTCTGTTATCTTGGCGAATGAGGCTCATTCCACTCAAGGGCTCTTCATCATAAGTCTGAGGGAATTGTCAAGCAAGCAAGAAGCAACAAATGTGATTCAGAAGAGGAACACGACTATAGATGCTTTTATGAAAATAATCATGATCCATGTGAACATGGCGTGCATTTCAGTGTCACCAGACAAATAACTGACATGACGTTCCTTCAAAAAAATAACTGACATGACCATTGCAATGTTTCTGGTTTCAGTAGACCCATGCTATCAATAGATTCTGCACAACTTTGGAATGCAGAAGATCACTGAAATTAGAAAGGTTCCATTTTGTTTTTCTATCCTGATACCTTTTCAATTTTGCAGGTTTGAGCTGGCTCCAATTTTGCAGTTTGCAGTGACACAAAATTTCAGCCTACCAAACAACTTTCTAAAAGTTCAGTTAATGCTCAGACATGAACTCATTCCACCGAACTGCGTGAGTAGGATACCCGAGATGTAGTTGGTGACAGGCAGAATTAGGTAGCAAGATCATTCCCTGCAGTTCTAACTACAGACAAAGAAGTGAATGATTCACAAATTCTTGATTTCTTTGTTTTAGATGGAAGTCACTGAAAACAGATCCATCACATTGATCAACCTACGGCATTCCCCCGGCAAAATGAGATGCAACCAACGAACTACTCGGTTACTTGTGCGCATTCTTATATAGCTACACTATCACCAAGGTCTATTAAAAAAAATGTTGGAACCTACTTGTACCAACCACCAGAAATCAAGTTCACCACAATAGACGCAGTACTACGAAGCAGAATTATGAACAAATCCAGTACTGACCAAGCATCAAAGAATCCCAAAAATTTCCAAAACAATAGCATGGCAAGGCACGAAATGCAAATCCAACTCCAAAGGAGCCGCCTTTCACTCACACCCTTGCAGCTGGTGCCAAGAGACAGTACGCAGCAGTACAGGATCACAAGGCTGCAACAATTGCCAGGAGTTCGAGGCCTCGCTTACCGGGGCAAAGACGGGGTAGTCCTCGGCGGCAGCCACAGCCGTGACACCCGCCCTGGAGAGCGCCGGCGACGCGGCCGGCGGGAGGCGGATGACGGCCGGGCTCCGGCTGGCGCTGGCGTAGGACGCGCCGGCATTGGCGCCGCCCTGGAGAAGCGCGGCATGGAGCGCGCGCAGCTCTGCGGCCTTGGCAACGGCGGCCTGGAGGTCCTGGCGCGAGGCCGGGAGGGCCGGCGGGAGGTAGGAGGAGGAGGATGTGGAGGTGGCGTCCGCGGCCATGGCGTCGGCGACGGCGACGGCGCGCGGAGCGGGTCAAAGGCCGCGCCTTTGGCTTGCGGACTTGCGCAGCGCTGTGCAGCTATTACTGCTGCTGATGGAGGAGGGGATCCTAGAAATCAATGCAGTGAGGATGGAGACACTGGAGTAGAGCGGAGACGGAAGGAAGGAATGAATAATGGCTTTTGGTTGCTCTGTTTCGTCAGAAGGAAGAAGCTCTCACTTGTGCCGTTGTGCGTGATTTTTTTCTGCGTGATCCCTCTCTCCAAATCATTTTTTCTGTGAGAGATTCAGGCTTATAATACAAGCGGCAGCTTTTGATTGGAGATTTAACCTTGTGTGAGGAATGGAAGCGTGCATCTTAAGAAAGTGTCATTGACATGTGGCATCTTCGGCTTTACAGAAGGAGCCTCACCCAATCTTCGGCTGTACGAGTAGTTCATAATCCGTTTATAGTATATCTGAAAGTAGCTACAGATGCGTCACTCCATCTCCTTCTGTTGACTGCGTTCACAGTCTCTCTCCAGTCTCCCACCCGGTAGGTGTGGCGCACTGCATTTGTTTGCATAATGCTGTTGCTAAGCACTGTATTGTGCCCATGCTTCGGGTGTGGCGCACTGCATTTGTTTGCATAATGCTGTTGCTAAGCACTGTATTGTGCCCATGCTTCGGTTGCATCTTGTGCAGTGCGTTATGATTAGGTCGTTGATGTTTTCCACGGAGCACATCACACGTCTGCAGTTGCAACCGTCAGTAGTGTCATCGACAACGCCAGCAGGACGGCGTACACGATCGGCCAGATGAGCGCCCACATCAGCAGTGATTGATCCCACCGCCCTTGACTTGCGGGCACGCGTGCTTCAGGGATCACGGTTGGTTCCTGTCCGGGACCTCTCGTACAACGACGGCGGTAAGAGCAAGCCTAACAATGGGCTGAACGCCCAATCGAGTGCTTTTTCTGACACAGAATAGAAAAGTGAGGAGAGAGATGATGGTTCGGCGCTGGCTGCCGCGACCGTCGCCAGCCCATGCACGCGGGCCCACATAAACATGGTGTGAGAGAGAGAGAGGAGTAAACATGCTCAGCTACCTTGTATGCCAGTGGGTCCCTCAGCAATAGAAAAATATATAAAGACTGGTACAGACAAGTATTAGACAAGTTATTATGTCCCTCAACTGTAGTGACTAGGCTAGTGTTTGTCTGAAATATTAGGCTTGCTCTAAGCATAGCATCCGAGTACTGAGTACACATCATTACAGTTTCAGGAACTGCCGCCTCGCGTTCTGAATTCTTGACACGCTTCGTTCTGTGTAGCTGCAGCATCATGGCATGGCCGGTGGTCTCACCATGCATCTGATATATCGCCAGCGAAATAATGTTGTCACTCCATAATGTTGCCAAAGCGCCCCTAATTAACGAACGTTTATCCACAGACAGACTATTCATTGCGACGCTAAATGCAAATCAATTCTCGCCGATCGTGTTTGGAATGTGTACAGCTCCAGTGACACGGACAAACCGTTGTTTTCAGGTTCAGCCATCCCGTACTGTACCCTTGTGTGTGTTTGGCTACTGTTTACTCACAGGGTGCTGGAGTACGTGAGGAGATCAATTGAACCCTTCCAACTGAATATTCGACATGTACCTTACTTGTCCTGTTACATATAGTATAACCACACCCGTAATTATCATTAGGGTTCTTCTCTGATCGCGTTGTCCAAGTGTGCTGTATTGGACACGAGCTAAACAGGTGTACTACTGACTGTACTAGATTAGATCAGTAGTAGCAGCAGCAAGGAAGGATGGAGGAGACGGTGGGCACGAAGAGTTCGAGGGCTGTTCTGTTCAACCTGGAAGGAGGATGTCTGCTCGATCATGATTCCGTCCCATTTCGGTTTTTTTTTTTTTGACTGGTCCATCCATTTCGGTTTGCTTAATTAATCCGAGCGCCACACTGAATGATACCGCCCACTAGCCAACCGCCTTGGGGAATGTGCAAAGGCCACGCTTTTGCTTACTTAAACGGAACCCGCAATCAAGGAGGAGGCCCTGAACTTGTTCCATGTGTTTGTCCGCGAGCTGGGTCGTTGTGTTGAAGGAGGGAGAAGAGAAGGCGCCACTGCGTGCGCTCTGACGAGGAGCACTGCGACTGCGATCCACCACGGGCGCATGTGAGCGCCCGGTGCCTGTGTTGTGTCCGATCCGAGCAGGCTAATCGTTGGTTCTCCTCGCCTGATAAATTTGTAGAACAGCCTGTAAACCGAGCAAACGTAAAGCCAGGCAGGGGGTGCTCTGATAAATCGCGCGCCTGCTGCCTGCGTGCAGCGTGCTCTCGAGTCGGGAAAAGCCGCGCCGGTGGCTGATGAGCATGTGCCCAACCGTCATCATCAGGTGCCCCCTTCCAAAGCTGACGAAAGATCCACGCCGAGCGAGCACGGCACGGTTTCCCGTTGCGTGCCATGGCAGAGGATGCGGCCGGCTGGATCAGAGCGCGCCTCTGCCCGCGGCGGCCGGCTGGTCGCCTGGGCGCGTCGACGTCGGGTGCGCGGCCGGGCACCACGCACGCACCGCACCAGCTTTTCGCCACGAACGAAGCGTGGTGGTGGGCGCGGCACGGCAACAACAAACAAGAGCAGCAGCCGCGCGCTCGCGTAAAGGCGCGCGGCGCGGCTTCTTTTTTCCCTCGTGGCCCTCCTGTGCCTCTGAGATTCTTCCGATCGAGACACAGGCGCGGCGACCGGGTCCGGTGCCCCAGTCAGTCGCAGTAACGCGACGGAGGGCAGATACGGCCGAGGGGTCGGCGCCAAAGCAAGCGGCCAGCGCCGATGCCGACGCCACCTTTTCGCGGCGCAGCCTTTTGTCCCCCTCACTCACAGATCTCGCCTCCGTGCAGGCTGCATTCGCTGGCCTGGCCTAGCTCCGCGTGTTGCTCGTCTTCTCTTCCGCCGTTCTGCGCCCTGCTCCTCCGATGCTGCTCGGGCCCAATCATGGGGGTGTTCGGCGTTTTAGAGTCTAAAATTTAGAGGGGTCTAAACAAAAAGAATTTTGTCTTAAATAAAGTTTAATTATAAAACTAACTGCAGAACCCCCTCTCTAAATCGCGAGACGAATTTAATGAGGGTAGTTAAGGCATGATTAGACGATATTTACTGTAGCATCACTGTAGCAAAACATAGATTAATTAGGCTCATTAGATTCGTCTCGTAAAGATGTACCCATCTGTAAAAGGGTTTTGTCATTAAACTTTATTTAATACTATTAAATAATAAGATTCTCTTTAGAGCTAAAGTTTAGAAGGGTACAACGAACGCGCCTCATGAAACGTGCGAAACCCCGGCCCACATTCTTTCTCGACGGGATTAGTTTAGTTGTGCATCTTTCTTCCTCCTCTGATGAATGTGCGCAGACGAGACCAAGTACCACAAGAGTCCTCATGCCAAGAAGGCTACAACAGCAGGCGTTTCGAGCCGGCGACATTAATAACAAGTAAACCAAGCAGTTTGATCGAATACAAAAACGCGTACCCACCACGAAGTATCTAGATAGAAAACTTACCAATTCATAAATCTGCAAATAGTGAAAAAAAAAGGTCTCCCTACTAAGATACCCCCAAAAAAAATTCACATCGAAAATTAGTGAACTAGCTACACTAGGCTGGTGCGTCGCTTGAACATTTCGCCACCCTCTTCACCCCCGCAACCTATGTAGCGTCGTTCATCCTTTTTTTTTTTTTTTTTTTTTTTGAGACTACACCGTTCATCCTCTGTTATGCACCAGCAGCACCGTCCGAGGCTCCTCCTGACCCATTCATCCTACCAGCACCAGAACAGAAACACCACAATGCTTCCTTTGTTACCGCGCCGCGTTCTCTTGCCTTTAAATGACACCGCAATTTACTTCCAGGCCCTCTTTATTAGGACATTCATCAGACAAGCTATAAGTGGTACAATTACGAACCGAAGTTTGGTATCTGTAATTCTTTTGCACCTCATTGTGTTCATCTCATTTGCCATTGCGGTGAGTCCTACGCAAGTTTAACGGCTGTACGCTCCAATGGCAGGGTTTCGTAATGACGCAGGCAAGCAACGCAGAAAGGGATTCACAGAATAACATGGTACATCAATGGGCCATCAAATGGGATTTTAGGTGTTTCTGCACCCACGGCACACAAGACCACAAGAAACCCAAAAGAACGCATTCAAATTGCTGTCGCTGATTCATTGACCAAGGAGAAAAATATAATTATACTTCTCAGTTAACAATTCACAAACTAGAATCAATTGTGCTACCATACTGAATGCATTATCAGCACCAGTGATTACAAAAGTTAAATCCAAGGCCAAGTAAAACAAATGGTCTGATCCATAGCTCATCTGAAAGACATGAAGCAGCAGACATGAGAATGGGACGCATTCAGAATAACTGGACACTGCACCAAACCATTATGGTTTGCTTATTTGGAAGGGGTAGAGCTAATCAGCTAAACATAACATTATGATTTTCGAGCATTTCTCAAGGAGCATATTCTCACACGTTGGAGCTGGCTCTCCAGTTACATTTTAACACACTCTGCATTTTTTACAAGAATATAAATGATAGCCTAAGGCCCTAAACAATAGTGAAACCATTCTACCCAAAAAATCAAAAGGAAAAAAAAAAAACAAAGATTCAATGTAAAGGGTAAAGGTAAAACGCACACACTAGAATCCTGTACCGCCTTAGTATGATTGCAGTTAACTCTTTAAATCATTGTTGAAAAAAATAATGATATACACGAAATGTAGCAACACCATACCCACACAATAGTGGATCATGAGACATGGGTTCAAAACTTTTTTAGTTTCTACCGCATAGCAGCAACATCAGATGATCAAAACAATAGCATTATGAAGTTCCTGATGGAAGATGTGACGTTCGCCACCAAAAGCTAACAGAAAAGCTAATAGAAAGAGATCTCACATAATGCCACCATTTTGGGGGAATATAAAGCAGGTCACCTTCCTCCAATATGCCGTCCATGAATTCAAGATTTTGTGTCCTCGGGAACTCTTTTTCATCAATGTTGTCAAGATCAACCTGTCGATTTTGAATTCAATTAAGCTCTATTTCACAAAGTACGTTACAGGGCATGCGGCTTCATGGTGAGAAGAATCTAGATAGTTTTTTATGGTTACAATAACATAATTGGATAATGAGCCGGAATGTTACAATAAAGAAAATCTGTCACTATCACTGGTCAAATGGTGGTTAGCCAATTAATTCTATTTGCCAATAAACAAAGAATTCGCCATAGTTTTCAAAATGTCAAGATCAAGGTTTCAAGTAGCACTTATAATGGTTTGGAAATATTTAAATGCACGCAATGACATAATTATGATGTCAATAAGACTAGAGTGACACCCATATGCCACTTTAGCCTTAGAAGCAAGAATATTATTGGTCTCCAAAAAGGTTATATTCGAAATATTTATTGCATGATGGAGACTACTTACTTGACTAGTATTGCTTAGCATGGTTTCTGTGTGCGGGTACAAGTCCACTGATACGGAAGCAGGATACAGTCTAAAATATTTCCTGCCCAAGACCTGCAAAGGAGTAATAACCAGGTATATTAAGTGATGTAGAAATAAGTAAAATACAAATATACACTCACTCACGTCACCAAGTAATGAATCAGAGCCAATTCAAATAGCCAGACAAACAGAGTTTCAATCGACACTACCACAGCTCACTTTGAAGTCAAACTTCAGTGAAATACGAGAACATGGCCAATATAACACAAGTGCTAAAAGCATGAATCATGCAAGAATGATTTTCTTAAGGGCACCCAAATAGATAGGCAAAAATAAATAAGTGAAGCATACCCTTCCCAGAATGTTGGTGCACCAAGCAAGGTATTGTACACATATTAAAATGACAGCAAGGATTACAATATGTTTTTGCGGCTTCTTGTTTCTGTCAAAGGCCACCTAATTTTAAGTTTAGCCTTAAGAGATAGAGGAAAGTTTTTGTTTTTTTTGGTGTAACTTGACTAATAGGTCTGCTGAAAGCAGGGGAAAATGCAAAATGGAACCCCTCCACCATGTGTCATTGTGGGCAAACCAAACAATAACATTATATCATAAAAATAATCGCACATTGCAATAAATTAAAAACAGTAACTAGCAAATGAGTACTGAGATGATAAATGAAATGGTTAACAAAATAAAAATGTCAGATTAGGTAGCTATAGTCATCTGTGGCCAACAAGCATAACTTGAGGATTATGCACACAAACAATCAGGGGATGGACAAAAGAGACACCGATATTTGTGTTATACCTGAGCAAAAAGGTTATGATGTGGGTCATGATGTAATGGTGTTACTGTCCCGTGAGGGCCGAACCAAGCATTTAACGACTGGAGTTCCCCACCACCAGCACAACAATACTCAGGAATGGTTATGTCTTCGCGAAGCTCCTTTATCTGCCAAATGTTGTAAAACATGGTAATATGGTTAGATGTGTAAATTCCTGTCAAAACAAAAGGTTACATAAGTAACAACCAACACAGTATATGAACAAATCAAGCTGCTAGACAATTTCATCACCTGGTCAAAGAGTGGATGCTGAGCTAGATATGTCATGTTTGCAGAATCATTCGACCACATTCTCTCTAGAAATTGCGAGAATGTGATAAGTTCCTGTTTCCACTCAGTGCAAACATAATCTTTCCCAACCTGTGACATCATTTTCATTTTTTAGTAGTGAACAAAAATAAACCAAAAGTAGACCTAGCTTATCCAATCAAGCTACATTCCAGAGTCGAGACACCATGATACTGACAGGCCTATACACAAGTCGCATAAAACAAGACTTCATGAAGGTTATTGACGAAGGAAAAATGTCTAATATGATATTTCAAGCAAATTTTAATGATGATTCATTCATGAACTAAATTCTACAGACATTTTTATTTCATAGCAGGTAATAGGGAAAATGCTAAGAAAAACATGGCAAATTTTCTCTGAGTTAAAGATGAACATAAGAAAGTATTTAATAGATTAACGTCTTTTAAAGTTTCCTCAAACAACTACGAACAAATTATGCTGATATCCAGCTGTGATGCATGGCAATGGAGTGCAACCTCCATGGTGCTATAGCTGCAAAGTACAGGTTACCTTTCCAACAGTCTAAGCTGCACTTCGGATTCATCTATGTTGCATGTCTCTACTTACTACTCCCTCTGTTTTTATTTTCTTGTCGTTAGGACAAGAATTTGAACTAGCTTTCTTGTCCTAACAACAAGAAAACAAAAACGGAGGGAGTACTTAGCATCTTAGTAGCAACTTAAGTTGCGTAATGGAAAAGATAAATGGTAAGATACAGTTGATTTGAACTCCTGAAGATCAAGTTTAGTATTTACTGGTAACTGACCGTATTATGCACTTCACTAAAGTGTTATTATGTTATCTAATTTATTCATTTCCAAGTAACAGCATCACAAATTTTGTGGTAAGGAAGAGGGTTTATCCACCCAATAAAGCATCATTAGCTTGCAATTATAAACTGAAATTCTATGTCTTGAAGTAGTCACCTCAACAGGAACAGTACGGTCCCCAGCTATCATCTCTAAGTATTTTAGGTCCTTCCACTTTGTCCTTGCAGGCCAATGATCAATGCAGCCACTGAGTATAACCGGGGTCTCACATAAAAAGTAATCACGTATAAATGCCTCCAAAGAAATGCATGATCGCCTCTCTATTTGCTTACAAGATAGGGACTTTACTGGCAGAAGTTTGAGCGCCTGAAACAAATTACCAAAAAGAGCGACACAATGAAACATTAATAATAAGATGTATCATTGCAACTTAAATTCAATGATTTGTCCCCACTTCATGGTCAAAACAATGGGATTTTTTTTTAAGAGAAGGGAACATATTTCAATATTCCAACCTCTGTATCTATGAATTATTACAAGCAAGATACTCCAAAAGAAGTACAACCGGCAAAAAAATAGTTTGTGTGCTCTATGTTTACCATGTTACGCAATAATTCTCATACACAAATCAGTAAGCAAAGTGAGCCATAAAGCGGAGCAGTAATGAGTTTAAAAGGGTAACTTGTATCTTGTGATGGAATAATAGTTCAGAGAAACAAGGGAACGAAGCACTTAAGTCAAGATGATCATATGAGCATAAGTTTATTGTCCCGTGACAAGAAACAGTTCATGCTACTACACTACTTGGGCTTCTAAACCTGGAAAATTCCAGGTGGTCCGTAAACCTTTTTCCCTTAGTCGTTTAAATTGTTATAAGTGGCTGCCAAATGCTGGAAACTAACCCGACAACCCAATTGGCATTTCCCCAATTTGTATCAAAATGATTTCAACATGTTTAGGAGACAAATTCAATCACTTTCACTTGTAAGGCCATTTCATGATTCCACTTTAGTATATGGAACTTAAAGGGCACAATGCAGAACACTATAGGAGTCTAGGACCCGTGACGCAAATTTCACTCGCTAGGCTTCTCGTGTTGGTAAGGCAAAGGAGTGGGGGTGAACCATTCTGCAGAACTATTCCAGCCAATGAGCCAACACTAGTGGTGAAGCTGGCTGCGCAAAATTAGCAATACCATTCACTCTCCCTAGCACTACATTTCCATAACCCAACCTACACAATCAGATGTGATACCGTGGGAATGCGACAAGCGGTCGAGATACTCACATCGGCAAGGTCTCCATTCCCAGCAAGCCCTTCCTTCCACCTCTCCACATCCCCACCTGCCTCCCCCTCGCCGCCGCCGCGGCCTCGGTCAGCGACCACTCGCGCGATGGCAGCCTCGAGCTCCGCGCGGAGGAGGCCCCCGCCCATGATGAGGCCCATGTCGAGCGCCCGGAGCGCGGCGCGGCGGTCGTCGGCGGCGCGGAGGCCGGCCACGTGGAGGCAGGCGAGCGCGTAGGCGTCCCGCCACGCGGGGCCCACCTCGCTCCAGGGCGCCGAGTGCAGCTGCTCCCACGCCATCTCCCGCGCCGCCTCCGCCGCGCGGAGGTCCCCCGCGGCCGCCTTCTCCGCGGACGCCACGAACGCGAACCCGCCCTCCTCAGTTATGTCCCGCAGCAGCGCCGCCCGCTTCTCCCCGCCGGTGGCCATTGATCGGAGGGGCACCGGGCGGTCGGCGCCGAGCGAGCACCGGGGAAAAGCGCAAAAGCGGCGGGCAAGGAAGATATTTTCCTGGGGTACCCCGACCCGAGCGAGTGAGGTGCCTGTGCTCGTTCTGCTCTGATCGCTCGGTCGCGGGGGCGCGGCGGAGGCCTGGGATTTACGGCCGTGGCAGATATTTTCGAGCGAGATATTTTGGTGTCAACGGCTACGATGCGAAGGTCGGTGTGTTGGAAGGTGGGCCCGTGTGAAAAAAAGATCATTCTGGTAGGTTCTGGAAAGTTCAGTGCTGAGTGATCGCCGTGGAAGATGGCGAAAGAAGATATTTTTGAGTGCGTACGTGGCAAGTTCCATGACGAAGGAAAGCACTCAGCGCCATTGGAGAGGGCCCGCAAGATTTTTTTTCCCTGGCCCAGAATGAACCAAAACTTTCAAACTTCAGATTATAAATTTCAAAATTCAGTTAAATTTTCTTGCTTCTGATCAAAATTTGAGTTCCCACACGTGACTGCATAATAAGATGATGATTGATGGGTCAATGACCATATGGTGATGACTATAGTGGAGTAGTTGCCATCGTGTATTCACAACTGGTATTCTTTCATACTGTCGTTTTTAGTTTTCTGTCCTAATGGCCACAAAACGAAAACGTAGGACGGACTAAATAAATCTCGCATTGTTTTATTTTGGAAATGAATAATGAATGTTTCATCGCGATTACCGATTGTTCGGGTGGAACTGTATCTTACATTGCAGTCATCGCTTTTGCAGCACTCGCCTTTCATGTTAGGGTGCTTTGTCTACTTTGTTACATACTACCTCTGTCTAAAAATATAAGGACTTATTGACTTTCAGCTATCACTTTTGACCATTCATCTTATTCAAAATATTTATCAAAATATAAAAATAATTAAATTATATTTAAAATATATCTAGTGATGAAACAAATCATAATAAAATAAATAATTTTTTTATAAATTTTTTGAATAAGACGAATGGTCAAAGGTGATGTCTGAAAGTCAACAAATCTTTATATTCTTGGACAGAGGTAGTAACGATAGATATTTTCTTGACGTAAGCATACGATTATAGTGTGTGTACGTGGACAGCCAGGAATGGTGGATGTAGACCTTCCACGTGACACAACACTTCACCAGTCAGTCTAATATGGGAAAGGTGGAAACAGAGACACGAAACTGGTACCACAAAGGATCACAAAATTTCTGACAATGAAAAATAGCAATTTGAATTATCGTTCAGTTCGAAGGAGCACTTTTATGGTGATCATGATACCTCTGATAAAAAATATCGTAGACAAAATCCAACCATCCATTTAGTAGGGGCTGTTCGTTTCCAGAGGTCTAAATTTTATAGGAGTCACATCAAATTTTTTTTTGTTATTTAGAAGTATTAAATAAAGTTTAATTACAAAACTAATTGCAGAACCCGGGTCTAATTCGCGAGACGGATCTAATAAGGGTAATTAAGCCATGATTAGATGATGGTTACTGTAGCATCACTGTAACAAAACATAGATTAATTAGGCTCATTAGATTCGTCTTGAAATGAGCATTCATCTGTCAAAAAGATTTTGTTATTAAATTTTATTAAATGTTCTTAAATGACAAGATTCTCTTTCATTTTAGAGGTCTAAACTTTAGAGGGGTGGAAACGAACACCCCTAAGGGGGTGTTCGGCGCATGGGAGTCTAAATTTTAGAGGGGTCTAAATTCTAGATAAGCTATATTAAATAAAGTTTAATTACAAAACTAACTGCAGAACCCTAGTCTAATTCGCGAGACGAATCTAACGAGGGTAATTAAGCCATGATTAGACGATGGTTACTGTAGCATTACTGTATCAAACCATAGACTAATTAGGCTCATTAGATTCGTCTCGTAATATGTACCCATCTGTAAAAAGGTTTTGTCATTAAACTTTATTTAGTACTAGATTCCCTTTGTTTAGAGCCTTCTAAAATTTAGCGCTAAAAGAAACGAACAGGGCCTAAGTCATACTGTATATGTCTCTAGTTAGGGCTGGACTACCGAGCCAGCTCGGCTCGGCTCGGCTTGGCTCGGTCAAGCTCGTTAGATTAACGAGCTGGCTCAGCTCAGCTCGTCAACGAGCTGAAATGCTGGTTCGGCTCGGCTCGTTACGAGCTCGAGCTGGCTCGCGAGCCAGCTTGTTAAGCTTATCGCTCGCCTCCAGCATCTTTGTCGCGACCTAAGGAACAAGATACAACCCGTCGTCGGGCGGGGAGGTAGAGGCCGACGTTATGGAGGTTGTCGCGGTCAAGAGAGGCGTAAGCGGAGGGCGCGGCACCGCCCGGCTTGAAGCCATCAGCCGTCACGTGTCACGTTGCCTATCCGCGGCTTAGACCTTGACTCACTTCCCTTCCATCGTCATCATGATCATGTGGGAAGAGCGGTGAGGATAACGACCTTGTGCTCACCATGAGCTTTGGTGTTGATGGATGCAATGTCAATAACAAAGGAGAAGAGAGAAGAGAGTGATGCGACGGGGGAAAGGAGGCGCCTACAACCTCGTGGACCTCCTTCAGGCAAGCTCACAAGTGAACGACGAAAGAGTAGAGTGACAGGCCAGCGAGGCAGGCGGTGCGGCTCACGAACGGAGCGAGGCAGGCGTGCGATGAGGACTTGGGAGTAGGCAACGTGTGATGACGGCCCGATTCAGGCAAGGGATAAGGTGTGGGGAGGAATGAGGGGACCGAGGGGTGTTAGGCCTTTTGAGACTTGGTGGCTCATTTGGCTCGCGAGCGGCTCACGAGCCAGCTCGAACCAGCTCATTAAACATAACGAGCTACAAACCTGGCTCGGCTCGTTAGAAAAAGTGAACGAGCCGAGCTGAACCGAGTCGAACCAGTCACGAGCAGAGCCGAGCTAACGAGTCACGAGCTTTTCGTCCAGCCCTATCTCTAGTTTAGGTTCAGTACCGTTACCTATAATACCATGATACTTATAGATCAAACAAGTATCGTATAAAGGTCTGGATCATTAAATGGAAAAAATAGAAGATGTTTATTCATTGGAATAATTAGTTATTTGCTATTGCAATTTATCCAGATCAGATATCTGCCATCGCAAAAACACAAATAAGAAATGTGCCATCCATATTACAATTCTTGAACATATTTGCCATCGTTGACTGTTCAAGACTAACGGACGTGTGAAAAGACTCAAATGCCCTTGTCTTTCTCCTTCGTCAGATTGCTTCATTTTTTCTTTTTTTTCTTTCTCTATTTGTTTATTCAAGCTAGCCCGCAGGGGCATTCAACCCGATGGCCGCCCGCCATTTACCGGCAGTTCGCACACGCACATTGAACCTTCCTCCCAATGGCATCCGTGCTGCCTCCGTTCTGCAGATGCAATTCCACCTCCGCATCCTCCCAGAGTCCCAGTAGCTCGGCCATGGTCGACGAGATCATCTCCGCCCACCTATTCGCCGAAGCACCTGACCTCAAACAGAGGAGCGACGCCCCGTGCGGCACCTGACCCCAAATACTGCATGTGTCCATCTACGATCTATCCATCATCACAAAAAAAAAAAAAAGCTACGATCTATTTATGATGATACTCAAACTACAAGAACATTTGGAAAGAAATTGCAATCTGAGGAGGAGCTGAGACGAGATTCTGTCCCCGCTGCTTGCTGTGCTTTTTTTTAGATATTGGGTGTTGTGCTTGATGGGGAAGAGAATCCAGTGAGCGAGAGAGAGAGAGAGAAACAGGGAGCTTTGGTGCTAGCGTGCTCTTGATGGGGAAGAGAAACGGGAAGGAGCTCTGGTCCTAGCGTGCTCTTGATGGGGAAGAGAAACGGGAAGGCGCTGCTGCTTGCTGTTCTCCACGCCGGCGTGCTCCTCGAGCTCATCCAACGTGGCGCGGTGTGGTCGTGTGGAGCTCATCTCAGTGGGGAGCGATGGCGTGAAAGAAAGGAATGAAAGAACAAGACAGGTAGAAGACAAGGGTAGTTTGGACAATATGAAAAATATTTAACAGAAAAATCTAACGCCGTTGACGGCGATGGCAAATATGTGTAGAAATTGTAACATAGATGAAAGATTTCATATTAGCGTTTTTGCGATGGCAGATATCTGCTCAGAAGAAATTGCAATGGCAAATAACTAATTAACCCTTATTCATTTTGGTCTATTGTAAAAAGGCTCATTTGAAAACAACTTTCCTGGCATGAAGTACAAAACTTTTCTTATGACCACACGGAAAGAACTTTTTTTGCGAAAACACATGCCATGTTATGCTCCATTCAACAAGATTAGCCAACACTACCAGAAAACGTTTTTTTTTTTTTTCTGACAGTTTTTGGAGAGTAGCCTACAGTCATAGTCTTTCTATTCTTTTTTCTCCTAGTGGCTGACAGCTTTCTAATACAAGGTGATGTCTTTCTTTATAGTTTTTGCACTTTATCCAACAACTTAATTCCCTACAGACACATTACCCATAATTACTGTGCATGCGTAGCCAAATACACTAAAAAATGTCAGCCACTTGCGATAAACTGTTGAAAAAATATCTTAATCTTGTAGTGTAAAGAGGATTTTGTTGCTGCTGGGCAGAAAAAAATCACCGAAACAGCTGACATTCTTGCAAAAGGAAGAGAACAAATACTGATTCTACAAAGGGTCAGTTTAGGGGATGTATGGCATGACTCCGGATTCAAGATTGTGGAGTTCTTGGAGCTGTTCATAGCTCACTCTAAAATTTTTAGAGCTGGAGTTGTAATAAATTAAGGATAATTTTTTGAGTCATTTTTTTGTTTGAGATTAAAACTAATTAATTAAATATTTTAATCTATTTAAAAAAACTTTCAGAGTTTAAGTTTTTTTTTTTTTTGAGCAAAACTTTCAGAGTTTAAGTCATGCCAAACAGGTCCTTACTGGACCAATAATAACACTGGGCCAGGTGGCTAGGCTTACTTGCAAAGGCCCATATTACTCGAGGCTTCTTCTTGTTCCCGCATTCTTCTGATGCCGGTCTCCATAAACATAATGAGCCGGCCTTACTTGAAATAACTAGGCCCATATGGCTCAGGGCGTCGTCGTCTTTTCCATGCTGGATCCAACGGGAGATACATCGAACCTGGACGCTTTTAACTTCATTCGTTGTCCAGATTCAACGAACCTCAGTGCCTCCTATACATGGAAATATAGATATGAAGAGGTGGGGATTGAATCAGCAAGGCTGATCGCACAACTAATCTGAATCCTTTCCACAGTAAATAAAAAGGCTGGATTAATCCATGATATGATATGGAAACAAGAAAATTACAGGCGTCATCATGCATGTCACACAGGTTGTTTTGCCTTGTTCAAGCTGTCCTTGTACCGTGGGATTCACAAGACCCAGACTTTGGTTTACCAGGAATCCAAGACTTAATTTGATTTTTTTTACTACAAAGAATATCGCCTTGTCTTGTTCCAATCATGTCTAGTTTTCTTGCCTCGTCGCTAAATCGGAAAAAAAAAACACTAGACGGCAGGTAGCGAGGATGGTCCATTTCTTACTTTTTAAGGACATTGATGCGTGAGGCAAGATTTTTTTTTAAAAAAAAATTAGCACAAAATTTTGCAAAGAAACTCTTCATTTTCCGGAGGAGAAGGGTGAGGATGAGCACATCATGGCTGACTCAACGCAGATGGATGGGATCTTCCGTGGGGGCTAACGGTGCGGCCAGGCTCACACGGGCGTGCATACGCATGACGCCATAGACTACCCTAAAGTAAACGCAACACATATAATCCAGGCAACAACCGCATTTAGCTGCTCCTACGTCACTTTTACAAAATTGTAAAGAAACAGGGGAATTTCCTCTGGCGTCGTCGTCCCACAGTTGGCTATCGCCCTTTCCCCGTGCCCGCTCTCGCTGTTTCCACCGCGGCTACTTTCCGCTTCTCTTCCTCCTGTTTTGGCTCTTTCGATTTCTGACCAAATATAGCCAAACTCCGTCCGAACCCGACCGCGGATTCTCCAGCCGATTCCGCCGCCGCCGTCGCCGCCCCTTCGACGAGGTACGCGTCAATGCCGCAATTCCTCAGTTTATTTTATTTTTTCGCAATAGGGGGCGGGGGACGACCGGGCAAGCAGGTTGCGTGGGGTTTCGTTCCTGCTGATCCGAAATGGGTAGCTTTAGCCTCTTGGGCTCGATTCCTCGCATGGATACGATTTGTTAGGATTCAGGTTAGTCTATCCACGGGCCACGGCGACGGTGCAGAATCCTGGGATGGTTTCGCATTGTCGGCTTGGCTGTCTTATTGATTGAACATTTTTTTTAAGCCAAATCGATTTTGTTTTAATTCCTCATGGTTGTGATACTGAGTTCTGGACCTTCTGGTGATGCGCAAGGGCTGCTTAGTGGGTAGAGTAGGCCCACCTGGAAGCCTATTATTGCTGAATTCTATGTAGTGCTAACATGTTCTTAGTACCTATCAGATTACATGGTTATTTTGCAACTTCAAAGTTGTACTTGATTCCTCGCACGGATACGATTCGTTTCGATTCAGATTAGTCTAGCCGCCGCAGAGCCCTCAATCCTGGGATGGTTTCGCAATGCCGATTTGCTTGTCAGATTGATGACCATTTTGTTTTTGCACTGCAAGGGCTGCTAAATGGGTAGAGTAGGACAACCTGGAAACCTACTATTGCTGAATTCCCTGTTGTGCTAACTGCTAAGATGTTTTAGTATCTATCAGATTACATAGTCCTAGTTGTTTTCCAGTTTCAAAGTTTTATCTGATTATTTGGTTTATATATTCTGACCACACATAAATCGGACAGGTTTCAGTGCTTCAGCTTTTTGATGAATGATGAAGATATGAAGCATCCGTACGTTCTCAGAAGTCTGATTCAGTGACTGATTTGATTTTAAAGACAGGAAGTTCAATGGACCAGCTTACTATGCTTGCGAGTGAGTTGGGAGATGCATCCGACTTTGAGGTTGATGGCGTCAATAACCTCAGTGAGAATGATGTCAGTGACGAGGAGATTGATGCCGAGGAGCTGGCACGGCGTATGTGGAAAGACAAGATCAAGCTCAAGAGGATCAAGGAGAGACAACAGAAGCTTGCTATGCAGCGGTTGGAACTAGAGAACTCGAAGACAAAGAAGTTGTCTGATCAGGCACTCCGAAAGAAGATGGCAAGGGCTCATGATGGGATTTTGAAGTACATGCTCAAGCTAATGGAGGTGTGCAACGCGCGAGGCTTTGTTTATGGGATCATTCCTGATAAAGGGAAGCCTGTCAGTGGTGCATCAGATAACATTAGAGAATGGTGGAAGGAGAAGGTGAAGTTTGATAAGAATGGGCCGGCGGCGATCGCTAAATATGAAGTTGAGAACTCGGTGCTGGGTAATGCTAAGACCAGTGGAACCAAGAGCCAGTGTAGCTTGATGGATCTCCAAGATGCCACTCTGGGTTCATTGCTTTCGGCATTAATGCAACATTGCAACCCGCAGCAGCGCAGGTATCCATTGGACAAGGGTGTCCCGCCGCCATGGTGGCCGTCAGGTAATGAGGCATGGTGGATTGCTTTGGGCCTTCCTAAGGGAGAAGCGCCGCCGTACAAGAAACCACATGATCTAAAGAAGGTTTGGAAAGTTGGAGTTCTAATAGGCGTGATCAGGCACATGGCCCCAAACTTTGATAAGATCAGAAATCATGTCAGAAAATCAAAGTGTTTGCAGGACAAAATGACAGCAAAAGAGAGTCTGATTTGGTTGGGAGTCTTACAACGTGAGGAGAAGTCTGTTCACAATACCATCAGCGGTGTATCAGATACTACCCTCCTTATCACTTCAGGGGACAGAAAGGAGGATATATATAGCAGCGGTGATGAGTACGATGTTGATCGCTCTGAGGAGCCTCCTCGTTCGACGTCATCCAAAGATGAAGAGGGGGATCCTCAGCTTGTTTTGCCAATACAAGTAGAGCAAACCTCAACTAGAGGGAATAGAAGAAGGCGTCACAGTAAACACTCGGATCAAGTTCTTAGTAATGAAGTGACTAATAAACCGCGAAAGCGGAAGAGTCCCTCAGGGATTTCTCAAGTTGCTGAGCATGATGTTAAAGTTATACAAAGAAATGATAATAATCCACCAGAAGTTTTGAGCGATACAATTCGTGATATGAATGGATTTGACCTGGTAGAGATGGTGAGCGCTCCCAACCTGCTGACAGGCCTCAACCATATCAGTACAATTGGAGCCTTGCAACAGCAGGGAAGTTCTCAAATGAATTTCCTATCCACTGGCGCTGCGATCAACGACTATAACTGTAGCCAGGCTGCAAATGCTACTCAATCAAGCATTTATCTGGAAGACCAGCCTCTAGCTTGTGAAAGCAGCAATATTGCCAACTCATGGTCTGCAAACTCTTTTCAACAAGACCAGCCTCTAGCCGTTATTGGACCTACTGGTTTTAACTCTCCGCCAATCGTTCACCAAACTTCGTCAATGCAGCAATCACTACCAGTATCCATGAACCATCAGGTTCCAACCATGGAAACAGGAGTTTTAGGCGAGAGCACTTCTTACAGTCATGATATGGCAGGCAGTGTAAGTTCCAGTGCTGTTGCTGGTCAGGCACATCAATTCATGGATGATGCTCTCTACAGTGAGCCTGCTGTTGGCCGACCTTTTGAAGGACTTCCTTTGGACTTCTTTCCTACCACTAATCAACTGCTTGACATTGATAATTTGCTGGACGATGATGATTTGATGCAATACCTGGGAACATAACAGGTAAGTTTCTTTGTTTATTGTGAATTCTTTGGTCAATTGACTACAATTGAGAATAATTGCAAGTAATATTTGTTTTGCATAACCAATTGCCATGCTAAATGTACATGTGCTGTTTACTAAAGCATATACAGTGTTCTTTTTTGCACCTCATTCCTTTTCTTTTCCTTTCTTTTTGTTAAGAGATTAGTTAGAAAATATAGCTGAAACTTTGCCCACTTCTTTTTGTGATGATATTCATTGGTGGTTCTCTTGCTTGTAGCATTCAGTGCCCAAAAACAGATAGGAGGTAGTGTGTGTCCTGCCGGTAAAGAGGAGTTTCATGGCATTCTGGTGTGTTGCTTTTCTGCTGATCCTGCTTCAGCGACTGACGATCCCTGGTGACTGGTGTGTGATCTGAAGGGTGAATTTACTGGATGCCAAATGCCATACTGTCGTAGCATTAGCCCTTAGCCTGGAAAGAACTCTTTAGGAACTTGCGGCACCATGCGCTGGTGGAGTTCTGCATTCATCTGAATCTGATCATGATTCCAATGCTAGTCTCATGTATCATGTTTACCTTAGCTTTTTCCTTGTTTCTCTTGAAGATAGTCGCACCTTGATACCATATAAGTGGATGGTTAAATGGTTATGGTATTCCTTTAATGAATAATAACATTTTGTAGCATGTCAGTTTATCAATACAGGATGCCTTCGTGCTAATTGCTGAAGGCCGTGCTTGGTGTTGTTTTTTGACGGAAAACAGAAGGGGAATGCTTGGTGTTGTTAGTTGTCAGAAAATTGTTTTCGAGCCTGTTTTGCACCGCAGCCTCCTGTACAGCTGACAGGCTATCCTTTGGTAACGCGCGCACGGCTGCAACCTGCTATGAAACTGGAACGCCGATTCATCGAACACTAGAAATTAGTGCAGCGTTGCCTCGCTTCTCTTATTTTCCTTTTGGATCCCCCTGATATTTGTTATACCCATTTTTTTAGTTTTTCCAGTTTGATATTAGTGGGATAAGGGATAAGAGAAAATAGAAAATATTCAACATTATCATACAGTGCCAAGCTCTGGTACATTATTGCAGTAAACGAAGGTCAATGGATGATGAAATCTCAGAAATGTAAAAGGCGAAGTATGAAACATTACCTATAATATATGCTTCATCCGTAAATGACAAAGAAAATACTGGGCCAAGATGCATAGGGGCATCACATAAAAATTTAGTGAGTGAATTGCACAAAACTACAACTATTTGTGTCAAGGTTTCACAAAACTACAACTTTTGGAACCTATTTCAGAGAACTACAACTATTTTGACCATGTGTTTCAGAAAACTACAACTTTTGTGTTCGGCCCCACATGTCAATCTCAGTTTTAGAAGACTACCATCTCTGAGACTGACATGTGGGTCCGGACACAAAAGTTGTAGTTTTCTGAAACACATGGTCAAAATAGTTGTAGTTCTCTGAAATAGGTTCCAAAAGTTGTAGTTTTGTGAAACCTTGACACAAATAGTTGTAGTTTTGTGCAATTCACTCAAATTTAGTAGAAGCAGAGCATACAACTGAAGCATTGTTATTGATTTAGGGTGCCATGATGTACGCACCGAGATGCACTCCTCCATGGTCTTCCTTCTTGAGAACCTGAGTAGTCACCTATAATCTCGCAATGCAGGGAAACATTTCATATCTCTATTTGAAATTGATGCCCCAATGTATGGGCAAATTTGCTTGAAAGTTAGTTTCATAATAGTTAGTCTAATATATACAGCCCAGTGCGTGTGAATCTGATCAAAATTGAAGGAGAACAAATTTGCATGAAGAGGAATACATGCAGCACAAAAAAGAATGGATACCTGAATAATTTAGCAAGCCAATTTGCATCAAGCTTCAGTACTATTCATCTGTTGGCTTTATACATATGCAATTCAGGAAGCACTATTCATGCATTTATCCTATAGAGTTTACATGGCAATCACAATATCCTTGGTTTTATGTTGGACTTAGCGGAAAAATAACAAAAGGATGTCATCATGTCGTCATTTCATAAGTTATGATCTTCTTAGGCTACATAGAAATGTCTGAACATAAAAAAATATGAATGTATAGAACTTAAAGCTACATCGATGATCAGAAGATTTTAGTAATGTGATGCCAATTTTATTTAGTTACTGCTAGAGTTATGTGTAGAGCCTCTCTTGGATGCTCTTGGGTTCATTTAATCATCACCATGGTCATCACCTTCAGTAAACACTTAAATCTGATCTCACAATTCCTTGATCCATGAGAACTGATTGTATGAATAAGCTGAACATAAGTCAAAATATATTGAAGTATGAGAAAAGTTTTTATTACAAAAATTGAAGATAAGTATTTAAATAATTTATCTACAGAGAGTTAAAAGTCATCTTTAGTTGTGATAAATACTAATTGGTTTGTAACTTAATACTGCAATAATTCATATAAAAACTCTTATATTAGGACTGAAAGCATAATCTGATATTTGTCAAAATATATTGTAGTATATACAAAGATATCTCCATTAAGTTTGGGAAACATGATCTTTTCTGTATTAGGACTGAAGCCACATTATCATATTTGTTTTCTTATTAGAACCCAACTTCTCATGCAAGAACTCATATGAAAACTGAAGTTTTGCTTCTCGAGCTTTAATTTGATGACTCTAGGCTCTAGCTATTTGGATCGAGAGGGTGCTGGGGGTGAGGTGACATCCAACAGGCTGAGGTAGAGTTCAGGTGCAGTTTTGGTGACCAATGGAGCACAATCTGGTGACGAGGTGTGCATTAAAAGAATGGAAAGCCTGAAGTGCAAGCTAGAGAAGGACGGGGAAATATTAGATTAAACTGAAGAGAATAGATCAAATCAAGAAATTAAGGTAACCATATGTAGTGAATAGTTTACTTACAGAGAAAAGAAAAACATGTACCATTTGCAAGCAGATACCTATATTATTTGCTAAGACATTCGGTTGAACACGTTGTGTGCGTGCATGAGATTGATCTAAGGATTCAAGGCAGGTGACAGGGGTTCAGTCAAAAAAGGCAGGTGATAGGGATATGCAAGGTGACAGGGGTTTGTGCAAACGACTGAACCTTCTTTCACGGCTTAAGTTCATATTCATCTAGTACATCCATTCTGTCTGACAGAGGGCTTATCTGCTGTCGCTGCAATGACAGGTTATTTGCATCTCCTTTCCCAGCTACGGTGGCCTCGCACTCCACCCGACTGCTTCGGAGAGCCGGAGCGGAGCCGAGCTGCGCGGCCGGTTGCGCCTTTTTTCTGGGTGGGGCGTGGCCGCACGAGGCAGCATGGAGCGTGGAGGAAAAGTCTAGAGAGACCTGATGATTTTTACCCTGACAACTTCATCCTCACCATACCTTTTCAATCTTCGAGTAAAATGGTTTCTGCTGACGTGAAGTTATAATATTTGAGAGAATGCACAGCATTTACTATGTAAAAGATCTGCAAAAAGATTGAATTCAAGGCGGACAAGGTGAAGGATCAAGAACAAAGGAGCAGAGCAGGTCATCCGAGAGTAGACCGAGAGCTTCTCAACTTGTACGGTGGACGGGCAGCGACGCATTTGGCCGAGCACGGCGCGTTAACAGGCTGAACAAGTCCACACCACACGGCTCCGGCGTCTGCGTTCGCCGGACGACGGCGAGGGGTGTCGCCTCCGCCTCACGCAACCACCGGCGGTCGCCGTCCAGGTCCAGGCCCAGTCGGGTGTGCTACTCCCCTTTTAGCTTTCAAAATAGTCAAAGTGTTAAAAGACTACCATGCCCTTTATTTTTAACTTAACTCACCCCTCCACCAATCCTCCCATCAACCCCAAATTTTATCCTATATGTAAAAGGCTCTATATTTAGAGAAAAATTTCGAACTCTAAAAGCCCTACATTAAGGGATAGAGGTAGTATACGACTTCTACGTTTTGGCGGGGGCCGGGCCTGGTACATCAACGACAGGGATGACATTTCGACGAGGCTGAACCCATTTGAAAATGAGAACATTCCAAATTAACCGGACCAGTTTGGCCCGTTTCCGAGTAACTGTAACGCGTCCTACAACTGGGCCCGGACTACCGCTCAAGGAAAATAATGATTTAAACTGGGCCTTGACCCAAGTTTTGATTCAAATTTAAAGTGGATCCGGCACTCGTTCAACGAATCCTAATGGAAATACGGATCCAGAGCTAACTTTTGCCAGGTTTTTCTGTAGTGTCACCGCATGCCATTGCTCAAAATATCTAAGAAAAAACCATCATGAACTTATAAACGCAATAGCACAGCCAAATGTATTGGTTCTTTAGCATCTAGAAAGCAAGTAAATAAACCTAAGCCATTGGACAAATTGGATTGTAGTTTTTCATTCTCTGATCTAACTATAAACCTCTTTTGGATTATTGATCTGAACATAGTATCACTTTTGATTTTATTTTTTTGACCAGTAACACTTTTGATTGACAACCATGCAATCAAAGTAGTCCTGTAAAATTTAGTTCATCAACAAGAGAGATCGATATCTTTATCAGTTTGTCACCACCATTGAATTCATTAATAAATGAAATTTGGGAGGAATCAATTGAGAATAGGGACAAAATAAGAACAAGCAAACACAAATTGGTTTCGTGCAATTTTCATACTAAATAGATAAATGGATGGATTTAGATAAATTGATGAATTTAAAAAGTGTTTATGTTATAGCTAAATCTTCAAAATCCGTCGGAATTCTACATTTTAATAATGAACTAGAGCAAGTAAATTCAATAATTTCTGATATAGCTTGAACCATATCACCACGTACTATGTAAGAAGTGAAGAACTAGTGAGTAAAAGAGGATCCAATGGGTCACCTTGAAGATAACATTTTGAAAATCAGTGGCTCACGCAAGTTCTAGAATATTACGTTAGAACCCCTATTTTAGATTAAAGGCTTGCGCCCTGCTTTATTTAAAGCAAAATGTGTTCGCTAGGGATACCGGCTTTACAAGAGTAAGCGCAAAATCGAACCAGTTTCTTAGCCTGGTTATACCGGTTGGACCCACCTAACTCTATGCAAACTCGGTTAACAACAACCACGGTAAAACACACCAAAGCAAGGTTCCATCCACCGACATAGTATATTAGGGTTACAAGGCACCAGATAACGAAAAGAAACAATCTCCACTCGTGATGCATCAAAAAGACAACTATTGTTATGTTTTCACTTCCTTTTTGCTTTTGTTACCTGTTGTAAACCTCTATATGGACGTGGGATCTTGAAGATCAACTTGTGAAAAAAGTATTTATTAGTTTAGAATAATGGTAGAACTATCTTCTAAATCCAAATTCTATGTAATTTCAATTAGTTGATGATTATCCACATCAAGACTATATTATGATATCAAGCTAATTTCCATGTGTGTTGTTTCTCATCTCTGTTCTTGGCTTCAATTTGTGTTGATCCATCTTGGGTCCTCACACATATCTCGCATGATGATTCAGTAAAATTCATAAATATTAAAATGTATTGAGCAAATAGGTCAAGAAACTTAAATTTCTTAAATAGATCATACAATTTATTTAGTGGTGTGTAGCATATCAAAATTTAAAATGCGTGTGACATATGCTAGAACATGTGGTACCATATGGTGAAATGTCACATTTTCCGTATAATCTCTTTGTACCTGGGTATGAATTTTCTCTTGAATGTCAATGTGTGTAACAACATTCATATCATATCAAAGCAATCACTAAAGTAAATATAGGTAACGAACAAGTACAATATAAAGGGAAGACTGTATTATTCTTATGACCTAGCAACCACACATCCATGCCTTGGTGCATTTGAGCGTCCCAATTTAGGTTTAGAAGAGGAAGATGAGTTTTGAGAATTGTTGGAGGCAACAACATTAGCACATCAGATCGAAAACGGATACATGAGACGAAAAACTTGCACTTGTCGCTTGCTCGTCTTCTTTTTTTTTTTTTTTTTTTGCGCAAACACTCTCACCACGGTGGAGCCGATCTTAACCCTCGAACTTCAATTCAACAGCTACCGTGTGCCTCGTGGTGGAGCTTGTGACGACGTCGAAGGACCCGATGGCACTAGGGGACGGCAGGCAGAATCGTCACTCCGGAGTGGTAAAAAAAATATCTACAAAATAGACGTGTTCTCGACATGTTTAACTTGAGGTCCGGTATAGATCACAACCCGCAAACGTACGCTGGGCAATGTTTCTGCAACAAACCAACAAGCAAACTAGAGCGCATCCATGCATGTGAATGAATAAGCTTTGCATTTTTCTCATGGCTCACCGTCACCGGCCAGCTCGCGCGTTTTCCGCAGGAGCATGGACAACACGACGCGGCTTACGTGCTTGCAGCGGATCAATCCACCGACCGAGTTCGTCCGTACCACTATGCAGGAGTAGCACGTACACCACGTGCATAACGCACCGCGGCTGCAACCTAGCCACACACGTACGAAGTCGATCTGCTTATACATACGGGCGGGGCTAACTAACCATGCGCCCACGACGACGACGAGACGAGACGTACCACCAGATCCATCGATCGATCGCGCGATCCGCGGGCACCCACCTAACCGAGCAGCCCCACGACTAGCGCTGGACGAAAAGCTCGTGGCTCGTTAGCTCGGCTCGGCTCGTGACTGGCTCGGCTCGACTCGGCTCGGCTCGTTCACTTTTTCTAGCGAGCCGAGCCAGGTTTGTAGCTCGTTATGTTTAACGAGCTGGCTCGAGCTGGCTCGTGAGCCGCTCACGAGCCAAACGAGCCAGCAAGTCTCAACATGCCTAGCATCCCTCAGTCCTCTCTTTCCTCTCCACACCTTATCCTTTGCCTGAATCGGGCTCTCATTACACCTTGCCTACTCCCTAGTCCCCATCGCACGCATGCCTCGTTCCGTTCGCGAGCCGCACCGCCTGCCTCGCTAGCCCGTCACCCTACCCCTCACCGTTCACTTGCGAGCTTGCTCGGAGGAGCTTCACAAGGTTGTCGGCGCCTCCTTTCCCCATCGCAGCACTCTCTTCTCCCTTCCCCTTCGTCATTGATACTGCATCCATCCACGCCAAAGCTCATGGTGAGCACGAGGTCGCTGTCCTCACCACTCTTCCCACATGACCATGGCGACGACGGAAGGGGACCAAGTCAAGATCTAAACCGCGGATAGGTAACGTGACGCGTGACGGCTGATGACTTCAAGCCGGGCGGTGCCGACCCTACCCCTACTCCCCTCTCGGACGCGACGACTTCCATAACGTCGGCCTCTGCCTTCCTTCCCGGCACGTCGTCGTGCTTAAGGGCGTGAAGATGTATCCGACGGCGTGATCATTGTCTTGTTCCCCAGGTCACAGCAAAGATGCTGGAGGCGAGCGACGAGCTTAACGAGCTGGCTCGCGAGCCAGCTCGAGCTCGTAACGAGCCGAGCCGAGCCAGTATTTCAGCTCGTTGAGATAACGAGCCGAGCCGAGCCAGCTCGTTATCCTAACGAGCTAGACCGAGCCGAGCCGAGCTGAGCCGAGCTAGCTCGCTAGTCCAGCCCTACCCACGACGTACGACAGTTCATGCTCTAACTCGCATGCGGCTCGCAAGATGACACGTACGACGCCAGTACGTAGAAGGCTTCCAGAACGCCATAAAAATTAATTACAATAATTAATTAGCCACCGGAAATGCTAGCTAGCTAGAGAACTAGCTGAAGAACCTAGCATGAACCTAGAAGAAGCTGGTTAATCGAAAAGTTGGCAGTTGCACGTGCTATCGTAGTTTCACGGTAAATTCCAGCATTACAAACACACGTTCCCAAGTTTCTCCACAGCGTACTTTGCCTGGCCCTGGCGGCTGGCGCCTTAATTGACCGCTGAATTGGCCGCGGGTTGTACACTTGTACCGGTCTGGGCCTCGCGCGTCCGTGGCCGATGGCAACGTTACGCGCCTACGGCGACCGGTCGACTGTGCCAAATTTTACCTCGTCCACGACCCGCAGGTACTACAAGTGGTAGAGAACAACGTTGTACTGGTCCGGCTACAGGGTACACAAGCTGCCATCGATCGGACCTTCTTAGTTTCTCACCGAAAGCCAGTCGCAGGTGCGTGTGTCGCTGTAGATACATAATTACATGCAAAATCGCATACGACTTAGTACTGAAGCTACGCGCTGCTGACTAGTACTCGTGGTGAACGAAAGATCAATTCTAGACCCGCGACGACGACCGTGACTGCCTAAACTACAAGTACGTAGCGAACAACGTTGTACTTGTCCGCGCACAAGGAACGCAAGTTTGGGACCAATCAAGGAACGGCTGACACGGGGATCGAGCAATCGAACCTTATTTAGTTTCAAAAAAACTCGACCTGCCGGAAGTAAGACCACCCCCGACGGTATTTGCTTAAGGAGAAGAGCCTCTCACGCAGGCCGAGAAAACCTCCGAACCCCCTTCCCGATCCTACACAAGGACTCAGCTGGCCGCTGTGAGCTTCGGCGCGAGTCTTTCCCATATGCTTTGACTCGGGGAGAAAAGGGGATTTTTTTCTCGCTACAGTGCAGTGCGTCACCCACGCTTCGAACCCGGGCGGGCACGCTGCAAGCCAGTGGCCTTTGCCACTGCACCGCGCGCGCCTCCGCACCTTATTTAGTTTCTCATCACCGAAATTTATCCAGTCGCAGGTACGTGTGTCGCTGTACACATATTTACACCTCCGTGGTATGCATGCCAAAAGTCGAATACGAGACTTAGTACTGAAGCTACGCGCTGCTGACTAGCTACTCGTGGTGAAAGATCAATTCTTAGATTCACAGCGACGACCGTGGCTGACTGAGCTCTTATACAAAAGTATGGATATATAAACTCCTGTTTATGCTAACCTAATAACTCATTTGTTCCGCAACTTTTCCAACAGCAACGTTCCGAAAAAAAGCGTGCTAGCTCACCGACGTTTCAAAGGTGGACTATTTGGCCCCTGCTGGCCGGGTTTCATCCACGTCCATTATTTTCCCAACAAGAAATAAGTTAACGTGCACTAGACCAAGACGGCGAATTGAATGAGAGCTTTTTATTTTAAACAAAGCAATCATCTCGAGACTGCCGTATACCCACGTCCCCAGCTCATCGCATGGCGCCCATGCTAAAAACAACATGCTCGCACACGCAAAAGATAGCTGCGTTGAATTTCGGTGCGCCCTGGTATATACTCTACCTCCGACATATCTGGACTTAGAAATGTTCGATTCGCAGATGCAACATGCAGAGCTGTGTATGGGTCTTTTAGTGCGCTGTTACTTTTTACACCACGTATTTGATAAACAAACAAATATGTCATAACAGGGTCATTTTGCAATGGCATGAGGAAATTTATTCCAAACAAATATGATACGCCACAACAGACGGAGGCCACGTTGGGCTGTAATTTGTACGGATCCGAGTTATTTCGTATATGATTAAGTAGCTCTTAGTAATACTAATACGGAAAGAGACGTTGGGCTGTAATGTGTGCAGTGTACCTTTATTAGTGGCGGCACCTCTAATGCCTCGCCACGTAGAAAAGAAATACGATATGCCATTTGTTTTCGAAAGATCAAATACGATATGCCATATTTGAATGAAGTAGTGGACCCAGGCCACGTCGGCCTGTAATACGGACGGATCAGAGTCAGCGCGTACGAGTTACGTAGCTCAACTCAAGCATTACGGATATGGAAAATTATTCTGCAGCACGTGTGCCATGTAAACTTAATTAGTGGCAGCGCCTCTAATACCTCGCCACGTAGAACGAAGGAATTCCTTATACTAGTTATATATACCCACGTCGTCCCAGCTCTTGTGGCGCCCATACCGCTAAACATAGCAAGCTCACGCACGCAAAAGCAAGCTCCGTTGAATTCCGTTGCACCCCTGGCCCTCGCCGCTGCTAATATATACCCCCGGCACCATGCCGATCAGCTACCCTCATCATCTCAAACCATCATCAAGCCACCACACCGTTTCCGTTAGCGCGAGCTGCACGGCAAAAAGCATTCCTGCTCTCTGTTTCCCCCGTGCTGCCGCTTCTTCCTCTTCCCCGTTCAGCTCCCCGTCGTCGCTGCTCAAGCTCGGCCGCCCGCGGCGAGGGAAGAACACCATAGGGTGCGTACCGTCGTCGGTGAGGTCGGAGGCGGAGGCCAGTAGCAGCGG
Source organism: Eragrostis curvula (assembly GCA_007726485.1). Lineage (NCBI taxonomy): Eukaryota > Viridiplantae > Streptophyta > Magnoliopsida > Poales > Poaceae > Eragrostis > Eragrostis curvula. The sequence continues at coordinate 1,614 of RWGY01000491.1, read as the reverse complement.
CAGTATTGGTGGTGCTGCGGCTGATTCGGCCATGGCGTCGGTGCGCGTGACGGCGGTGGCGACGATCAAGGTCACCGTGGGCGGGTTCCTCAACAACCTGAGGCCGTCGAGGGCCATCGACGACATCAAGGACCTCATCGGCAGGTCGCTCTACCTCGAGCTCGTCAGCTCCGAGCTCGACGCAAGTAAGCACGTACTCTCTCTAGCTAGCAACTAGTTTATATGCTTATTAACATGCATGCCAGCTAGTTCATGGTTTTACATGCCACTAGTAGAATTGCCGTAATATTGTGCGAAAAAGTGTTTTGAACTTAGTTTGAACACGGGGGAAAATTACGAAGGCACAATCACGGTCTCTTTGGCTCACGCTGGGATATTTCACCATGTCGCGCCCCGTGACATGACGCTGGTGCTTGACTCCGTGAACTCAGCGATGAAGTCGCAAACAGCAGTTGGACTAACAAGGTAGAAAATTAATTGAACCAGAGAGGAACCCCACTAGCTAATACTAGTACCATAGTGATCTGGATGAAAGTTGGAACAAGTCCAGATCGATCTGACGAAGTGCATTGAAAAATATACATCTCTGCGGCGAAAAATCCCTCGGTTCTATCACGTACCGGGAACGGATGCGACTAGACTATTCACTTCTCACACGCGGAACAACTACCCGTTTAATTTCCTTCACATGCATCGCCCGTACGAATGGATGAGACACTAAACCGATAAGCCAGGGACTGCAAGGACCATGTCTAAAACAGGTATACGCAGCCGCCCAATGAATGAATCTTATATACAGACAGAGACAGGGCTAGGATCAGTGCCTTAATGCTCTTCTTTTAGATAATAATGGTTGCCTTAATCCTCTTTATGTTCTTTAACTATTCTAACAATTTGCTCATCAGTTTATACTCCTAGTTAGTACCACTATGTTCATACTTGGGACCACTATGCTCTTATAAGTTATAATTAAATTGTCAATGGCATGATATAATTATTATGAGAAATTAGTGGTCAAATACATTCATTTTTAGTGACAACACCAAGTTAAACTATGCACTATATTTTGAAAAGAAAGGAGTGGTGTACGAGGGTTCAAGAACACCTTTGCAACCGACTTTCTCAGGTCACAGAGAGAAGAAACGTTTCTGCTCTCCTGTACTTGTCATAAAATGCTCTTGTACCCAAAAGGATATGATAGTGAAATGACAAAAACATGTTAAATCTTTCGTGCACGAAACTTATCAATCCTAATTCAGAGCCATCAAAACTAGGCCGAGCTAGAATTTCCAAACCAGCAAACCTCTCTAGCCACTTTCAATTATGTTTTCTCTTCGCTGGGGTGTGCCATATCAAAATACATGCTAGTATATTTATCTCTGTCAATATTATTACACATAAGTAGTGGAGTCTTACAAATAGGTTGTACTTGTACAAGAAAGATTCTACTTCAGGCTAAAGGTTTTGTCATTCTCAACATATTTCGGTTCAGTTTATCATAAACATTCATAACGATAAGGTGTGCATGCTGTATTTAAGCATATGCGCATTTGTAACGATAAGGGAAAATGTAACTCACGGTTCTCACATCTCAATCGTGTTTGGATCTACCTT
>RWGY01000050.1:0-69815 GCA_007726485.1 Eragrostis curvula | reverse complement strand
TGTGCCGGCCCTTGAAACCAGCTTGTCTGCAATATGAATTTGTTGCATAGTGTGAAAAGGCGGCCTTGGGGGGTTAGGATTTCATGTTTGAATACTGCCGCAAATGAAAATATATCTCCTTAATTAAACGTGAGAATGTTGTCGCATCCTGGGGCCTGAATAGAACAAATGAATGTTTTTGTCAGTCAGGTTGACCTACTGATTTGTATTTACACACACACACACACGAGAGAGAGAAGAGAGAGAGAGAGAGAGAGAGAGATTCTGCGCATATGGGCATTAGGGATATGCTGCGCATAGGACTCCAGACCGAGCTACCTTCTTCCTCTCGCGCGCGGGCGGCCGAGCTAATCTACTTCGAGGGCGCCCATTGGCCAGCGCGCGGGAAGCTGTTCCGCCGTTGCCACTTCTCATTCTCCGTTGCAGAACATACCAGGAGACCTCTTCTTCCACGAGCCTCCGCCGCTCCTAGAAATCAAGCAAGTCTACATCGATCTCGCACTAGAAATTCTAGATTTCATGGCTTGGAGGTGTTGTTTACAAACATAAAACTAGCCTATCATCAATTGACGTTTGTTTTCTGGCAGAGTATTGTTTGCTATGGCTCCAAAACCTAAAGGCAATGTCGGATTCTCCACTCCAACGCCGCCTATGTGTGTGATTTTTGGCGGATCGTGCCAGATTGATTTGCCCACGCTTGTCATTACACCAGTAGCTCTCACGGCTCGAGATTCATTATTGCAAAAGTTGTCATGACGCCCCTGGTTGCAATTTCACCAAGCTGCATGGGTCAGGGATGCAAAATTCCTGGAGAGGGTTGGGGTGAAAGGCGGCGCTAAGACCGACACCAAGGGCGACAACGGCGGTGAACACTAGCAGCAATGCGCTACACCTCAATAACCAGTACCCCAAGAAACATTGGTAGAACTAGCCTATACTTCAGATAAGGCGATCAACTAAAGGTACATATATCATTTTTCCTAAAGTATATATTATTTTGTTTTATAACATTATATAAACCCTCATTTCATGATACTTGGCAAATTTGTTTTTTGTTATTCATGTGTTGACTAACAATATTTCTTCAACTATCTAGTTAAGTAAAACAATAATAGTAACAACCGAGGAACACTTTGAACATGTGATATATTCCTGGTTATTAAATTAGAGAGAAGAGAAATATTACATATTTAATCCGAAACCACATAGAGTTAGAAAGGAGCAGTCCACTACTCTCAAGAAAAAAAATTAGTGGGTAATACATGACAAATTATACATAGAGACACACTAAAAAAATATAAAAATCTTTCACAAAAATATCTTATCTCTAGAAAATATCCATCCATAGTACTTTAAAAATATTTATAAATTACTCTAAGCTAATATTTTTCATTGATGCTAAATAAGGTGGCGAATGATAATGAGCTTTGGTAATAAATCTTTACATTAAGGGAGGTAGTACATATAAATATCAATCATAAATTATTCGCACACAAAGAAAAAGAAAAGACAAAGAACCTTTTGACGTGGGACAAAGAAACAGGCAACCTTATAGGGTGCGTTTGGTTGGAGGGCAAGGTTGGATGGGTCATGGCCGCCAAGTTTTTTTGGGATGACCTCATCCATCCTACCAAACATCTTGAGTGGATGGGATGACCGCATGGTGGTCTCAAATGACCGCCTGTGTGGTGTACATTATTAAGGATGTGTTTGGTTGGAGGGTCGGGACGAGTCCATCTCAATTTTTGAGAGCCAGTTTCTTCATAACCACAATTTCTCAAGATCTCGTTTGTGGTATATATATTAAGGATGTATTTTGGAAGAAGGCACAGCGATGATAGATGTTTCGTTTTGGCAATTTCCCGGCCTAAAGGACTTGAATGTAATTTTAACTTTTTTGTATGTCCTCCTTAGCTCAAATAAGGAGCTATTCGTAGTTGGTATCTTTTGTAAGGGTCCTTATGTAAAAAAAACTTATGTACCTGCCTTGTGGGGCCCATCTCCTTGCTGTGGTCCTCACTCTCTGCCACATCAACATATCTCCCTTCCCTTTCCGTTCTATCCTCTTGCCGCGTGAATCGTTCAATCCATGGCTCACTTCTGTGTCACAGGTCCCACTCCGAGACCATTCGGTCGGACCTGTAGCAGAGTTTTTTTTTTTCCCGTGCTGGAGTTGCTCTTAAAACCGGCCGAGGTCTTCTTTTCTTCCTTCCCCTCCCCGTTCCTGTGTTCGAATCTCATCTGCTTCCGCATCGAATCCAACCCAGTCCAACAGAGGCTGCTCGTCCTTTCTCCCTCCCCTCCCCTCCCGTTCCTCCGGTCGAGCGACACCAGCCCGCCGGCGACGCGGCTCCCCCTCCGTCCCCAGGTGAGAACCGAGATCTCCTTCCCCATCCTCTAGAAAATCTCCCCCCTTCATTTTGTAGTTGACATTTAGGCTGGAAGTAGTTGATGATGGGTCGAACCTGCGCGGGGGCGGAAGATTTCATCCCAATCCCGGACGACATGGGGATTTGGAGGGGAATTTTCATCTCTCTGCTCTGCTCTGCTGGCGTTAGGTTAGGGCGGCTGCCCTACCTCACCCTATTGCTCACTGGGCAAAATAGCCCGTAACTGCGGGAGGTCCGCCTCTGCGAAGTAGAATCTTTGGTTCAGATAGAGAGGCGACCTCGATTAACCAAGGTTACTATCAGTGATAATAGCGTGGTGTGTATGCTCGTGCAGGCGACGACCAATGGCCACCTTCGAGCTGTACCGGAGGTCCACCATCGGCATGTGCCTCACCGAGACGCTCGACGAGATGGTCTCTAGCGGCACCCTGAGCCCGGAGCTTGCCATCCAGGTCCTTGTCCAGTTTGACAAGGTGCGGTGACCATCTCGCTTGTGCAGGCTTTCCTTGTCTTCGTATTTCATTTCATATGGAAAATCTGGTTGCCTAGTTTTGATTGCCTCTGTCGTGTTCCTTTAGTCTATGACGGATGCGCTGGAGAACCAAGTCAAGAGCAAGGTTAATATTAAGGTATGTCTCTGCAGCACTAGTGGTGAAGTAGTTTGGTTGACCCATATGTTTATCTGCTCCTCTTGGAGGGATGTCACCCCCTGTTTATTTGAAAGTGGTTATAGTACAATGAAATGTAAAATTTAGCGGCGGTTTCACGTGTCCAAGCACATAATTAACTGATATTGGTTCGGTAAATTCTTGGCCTGGACTGGATCTCACAGCAATTTATGTGTTTGTTCATGGCACTTCCCAAACGGTATGGGTGCTTGCGAATTACTTGTCTGCTTAAATAGTTATGTGCTTTTGAGTCATGATTAGAATGTTTCAATTTCTAGGCAATTAAATACCTATAGCTGTCAGGTTCTTGGAATTAGTCAGCTGGATTTCTTTGTTCACATCTTGTTAAAGGGAATTCTTGAATTGTGTTCACGTATTGTTCCTACTTCCTACCATGGACCCTATTCATGGTATAAGCTGTGAGTGAAAATTCTCTGTGTAATCTGCTTGTATGTAACTGGGTTGTTAAGAATAATTCAAAATTAGGAAATACTGCAGTTTATGGAAAGAGTGGCGAAACCTGTCTAGGTGTCAATTTGATGTATGGGCACAGCTACTTTAGAGCTTCTTGAACCTCAAAAATCTCAAAAAAGTTACTTTTGAAGCACATTTTCAGTTTCTCTATTTGCATCACGTCAAGTACTGTGGGACCGGCCCCACATTTTTGTGGCATTGCCTCGATGGGGGGCGTGGTGTCTGGGTCGCCACACCGATGCTGGTATGGCGTCCGCCATATCTGCTGCGGCGGCGATTAGGTGAGATTTGGCGTTGGATGGACGCCCAGGAGGCCGTAGCGGCTTAAGGCGGATGCCATAGCAGTGAATTGACAGAGAGGCGGGAGTTTTGGCAGGGGTGGGGGAAAATCGACCCGATTTGTGCACGTGGCTGGAAATCAACTGATTCACGCGTGCGGCCAGCATTCTTTTCTGGTTAGGTTATCCTTCTAAAAGGTAAAACTTTAGGGTGAAATGCATTCTATTGTCATAGTCTGATAGCTGATTCCTCTTGTGGGAATTTGATTTCTTGCCCCCCCCCCCCCCCCCCCCCCCCTCCCGTTGTCATTCCCCATGGCCAAATTTTAGTTGGACCTGATAGAAAACTATTGAAGTTGGAGGGTGGGGCTCATGGCTAATCTGGAACTTGGAAAAAGGAAGGACTTCTTTTTAGTTTTAGTTACATGTTTATTTTTCCTCCCAAGGAAGCTGATATTTCTTCCAGCCCCTTCTGTTTACAGTAAATGAACTAGTTTTACCATTTTCTCACATTGAACATTTTGAACCATTCTTGACACGAAATAAAATAACATAGGCAGAACACATGGCATGGAAGCCTCAGATCAAACTACCTTGCAAAAGAAAGTGAGTAAACTAGTGTTTAAAAATTGAAAAGGCATAGCAGACTAGGTGTTATCCAGACATACTTGAGATATGAACATGTTGCTTAGGCCTGTTCAGCTGCGGGTTCCCCAAACCGTTCAAAAAACCAGCAAAGCAAAATGCACTGCGGGTTACTGTTCATTTGAACTGTTACCCGTAATTCATTTTTTTGGCTGACCGGTTTAGCAGCGGTTTGAGGGAAACTGGATTGAACACTCCTAATGTTGCTAGTGCCCAATCATGTGTACGCATCTACATTTTGGGTGCCGGCCCCTGCCTGGACCTGTAGTATTGCCCACCCACGACTGTATAATGTCCAAAGGTTGCAGCAGATATAGCATGTGGGAAACTAGCTGGACATTACGTTCAGGAATAATGGCCTTTATTGAAACCATGCAGGCATCTATTTATATATTTCAAAAAGCATACTTATTCTGCAACAACATAACATAAGTTCTCGTCCCAACTGCTGCTTGACCAATCATAAGTTGAGGCATGTTCCTAGCCTTGAAGGAAAAAATTTGACTGTGCATAGTGGGGACTGCCTTAATGTTTCCTCGTAGCTTTTTCTGTAACATCTGATGTATATAGGTGTCAATCTTATGTTGACGGGCCTAGCTAATGTCATGCAGCGAATGTGAAATTCAGGCTGATTTCCACTGCATTTGTTTTGGATATGAAGCATGACATTTTGTATCCTGAAATCATTGATTTTTACCGCCAGCCAGATGCAGCTCTAGTTCAGACTTGGGCTTCTCCTCGTTGACATCTTTTTTTATCGTGTGTGTGTGTTTTTGTGATGCCTTGTCCAGGTGCTGATGTGTGCTCTTTTTTCATCCTTTATAGGGCCATCTGCACACCTATAGGTTCTGTGACAATGTCTGGACCTTCATATTGACTGATGCACAGTTCAAGAACGAGGAGACCACGGAGCAAGTGGGCAAAGTGAAGATTGTTGCCTGTGATTCGAAATTACTGAGCCAATAGGTTGCTGCCTACTTCAGAGCTCTTGGAGTTTGCCTAGCCCATTAGTATTCCTCTTCCGCTACGTGTGGCTTGCCTGAACCAATTGCTGTTTTCATAACCAATCAATGTGTATCGATACAATGTGCTGTGATAACACTTAGTTGAGTTTGTAGCGCTCATGTAACTTTTTTTCGCGTTTGATGTGTCAGATAATATGATATAATGAATGAAATGACTAAAGGAAGAGCAGTAGTAGGTCGTCACCTGAAATGTCCATAGTACTCTTTGTTCAACTCGTCTCTGGATCGACATAGTCATCTCTTACCAGCAATGCAGAAGTGTGAATTCTTTTATGGGGGGAAAGATCTGCTTGCTATACGTAAGATCTGCTTGCTTTGACAGCCAAATGCAGATTATATTTACAGATTATATTCCCAGTATAATCATAACTGGAGGACGAGGAGGCTATCCTGGCCCCCAAAGGCCATCTAGCTTGTCATTGCAAGCGCTCCAAGTCTTCAGTATGACTGAGTGGTTTCACTTTCCATTTAACCAAAAAATAACTGGCAGGTTTTCGTTCAGATTCAGTCGGTAAGGTCAGGCGTACAGTTGTTTTTTCAAGGCAGACCTTTTTTCATGGAGTTTGTCGACGACAGTACTATGACCCTTGCAAAATGGTGACCCCGAGGAGCTGGCTTATAACTGGTTGTGTTGCAAACGTTGAACAACCACCACAATGACACTTCGAGATTAGCCCGAACAAGGTCCAATTCCACGTCTGCGTCCAGCATGAACGCGTGCGGTGAGCTGCCTGTAGCAATACTACATTTATAAATGGTCCCTTATTATTGCAGCAGACGTGTTAGAAATAGACAGGACCAAGCCTCGTAGTACATCCATGTCACAATCATGTAGCTAGAAACCTTAAAAATGAAGGGACGTCCTCATGGCTGCCACCAGCGCGTGGTCCTCCCCGTGTTGAGTCGACTCCAACACCATCCTCACCTTGGCCTCGACCTCCTCGGCCGTGACGAGCTGCTGGCCTGCCACCCGATCGACCAGCCCCGGCCTCCTCCACCACGAACACCTTGTTCATCCTCTGCTCCCTCCGAGTGCAGCGGCCAGCAGATCATCGGCACGCCGGAGACGACCGCCTCCAGCACCGAGTTCCACCGGCAGTGCGTCACGAAGGCGCCCGTCGCCCGGGGCTGGAAAACAGAGGACCAATGTTACCTTAGCAATGTTGACTTTTCCTTATGCAACAAATAACATGGACATAACTTACAGGCCCGAAATGAGGTCCCACGAAGGCCTGCTTTTGATGCCTCCCCGCTGAAGCTCACTTGTTATGTGGATGGGCCTGGGCATTGGCCTTAGAGGAATATGCCATAGCTAATATATTCCGTGGCATTCGAGTTTGAAGTTTTCTCCCAAAAAAAAAAAATAAAAAAAAATAAAAAAAAAAAAAATTCGAGTTTGAAGTACCAGGAATTAATGATAGATAATTTTAGACTCAAATAGAAATTTATTTATAGCTTCAAGTTGGCTTACTTAATTCCTATGGGTTTCCCCTATGTCAGTTTTCTGATAAGCTAATACAGACGTAGGTCTAGTTAATGTTCAAGCAGAATCCCCATCAGACTCTCGTTTGTTACTTAGCATGGAATCTTAGGAGAGAAAGTTCTCTGTATCATCTAACAAAAGAATAACAAATGGTATCTACAAACTGACAAATTCTAGAATCAATCAAGTAACCTGCTAATGAAATAGCAGCGAAAAAAAAATCACTGGCCTGTGAGCAATATCTGACCAGTTGGCTAATCACCTAAGCAAACAATGAAACAATGACAGAATTGTTCACTACTGCAACCTGCTTCTCTTGAAGTCAGGAAGAGTGAGTGACACCGGCATCGGAGGCTGGAAGCCCACGGACGCCAGCCTCGGCGACAGGATCATCGCCGGGCTGGGACGAGGGGACGGCACCGGGTCCCTCTTCCTCGTCGGCGAGCCGACAAGCCTCGGCGAGAGGTTGACGTGCTCCAGGGCCCTGGACTGCAGGTCCTGCGGGTAGTCGCGGACGCACCGGATGCGGGGGCCCGTGCCCGTCGACCACCGGCACGTCTGGTGGTTCTTCTTGCCGTGGTCAGCGCCACCGCTCGCCGCCGGTGGCGTCGTCTGCTCCACCACCTCTTCCTCCTCCTGCTGATGCCCTGAACTGTGCACCTCATCGCTGGATTCAGTGTGGATGTTTATGTCAGTGTCATCTTCCTCTGCTTCACTCATGTGCCCGTCGTCGCCGTTTGTCCGGTGAGCATCGCCGTCGACCTCAGGTTCGCTCAGGTGGTCATCGGCAGCTGCACCTGCTGCGCTGTGATCTGTGTCGTCAGAGACGGCTGTGGGCGGAGTATCAGGTTTGCTCAGCAAAGGGTACTCGTCATCTTTGTCGATAGCGCATTTCTGAAACAAGTCAGAGTTCACATGTCAGTACAGCTCTGAAGATCAAATGAAATGTCGTCTACTAATGTAAAATCTACTAATAAAATTTACCTTGACGTCGGTAAGGTCAACACCGTTCTCCTCAAGGTATCGGATGAAGTCTCTGAAATTCTCTTCTGTCGGAAGGTAGTGACCACTGTATGGCCATATTGCCTGAAAAGTTTCAGAAACACCGTCAGCCGTCAGATAAGTTTCCTGAATGGGATATTGTTGTATGGTTACATGGTATTGAACTAGAACCATCTTTTGATGTTAACATACCTTTAGGATGCCTTCTTTCACAACCAATCTTCCGGCAGATGTTATGGCTCCACCAGAAAGAAAACTCGAGTGTTGAAATGATCCTTTCTTCTTCTGCTCATAGCAAGAACAGAAACAAGAGCTTCAGAACCAATGCAGATAGCAATTGCATCTCGACAAATAAGTACAATATATCGTGTTCATCTGAGTTTATGTATTGCTAAGCTTGCACTCTATTTAACAGGAATTTATTTTTACCTGGCCAACATATAGTGCCTTGGTGGTGCTGAGGACAAAAATCCACTTTGAATCATCCAAAGTGTGCAAAAGAAGTCCATTTTTCTTATACACAAGTTTTCCACCCTCCACAACAACTTCGTACTCTTGCCGCTCTTTCTGCAATTCAGAAACAAGAGAAAGGATCATTAGTTAATGATCTTCTATTAATGTAACTTAATTCTTTTTTTTTTCCTTCTCAGTGTATAAACTAGTATTTAGGTTCCAAGAACATACTGGTCCAAGGTACTTGATGCACTGGCTCTGAAGTTTACTCCTGGGGCATTTCTCTAGGTTCACTTCTTTGCCCTCCCCAATGTCCAACCTGTCATTTTATTTTAAAACGGTGTAAGCACCATTAGTCTGAATTCCAAACTCACAAAAACAAGAACAAACAACAAAAAGCCAGGTGTAAGTACCAATAAAAGAAGGGCTCTGTACTCTCACTCCTGGACCAGACATCGTAGTAGATGTGCAAATTGTGCCCATATCGATGCCTCGGGTCAATCTGTCAGGAAACACACACACAAAAGCAGAAGCACCATCAGTAAACAAATCACTCGCAGCAATCTCAGTAGAGCTTAATAACTTGTTTTAGCTCCTAGCTAGGTTGAGTAGCATGCATGTGACTTACAGCTTCGAGCCAGTGCTGCCGCGCCAGCTTCTGCGCCTTGCCGTTGTTCGACAGCCCCTTGCCAACCTATTACAAGAAACAAGCCAACAAAAAGCTTGCGTCAGCAGCTGCGAATCCAATGGAATTTTCGAACGCATATGACGATCGATGCTTTGACGCGGCGATCGACAACTGTAAAGCTGCGGCGGCTTTTGTCTATACCTTGGCTGCTCGCGTCAGCGCCCGCGCCCACCGCGACGCCGCCGTCTCGGGCTTGCCGCCGTTGAAGAAGGAGATGGAGCTGTGCTTGAGGGACGCGAAGTCCAGCGCCTTCCACCACAGCTCCTCAACGACGACGGCGCAGTCGGCGAGGTTTCGCCGCGTCCGGTAGCTTTTGTACACCTTCTGCAGCTTCACCGCCGCCGCGTCGAGCTCACATTTCGGGCTCGGTGAGGCGCCGGGGCTGGAAGGCTCCATGGAACCGTCTGATGGTGAATCCCTCCGGTGGTCGTCGTCGCCGCCGGCGACGGTGATCTGGCTTAACTCCGCCGCCGCCTCCCACTGCTTGAAGCTCAGTGACTGCATCAGCTGGCTGCCTTTGGAGAACCGGAGCTTTGTTTCGTGTTCTTCCCAGGGAGAAGGAGGGGAGATTCTGTTCACCATGGCTATGTCCTTGGACCAGGGGCTGGGGATCTCGACTCCAAGAACTTCGGCCAATGCGTGGCGAAACAATCCCATAAACTGAGAATTTACTTGTTCTGCACAAAGAATAAATAATTTCAGCTACTACGGCAAATTCGGTGTCAGGTGGAACAGTGATCAAATGCAATTGGCAAACAGAGAGAGCAGTTGAGCCTTCATGACATGGTCAAAGTCAGAGACAAGAATGAACCCAGTTGCTTGCAACAAACAAGTAGCCGGCAGAAACGACTCGGGACCAGCGCATCCAAGAAATTCCACAGCTGGCATAAACAAAAAGCTCAACGCACAACAGCAGCCGGGCCTCCAAAACGTGCGGTTTCACCCATGAAAATACTCAAAAGAGACCTAACGATTTGTTGTTTTAAAAATATATAGGATTGCTGCATCTAAACTACTGAAGAAAAAGAAGAAGACAACTGCATTCAAGGTCAATCGCTAGAACTTGCTGATGCAGCTTTAGTCATCTACAGACTGCATCCAGGAAAAACAGAGCAAGACGAAGCAGTTTCAGACTCAGATTTCGGCGACACTAAACATAAGGTGGTGAGGCGGAGAATTCAAAGATCAAAACTGATGCGAAATTCTGCATTAGCTTTCCATGGTATCATTAAACAAGAAACTACACCATTAACGAATGTATTACTACATCACATACTAAATAGCAGCTAGCGGTCTCCAGACTACAATTCTAGCAAAGAACTCTGCATCGAGCAGCTCATACATTAATTCCAATCCTCATCAAGAACCTAGATGTCCCAAACCAAGAACAACGCAAGATCGAGAATTGAGAGCAAAAACGTTAACTCTAGCCTCGTACCTGATGGTGGTGGACGTGGAGTTGAAATCCAAATGATGCTACAATAGAGACCTTCGCCGAGAACAGAGGAGCGGAGAGAAATCTATGGAATTGGCTGGAATGCGATGTGGCTAGCTGTTGTTGTCTTGTGAACTCAGGGGTGTCACTGCTCCCTCTCCTATATATATCGAAATCTAGGACTGGACCCCATTCCTGTGTGGGCCACCGCCCCCCAAGATATGTGGAAAAAATGGAGGAGCAGAGCTGAAAATTTTGTTCCCCAAGAAACCTAAAACAGTCTTCGGTCACTGCTGAAGTTGCAGCAGCAACTGCCGCTTTCATATGGTTGACTGTTCTTCCAGTTCGCACCCTGTCAAATTTACTTATTCAATAAAGGTTCTCCTTTTGGCAACCCTTTTATCTGGGACAGGGCACATTAGAGATCATCTATTTTTTTCTTCTTTTGCTACTCCAAATGTATATACCAGTTGTTAATTATTGACACATTGAGATACTATATTCGATTGCTAGAATTATGAAACCATGGACGGTTTCAAATGTTAAAAAAAAAACTTGCTTGCGCCGTTCTATGAAAATATCCATGTTACCGATACAATAATTGACATTATTTGTTTGTTTGCGTGCAAAGTTCTTTGATTCATTTTACTACCGAAATATTCAAATATTAATCTACATCTTAATTTCAAATTTCAGAAAGTATTTTTAAAAATATCTCTGTCTCTCATGCATAGGATTTGTTAGAAAAATCAAATGGTAAGAAATGCAAATAATAACAAAAAAAATCTCCGCTTTTTTTGTAGGATAGGTAGGGTATAATGTATTTTATCATCCTGAAAATTTTAGAACTTAAGAAGAATATATAAGGACAAACAAAAGAGATAACGTTGGAGGAGAAATATACCACCTTTGAAATGTTTAAGGTAGCAAAAGGACAGAGGTTTAGCTTGGAGGCAACAACAGAAAAAAGAAAATAAACTGGTTATGTAACCTGTATAGGCTTTTAGAATGATATCATTATAAAAACACTATTGGAACAATTTTACAGAATAAAATAAAAACAGCCAGACACTTTTTAATAGTTTGATTGCACGTGTTAAAAACTACACTCTATGTTGAGATTGGACCGAGTAACAAACCAAATGCATGCACATGACTACTTTGTTGCTCTGTTCGTTTCGGTTGTAGTATAAAATAGCACCAAATTAGGCGTAATGCATGTACATGATCATTTTGGATCGAAGAGGGAGAGAATAGAGTGGTCACACGTAGAAGTGGCAGATAGAATTGGTGGTTGGCAGCGGGGCATGAAAGCAACCGAGGAACCAGTCTTAGCTTGGCGTTGGACCGGATCCGCTGCGTACACTGCATGATCGGACTTTGTGAAGTATGGGGCGGTCAAGGGCGTTGATCCGGCCATTCATGTACACATAGAAATGCACCGAAAAATATCATGTATTTATTCGATTATCTGGCCTGCTGTTCACTAGTATATCACTACAAGGATTTGATGCATAGCAGTTTAGTGTGTTTACGATGTATATACGGAATAAGATTGTATATACAGATACAGACGATCGCCATATGGTTTGATTTGCGTGCACAAAGTTAACGTGTCGCGCGTCGTCAGGGATGACACACAACTCATTACGGTCATTAGCTTATGAGGTAATCTAACATAGTTAAGATATTGGTGTTCTTTTCTTATGAGAAGAAAGAGACGTCATGGAGGATTTACCCTCCGTCATTATGTAAAATATGATTTCACAAGGACACAGCAACTGCGGAGTTTTAAAAAATGAAATCGGAGGTCAAAAAATTCCGAATGTCCTGGGTAAAGCGAGACTCAGCACCCCTTGGGTCAAAACGTCAATAACACAGGGGTCTTGATGCAATTTGACTCGCTGCGTACGACGGCGTGTTCAGTGACATACGCGCTGAGCTGTGCTCTGTTTCGTTCCTCCATGCTTCGTGATTAACAAGACTCCAACCATTAGTTAGTACACGAGGTTGCTGCCGGTGGCACCTGCTGTCGACGTGTACGCGGTACGTGTCTAAGAATTTTCACGAATATGATTAGTCTTAGTCTCCATCAAAATGTTAGTAATCTCCCAATTTTCCATGACTCCTTGCAGGCGTTGCGAATCGCCTGCTTATTAGCTAATCGCCTACATCACCATATTTTTTTTACGAGTAATACATCACCACAACCACATCACAATTATTATTTGAATACCTCTGCTATATGCTGATGAGCACCACCAAATTGACAAATGGCGGGCCGCCACGCTGGTACGCCGTTCTATACGGGGACGACCCCGCTCATGAGCCCAATGCGTGGTTTGTTGGGCTAATGAGTCTGAACGGGGTCCTTATTTGAAACCTAATCAGATTGCAGACGTTAAGTATACTTTATTTAAGATGTGATAAAAAAAAAACTTTATTTAAGATGGCATGAGAGTATTTGAAACACATGGCGTGTGTCCTCTGCTTCTAAACAGGGGAAGATATTGTAGCCCGTTTCTATGAAGTCTTGTGTGCGTGAGATACTGAAATTTGCAAGTATCTCCGTGTGTTTTATCCTTATCTCACAACTGTATATGCTGATCTATCATCGAGCCGTGTCAAAAGAATTTGTTGGAACTCAATTCTGCAATATCCAGCCAAACATTTTCAAATAAAACCGTAGAGATTTTCCTTCCTTTCCTGTGTGATTATAAACGTCCTGCAAAACTTATGTGAAAATGTAATACTAGAAACCAGCTCTGGTCCGAAGGGAGCCAGTCTCTTCCATGTGGTCATGCACGTGATACATATAAAACTTTTGTAATTTGCATAGAGAAATCATCGGTACTGGAGATGACTGCATAGAAATTATTCAGGTTAGCAGCTAGCTCGGTCTCTGATTACACAAAGAGTACTGTAACAAAGCGATCAATGACATGGAGAGAAACGTCAACAGAAACGAACAGAGTAGCAATTCTAGCCAGCCGAGCACGACGGCGTTTATGGTGTGTCCAGCTACGGATTGCCATCGAGCTATGAGGCTGGATGGTTTCTTGGGTACGAAGCCTGCTGCTAGCTCCCTGTAGGCTGTAGGTACTTACGTCCCGTCTGGTCAACGGGCTGCCGGTGTACGATAAGCAAGTTAAAACACTCGGAGCTTCGCCGCAAAGCTTCTTCTCCGTTGACAAATCTTAATTAGCTGGTCTCCCTTATCCTCAGCGGTTGGCATGCAGACGTGATTATTGGTGACGCATAGATATACTCCATCAGCGTTCGGCATGCAGTACAAGTTTTGTAGTTCCTACATTTCCTCGCGACTCAAGACTAGAAATTTCATACGAAACGGTAAATTTATAGACAAACACTCCCTCCATTTACTTATTTGTGACAAGTAAATTTAACTGAAATCTAGCTTTGTGCCCATAAATTAAAGCAAGAAAAAGGGCCATCATCCACTTCTTCTTTTTTTTAATCACAATTCAAATATATATTGCAACCTGAGAAATTCAGCATAGATATACATTGTTGCATTCCCTACCCCATGTGCCTTTTTATATATTTATACCAATCATTTCCAAGAAATGTTGCCAGTAAAATATTTATTTTTTAAAACTATTTATGCAAACAATCGAAATAAAATTCATACACAACATATCAATAGGGTCTGCAAGTATATATTTGTGCGATAAATTTTAGTTGTAATGTAAAAATATTAAAATAGCTTTTCTTTCTTTCTAACTATAGTGTGCTACAAACAAAACCAAAAACATTATAGTATCCACCAGACGAAATCACATTTTACGGTGTCGTACAGACAAAACCACTATTTTTGAATGTCATGTTGAGAAAAAAAAAATCCAAAATTTACACACCAGAGGAAGCTTGCTCATGTTTAACATGCTGGCTCCAGCCCGTAGTAGAGATGACTCCTATACGATTCAGTCCTGGATTAGTTGCCACCTGCGTTGATTAGTGATTACACAAACAGTACCGTAACAGAGAACATCAATGAAATGGGCAGAATGTCAACAGAAATAAAGAGGGCTCACGGAGACGAACAGAGTAGCAAGCATGCCGTTCCAGACAGCCGAGACGACGACGACGACGTCCATGGTGTGCCCTACCAGCTACGGAGTGTTATGAAGCCGTGGGGCTCAACCGTTTCTTGGGAACAAAGCTTGCAGCCTCCCCGTGTAGGAGCCCCCGTACAACCCGTCGAGTCAACGTTTGGACGCGTCTCGATTGAAGTAGAGTCTGATGAGTGATGAGCAAGACAAAGACTCCAACTTGGCCGCAAAGCTTCTATTCGTTGACAAATCTTGGTACCCTCTTATCCTCAGCAGCCGGCATGCAGAGATTTGTGTATTGGTGGTGCACATAGATATACTCCATACGCGTTTTGATGCATTACAAAGCCTGTACCCTACATTTTCCTTGCGACTGGATATTAGAAATTTCACATGAAACGGTAATTTTTGTAGACACACTCCCTCCATTTTCTCATACATGACGTAGGTTAATTCAATTGGAACTAATCGGCGTCACACACAAAAAAGGGGGAGAGTACTTCATGTGAAGGAAACGTGTAAACGACCCAGCCTAAAGGGGCATTTCAGTGGTCAATAGGACAAAAAACTTCACCGTAAAGGATGCACATAGCCACCACCACCATGGACAGATTATGGAGTTAAGACTTTTGTGCACGATCGGTGACTCGGCTTGGATTTGGGTTTTGGGTCGGGTCGCCGAGGAACAACGCGTCTGCCGGTCTCCCCTGAAGTTTCGGAAGTCTCCAAAACGGACGGGAATTGAAACGAAAAGGCTCCGGAATTGTTCAATTCAACCTTCGTGCGCCGTAGCTCCGGCTGCGCACGCACGTAAACCCAACTTTCGCATGCAAATCCATTCTGCACTGCACCTAAGTACTTCTACTTATCAGCGGCAGATTCATTCTGCAGCGGTCCTGCGACGGTGAGAACGGGTCGAACACTTCACTGCTGCTGTCAGCGTCGCTCGGTACTGGGCAAGGGTCGCTGGGCGGTCAACAAATGATCCAAGTGGTGACGTCACCATAGTTCTGAACGGTAGAAACGGACAAAGGTAACGCTTTTTCGTTCTTCTTTGAAATTTCAGAGCTGGACCGGGTACCTTCTATCACATTCAGGACGTACGAGTCCAAGGGGCTTTCGATTACAGAGCATCTGGTGGGTCAAACATGTGGATAAATGTTGAGAGTAAAATTTAGAGTGCCGTTCTAAATCTCTTGGGATGTTTGGGAAACATAAACTTTATTTGCTGATTATATGTATACAGAATCTCATAAAATCGCAAATGATAAACAATTAAATTTAGTGTACATGACATGCCAAGTATGTGATACTTTGAAATGCATAGATTACATATATTTCGATGACCGCTGGTGGACATTGTGAAAGTATTGGTCTTTTGCTTACTATTCACAATATACTATCGAATTGCATTTTCTTCCATCTCTTTTCACAGTTTGGAATGATTTTATTGATTGTTTCTACTAAACCAAAATCCCCAGTTACATATTTTTAACATGGGGTAGATGAATGGAGTAGTAATTTTTACCTCTATAATTAAGTAAACCCCAATTACAACAAGCGTATAATTATATATAGTTAAGATGTGCATTGGACTTAATCAGCAATTCCTTACAACGTCATTCAACTTCAATGGGCCCTTTTCTCGGTAAGGCTCTAGATAGCATATCACAAGAAGTGAATTTTGAGGAGGCTAAAAAATAAGGCAAAATTTGCTACAACACACTGGAAAGATGTGTTTTTAGCCACAACACACTTCAACTCTTGTATTTAGCTATGTCACACTCAAAAAGTGGGGTTTCATAGCTGCAGCACACTAAATAAGAAAAAAGTGATTTTTCCAACTTTCCTATCTCATTATTCTATGAAATACATTACGATTTGAAATTTTGGACAGTGATACATTGATGTATTCTCTATTCATATGATTTTTTGCAAATTTCTCCGTAATTGTTCACATAGTTTGTTTTATACAACAAATATTATTCTCAATGAAAAGTTATCTAAATAATCAGTAAAAGAGCTGTAAAAAAACACATGGATAGATAATGCCACAATGTATCAATGTGCAAAGTTTTAAGTTGTAATGTGTTACGTGCAATGACATAAAAAAAAAGTGAAAAAACACGTTTCCTTCATTTAGTGTGCTACAGCTATGAAACCACACTTTTTGAGTGTGTCACAGCTAAATACGAAAGTTGGAGTGTGCTATGGTTAAAGCCACATCTTTCCGATGTGTTGTAGCAAATTTCCCCAAAAAATAAAATAGGATGATTCTCCAAAAAAATAAAAAATAAAAATAAACATAGGAAACAATTTGATGTTTCATGCTAATTGCATCGTAATAGTTCTAATATTAATGAAAATGGTGATCGACCTTCTAGATCAGTAGATCATAGCCTGCACTAAACAAAACATTTCGATGTCTCCTGCAATCCCCTTCCAGCATTGACCACCCCTGGCTCGTATTGTTAATTAGTTTTATTTTACAAACTAAACTGATGTGTTTGCCACATGTGCTCCTGAGAGATTTCGATGTCTCTGCTGAGCTAGCTAAGGTTCCTTGACAACCAAGCTGCTCGATCTATAAATATAATACACAGCACGAAAAGTTAATGAATATTAATACTTCAGTAGCTGGTGTAGGATCAGGTCAACAAACATTTTGGTTGCTTTGTGGTGAGGGTTCAGACGGACGTTCCGTCGTTCAGGACTTGTGACACGGCCGGCCGGGTGACAGCTCAGTGGCAGTTGTCCTATGTCTAACTAACAAGACTTTATTGTGTCTAAACACCATTCGTGTCGTCGATTGGATAATCCGTGCACTGCGTACGGAAGAGTACGTGTTCCAGCTGCAATGGTGACATGTGGAGCCTCGGATTATAAAGTTTACAGGAGGCAGAATAAAATCGACACATACCGAGCCTGGTTGATATTCAAACTTTGAAACTGTATTTCTTCTAAATTCTTAGCACATTCTCAAACCAAGCCATTTTATTTTTTCGTAATTTCCTCTAAATGAGATCTAACATGATTATATATATTGTATATTTGAAGTATTAAAAAATTATCATTTAGAATGTATAAGTTTAACGTTTCAAATAAATTGTCGATTGAAACTAGCTTTCCAAAATATTTGATAAGGTCTCAAGACTATTCATTCATAATGTTAAGGTCATACAATTCAGCTAATCCATGCTCTTGTAGACGTTTATAGAGGTATGGTGTGCGTGCAGTTATATGTATATGTATTCTGTTTCAAAAATATATAAACAGCATCAAAGAAAAGAAGACTTGGGCCGTATGCAGCTGGCGTGAAACAGCATACATAAGACATATAACTGCAGCTTTTCGTGGGCCAGAATGAATTGGGCCCAATACCTCATTGCTTGGGCGGTATGCAGCTGGCATGAATGAAGCAACGCTGCAACGACCCTTCGCACAGTACAAGTTTGGAGAATTTTCTATCTTGTCGAGTACTTTAAGACTTTTTTAATATCATCGGGGGAGAGCATCTCCACCTGAATTGTATTCAAAGTGTGGCAGATCACAGATCAACGGCCTCGTTTTTTTAAAAAACGAGACAAAAACCCTACATCGCTCGGTTTATTTGGGGAAACCGAGCTAAAACCGTGATAACTACCTAGCTAAACTAGGCCTCAACCAACAAGCCCCAACACAAAGGGCGAGATTGTGGCGTAACCACGAGAAGAAAACAAAAGACCCTAGCATAAGGGTAAGTTGTGGCGTAACCACAGAAACAACACGATACCCATGGGGGTAGAAAATGGGCCTAACCATGGATGACAACGCAACGAGGATTTCTCGACGATGCCTTCAGCAAGGACATGACGCCATGACGCCATCATTGCCGGCCCAAGAACTAGGTTAGGTTTTCACCCGATAAATCCATGACAGAGCTATGGGGAGGCAAGTCAGGACGCCTCTAAGGAGGAAACGACACCCACAGGCGACGTCGTCCAGGCTTTGGCCATTGACCTCAGCCGAACCAAAGCATGCACTGCACACAAGTCATCATCCATGGCCCTTATTACCTTACAAGCAACACGAACCAACTGCATCACTTGACCGGGCAAAAGACATAGCACCCTGCTGCTTGAGCTCTTAGCAGCTCGCACGAGCAACAAGGTGTGACATCAGCTCCGGCCCCAGCACATAAGCACGCCGGCGCGAGGAGGTGGAGACGGCCGAGTCCAGCCAAGAGTGGTTGCGCGTAGTCGATGTTGTTGTGGCCCGGCCACCCACCGCAGGGCGCATCAGCGCGTGGTGGGAGTACAGGGCGGCCGGGTCACACTGGATCTGGGCCAGAGTTGGTGCGAGGCATGGCGGGCATCCGAGCCCCAGCCCCTGGCCGACGACGAACACCGCCGCTGCTAGCTGCAGGCTCAACCACCGTGCACACCAACCCCGTACCTAGAAGTAGACGACATGCTCCACCGCTGTCCTCATTTGTTGTCGCTTGTTGTTGCCGATGTGCCTCCCGGTGCCGACATGCCGTTGCCAGCAGGCACCGCTGGGCAGCGCGGCGGGACGCCCCGCCCCCATGGCCGCGCATCTGCACCGCAGCTGCACCTGGGTTTGGGCGATGGGCCTGACCACCATGGTCAAGCGCAGTCACCGTCACCCGAAGGCACTTGGGAGCGACGGCGGACGTCACCAGCAGGTCGCCGTGAGCTCGATGTTGAAATAGCTTTCGGAGGGCTGGATCTGACCCGGGAGCGCCGGATCCGGCTGTGGACGCATCAGGCCTAGCCATGGATGGCTGCCTGGAGCCGCCAAGAAACGCCGCCGTCGCCAGCCCGCCAACGTGGTCTAGAACGCCGTCGCGGAGACGTGCTCGCCACCGCTGCGTCGCCATGGCACATCGCCACGGCACCAGCAGCAATCACTTGGGGGCGAGCAGATCCCTCTTGAAGAAGCCTGGATCCAGCGAGCAGAGCACGAGGCAGCCATGGAGGAGCTTTGAGCCGTCTCATATCTGAAGAGTTGGAGGAGGAGTACGGGGAGGAACGTACAGGAAAAGGAGGTGCGAGCGGAGCCGGTGTTTACGACGCTGGTTGTGCAGCGTCGCCGCGGCCGCGGCCGCGGCCGGAGGAGCTCGACGGAGGTGGGCTTGGGGCTGGCGGTGGAGTCGCCCCTCCCGTCGCCCTGAGAGAGGCGACGCGGAGGGGTACGCTCTGTTTTTCCTCCCGAGTACTTTAAATCTGATATTCCAGGTTGCGAAAATTAACATTCCAGATCATTGTAGAGTTGACTTTGTCCTATGGCAGTCTGCAAAAGATTAATACGCCACATTTTTCCCTTTTCTAGTAAAAATGCCTGGACATCCGCTTCAGACAATGTTCCTAGCAGATGCAGGATCATCTAATCTAATCCTCAGCTAACATGGATTTTTTTTATGAAACACAATACAGATACAGATACTTACAAATGTGCATGAGTACCCAGCTAACATAGATTTCTTTTCAATGAAAAGGGATTGCTGTAACACCCTGTGTTTTGCCCATATTTAAAAATCACTAAAAATTTGAACTTTTCAAATTTGAACAAAATTCAACCAAAGTAGAAGTCAACTCATGCCAAATTTAAAATTTCGAATTTTAAATGTGCATCAAACACCACCATATGCATATTTGGAATTTCCTGATTTTATTTATGTGTTCATTTAGTTTTATCCTTTTTGCAAATTTGAAGTCCATTCAAATTTGAATCCTAGAAATTCCTTGGAAATGTTTAAACATTTTCTTCCCTCCCGGGCCGCTTCCCTCCTTTTCTCCCTCCCGCGGCCCACTCCCTCTCCTCTTCTGTCTTCTCCCGCAGGCCGAGCCGCACGGCCCAGCGTCCCTCTTCCCAGCCCAGCAGCGGCCCAGCCTGCTCCGCCGCACCGAGCCACTGACAGGTGGGCCCCACCTGTCAGCGTCGTCTCCCACCTCCTGCCACCGCGCCAGGCGCGCCCATGCCGGCCATCCCCGCTCCGTCGCGTCATCCACACCGCCTTCCGCAGGCCCGCACGTGCACACGCTCGCGGAGGCGTCGCTCTGTCCCGTCGCCCGTCGCCTCAAGACCACACTTGCACACACCTTGACCGGCGACCTCAACAGCCCCGGCGGAACGTCACACCACCCCGTCATCCCAGCTCAGCCGCGCTCCCGTCTCGTCGCCTCTGGCACCCTGTGCTCTGCGCTGTGAACGTCGTCACGCTCTCGTCCTCCGCGCCCAACGGCTCCCTCCCCGTCCGCCTATAAAAGCCACTGAACTCCGCGCTGCGTCCCTCTCCACCCTTCCGAGCTCAATCTCGCCCAATCCGCGCCCGAGCACCATCAATTTCAGTTTTCCCCGCCGTCTCCCTCAACTCCGGCGGCCCTCCAATCGTGCAATTGCCGATCAACCAGTGAAGCTCCGCCCCTCTTTCTCCTTCCCTCAGCCTCATCGCGCTCTGGCTAACACTTTCGCGCCTTTTGCTTATGCAGTTGAGACGCGGAGCCATGGCGGGCGCGGCAGGCTAGGGTTCCGGCCACGGTGAGCTCATCGTCGTCAGGCTTCGGGCCTCCTCCGCCTTCTGCGAGCCCACTGTGAGCTCCGCCTCCTTCTTCTCTCTTTCCCGCGCCTTCAATATCCTCTCCCCGCACACTGGCGCGTGCTCCGCGTCGAGCACCGCCACCAGCCGCCGCGCGAGCTCGTCGCCGGCAGGCTTATGCTGAGGCGCGCACCGCACGCGGCGCACTCACGCGCACGCGCACGGCCACACAAACATGCGCGAGCCCGCGCGCTCGCGCTTCACCCCTCGCGCGCAGCCGCGCTCCGCCATCTCCGGCGAGCCCGCGCCGCTTCTCCGGCGCCCCGCGTCGTCAACATCAAGCGGCCCTAGCTCCGCCTTCGCGCGTAGGCCAAGTAGGTTCACACTGCGCCCCTCCTTGCGCACCGTAGCCGCCGCCGGCGAATTCTCCGGTGACGCGCCGCCGCGCGCGCGGCACCTCCGGCGCGGTTGACCGCGTCGCGCCTCCGTCCTGCGTGGCGAGCCACGCCAGCACACGGGCCCGCGACGACCCGGTCGTCTTGCCCCGTCAGCGCCCAGTCAGCACGCGTCCACGAGCGCGGTGTACCGTGGACCGCCCTCACGTGCACGACCGGTCCACAGCGCATGTGGACCGAGTCCACAACACAGTCACACACAGTGACCCCGGCCCCAGTGGCCCATCTGTCAGCCACACACAGCCTCTGGAAATGCTAAGTCCACACGCAGATTGCACACAGAAAACTATTTCGAGCACTTTCCTTTATCAGAAAAATTCCATAAAATTCCTAAAAATACTAGATTATCTCCTAATCATTTTGCAACACTTGTTTACTCCATAATAATTAGGATTATGTCCATGGTTAATTACTTAGCTTAATCCTAATTATTTTCAATGTTGCAAACTTATAAAATTCATATCTTTTTCATCTTAGCTCCAATATTTGTGATTCTTTCACCAAAATTCATCTAAAATCATGAGCTAATTGTTGTTACCAAAACCCTATGTTGTTGATCTCTTTTTGGTCTTCATTTGATTTATTTTCTTGTTAGTTTAATTGTTTGATTGGTAGATTTATTCAATCGTTGTTTACTTTTAATCAATAGAGGAGCAAGTCTTTGAGGAAGGAGCTGAGGATCCGGATTACGAGGACTTAGAAGAAGAAGACTTTGGTGAAGGCAAGTTCTAACCCCTTTGATCATGTTGTTCCTATGTTTACAAATATCCAACTTAGAGCCCAGTTTAGAAATAAATGTGCATGATGTTCAAATGTGATTTAAATGCTAGTATGATCCTAAGTACTTGTTGATTGCCATGCCTTGATATTACTTATCCTGATTCCATTGTTAGACCTAGGATTCACTATCATTAATCCTTAATGATATGTCATGCTGCTTAGGACTTATTACCATGTGTACTTAATTAATCTTGCTATACATGTTTTTTGGTGTGAAATGGTGTGTGTTTGGTGGAATGTGTGTGAATAGGAAATGTGGGATGGTAATATACTAGTGATAATTGTGCAATCCATAGTGGGGATTTTCCTGGCGGGAGTAGGCGAGGTAGTCCTCAGTGGGGAGGCCTATCTCTGGGATGCGATTCCTCCTTTGAGGATAGCTATTGAAGATGCTTGCTTCGGTCGTATAAGGACCGGTTCATGTGCCGCCTTGCCTAGCACCTTCCGTACAACCACATGCCTTGAATGGGAAAGGTTTGGAACCACACCCTACTATAGTGTTCACCCGGTACCCACCTAGAGGGCAGGAGTTGCAGCGGAAGCCAGGAGAAGACTCGACATAGCAGGTGTTGGGATCCGACATATGGTGATTATTCAGGCCTTTCTACATGATAATGATGATATTATGAAGCCCCTGGTTGCAGTATTTCCGTGGTGGTGCCGTGGTGACACCAAGTAGGTACGGGACCATTAGTATGCTTGTCCAATCCATGACGATGGGAAGGGCTGGTGTGCCTTGTGGGGAATTGTGTACGACCTCTGCAGAGTTAAAAACCTATCATGATAGCCGTGTTCCACGGTAATGGGCAACGCGAAAGCTTGTGCCACACAATGATTAGTATAACGGTGTGAGTTACCCCTTGGTGTGCTTTTGGAATACTCCGGTGTGGAACCGTGCGCTGGTTTCCTGCCAGCATTAAAACTTGGGAACTGGCGGGATGGACTGCATCTCCCCCAGGGCCACGACCCCACTAAATACCACTGATAATCTTGATAGTAGTTTGTGAACTGTTTTGTTTTCCAAACAACCTTTGCATAAAACTGGCTTTCCGCCCAGATGATAAACCCTCAGCCTATCCTTTGGTTTTACCCTTGCATTCAATTATCCCTCGTTGTTAGGACTTGCTGAGTACCTTATGTGCTCACCCTTGCTTTAATCATTCAGATGAAGAGCCAGAATACATGGAGGATGGTGATGAAGAGTAGGGTCCTATCTGCACTCAAGACGCCTGTGCTAGTGCCGTTTCCGTCTTCCGCTGTAGTAGTGTTTAAGTGGTTCTGCTGTTGCAGCCCACCAGCATGCTGTTTGATGTAATAAAGTGGCCCTTGGCCGGTTGTTGTAAGACTTTTTATGTATGAAGGCTTTTATGAGACTTGGTAATATTTATGTAAGTGATGAATCTGTGATATCAGTCTGTGTAAAGTGTTCGTATCAGCGTCTGATCCAGGGACTGATACGGTAAGCACTAGTGCTCCAAAAATAGGGTACGACAATTGCATTAAAATTTGAAGAATAAGTACATACCCCTTACATCAAGACTCTGAAAGATGACTAAAACACAAAGAAAACGAGGCCATTGCCGCTGGAGAGCACAGACTAAATAGTCAAAATCACTTCTTCGATTGATGCCGCCGGAAAGCAGGAACCAAATCGAGGCAATTGCCACTCTAACCGCCGATGAGAAATGCCATGTTGAAGCCGCAAGATCGAGCACCTTCGTTGTCAAGACGGATCTAAATCTTTAAATGAGAATTGGCCACATATCAACGACATCAATAAAATGAGATAAAGATCTCATCATTAGCCCTTCACCGTGGTCAGATCGAGCCACAACAAAATGGGAAAGGGTCCGAAGACTATTATTCCACGGCAGCAACGTCGTCGTCTCCACCTTGCCATCGCAGTCAGTACACATAATTCTATATATCTCCTTGCCGAGAATCATGCCTCCGTCGTACTTGACAATGTCATTACATTTGCCGGAACCGCCATGAGGAAACTAATTTCGCGGCCAACCTCCTCAAAGAGGAGAAGGGAACACCATGATTCCAACATCAAAGAATACAACAAGCATTGATAGAATGAAACTCAAAATCTAGGACTCAAAGTATGAGCACCCACCACTACTAGAGATTGGAGACTCTGCTCTCTCTATCCGCCAGCAAGATCGCCGGAGGCGAAGAGAGAGGAGGGCCCAAGTGGAGGTGGCTAATTACCATTTAGGCTACAATTGCATCACCTGATTGGCTTCATCGTCACAATGGCACAAGATGTAGCCACAACAATAAAAAAAATGCTATGAGTAAAGCAATGAGGCAAATAGGCTAGGCATTGTGATATTTCTGTAGATGAAAACCAAGAAAAACTTATGAGCGATTCTCCAGTGCGGTCGGCATAAACCGGCGTAGACATGCGAGGAGCAAATCCCGTAACAACACGTGGCAGTCAATATTTCCGCCTCAAAATTATATTTTTTTTTCGCTCGAGGGTACCATGGTCATTTCACCGAGAGTTCTGTGCGGCATCATTCGTAACAGTGTAACCTCGCCGTCGTCGCCGTCGACGACGAACGTGGCCATGACATCCCGGTGAGAGTCCAGCGAGTTGGGTTTGGTAAACCAGCGCCGCAGCGTCATCGTTGCCGGAGACAAGGAAGACCGGTGGAGGAGCTGGTTTACACAGAAACTGCTTCGTTTACACCTTGGTGGGTTACGTCTAGTGGATCTGTTCCAAAATATTGTGCTATGTCTCCTGCACAAACGATCCTTCGCCGATTAAACCGGCCGGCCTAACATTAGAGTTACGTAAGGAATCCATTGTTTACGCATGTCTACTCCGGCGATTTGGCTCGTCTCACGTATGACTCCAGGTGGGCCAATAGCACAGACGATCCTCCCGAGTCGTTTACTCTTATCGATTACTTACCGCGAAGAAAAGTCTGAGTGTTCGACATGCCGCATATGATCTCTATCGCGCTGCCCCTGGTTTTTAAAGGCTCACAACCAGACCTTTTAGTTTGCCAGTGGACCCTCCGTATTTTCTGTTATTTCGTTAACATTTCCAAAACCGTATTGCATGTTAGACCCTGTATGACTTAAAAATTACACAACTTCAAGATTTAATTTTTGTCAGGAACCCTTATAGTGTACCGAAAATACATGGATGTTCGATCGACCCGTACCGTGTGTCGAAATTACATTTTAGTCTGACAAACGCCATATCAGCCGTCCAGACGTTTCCATGGGGTCACAAAATATATGGGCTGTCAGAGTAATCGATATTCTCACTATGTACTTGGTGAGTAAACCATAGTCTCAGCAGGTTCCGTAGTCCATCGTTCCCCTTGCCCATGTAATAATAAACCGTCATTCAGATCAGGTCTACGCACAACAGCGCGCGCAACCTCTGTAAGCCATGTCCACGAAGCTTAATAAGCCAAATGTAAACGAAGGTATAGCGCACAACAGCACTAGTCGCTGTGCATTGCGCACCGTTGGATATACGTGCGTAAACTTTGGAAAAGATGGGCGCAGCGCGAGTAAACAGGCGATAGAGCCAGGGCAAGCCAAACAAAAATGTTTGTCAGGAGTCAACCATCGCAACGGAAGCGTAAACCGTGGTCCCGTGCCCGTGTGTCGGCCCAAGGAGCCAGTGGGCCGAGGACGGACGCCGCGGCCCAGCCAGGCCGCGGAGGTCGAATGAAAAAGAGGGAGCCCATCCCCCCTCCGCGCCGCCAAGGCCCTTTGTGAGCCGGTGGCGCTGCACCACGTGGCTACCCACGGCGCACCTGAGGAGAGGACGCGCCCCAGCGAGTGTTCCAGATCTTCTCTCCTCCACATTCAACAACGGCTCGTCCCGCCACAGTAATCTCTCCATCTCGCCCAATCTCCGTGACAGCGAACCCATGCATCATCCCGTCCAGGCAGCTCCTCAGCTCCTCTTTGCACAACTTTCTCCAGGACCTCAACGTCTCCAGCATCCTCTTCAGGGTCATTCAGATCAGGTCCACGCACAACAGGGCGCGCAACCTCTGTAAGCCATGTCCACGAAGCCTAATAAGCCAAATGTAAACGATGGCACAGAGACAGCACCAGTCGCTGTGCATTGCGCACCGTCGGATATACGTGCGTAAACTTTGGTTTACTACGGACAAGCGCAGCGTGCGTAAACAGGCGATAGAGCCAGGGCCCGCCAAACTAAAACTGTTGTCGTGAGTCAACCACCGAAACGGAAGCGTAAACCGTGGTCCCGTGCCCGTGTGTCGGCCCAAGGAGCCAGTGGGCCGAGGACGGACGCCGCGGCCCAGCCAGGCCGCGGAGGTCGAATGAAAAAGAGGGAGCCCATCCCCCCTCCGCGCCGCCAAGGCCCTTTGTGAGCCGGTGGCGCTGCGCCACGTGGCTACCCGCGGCGCACCTGAGGAGAGGACGCGCCCCAGCGAGTGTTCCAGATCTTCTCTCCTCCACATTCAACAACGGCTCGTCCCGCCACAGTAATCTCTCCATCTCGCCCTATCTCCGTGACAGCGCGAACCAATGCATGCATTTCGTAAGTATTTGTTTGACCCGGCTGGAGTACAGACGGTGCCTGTGCTCTCCCACGTCCACGTGTGACACTTCAATTCTTCATTGTTGCACGGACACGTTTGAACACCGCGCGAGTGTAGAGTCTTGCACCGTGCTTGCTCCTGCACGGCCGCCATCGCCGCAGGTCTCTCTGGAGCCCAGCTCGCGGTGCCGCTAGCCGCCGTGCGCCGGCCCGCTCCCCTCACATTTGTGTGCGACCCTTGGCTTAATTACGGCCATTAAACGACGTAAGGTACGACCACAAAGCCTTCAAAGGCCAGGACGCTCGTATCACGAGATAACTAGCTACACTTTGAATCCACAGCTAGAGAGATCGAGATCGAGCAATGTAAGTCAATCGCGCTGCCAGCATGCATCATACATCTGCAGCCTGCAGGTTGTGAAGAGTAGCAAGGAGGAAGAGCTCGAGGCTCGCGGTGAACAAGGCATCTGGTAATGGCATCGCTGCAGCTGACGCGGTCGTGGCCACTCTGGTAGTAAACCATTGGACTCGCCAAACTAAAGAGGCTACGCACAACAGGGCGCGCAACCTCTGTAAGCCATGTCCACGAAGCCTAATAAGCCAAATGTAAACGATGGCACAGAGACAGCACCAGTCGCTGTGCATTGCGCACCGTCGGATATACGTGCGTAAACTTTGGTTTACTACGGACAAGCGCAGCGTGCGTAAACAGGCGATAGAGCCAGGGCCCGCCAAACTAAAACTGTTGTCGGGAGTCAACCACCGAAACGGAAGCGTAAACCGTGGTCCCGTGCCCGTGTGTCGGCCCAAGGAGCCAGTGGGCCGAGGACGGACGCCGCGGCCCAGCCAGGCCGCGGAGGTCGAATGAAAAAGAGGGAGCCCATCCCCCCTCCGCGCCGCCAAGGCCCTTTGTGAGCCGGTGGCGCTGTGCCACGTGGCTACCCGCGGCGCACCTGAGGAGAGGACGCGCCCCAGCGAGTGTTCCAGATCTTCTCTCCTCCACATTCAACAACGGCTCGTCCCGCCACAGTAATCTCTCCATCTCGCCCTATCTCCGTGACAGCGCGAATCCATGCATGCATTTTGTAAGTATTTGTTTGACCCGGCTGGAGTACAGACGGTGCCTGTGCTCTCCCACGTCCACGTGTGACACTTCAATTCTTCATTGTTGCAGGGACACGTTTGAACACCGCGCGAGTGTAGAGTCTTGCACCGTGCTTGCTCCCGCACGGCCGCCGTCGCCGCAGGTCTCTCTGGAGCCCAGCTCGCGGTGCCGGTAGCCGTCGTGCGCCGGCCCGCTCCCCTCGCATTTGTGTGCGACCCTTGGCTTAATTACGGCCATTAAACGACGTAAGGCACGACCACAAAGCCTTCCAAGGCCAGGACGCTCGTATCACGAGATAACTAGCTACGCTTTGAATGCACAGCTAGAGAGATCGAGATAGAGCAACGTAAGTCAATTGCGCTGCCAGCATGCATCATACATCTGCAGTACGGGGAGATTGAGTAAGGGGAGATTGAGGATTTGGTGAATGAAGGAAAATACGAAAGCAAGGAGAAGGAACTGTCGATCCGGCAGGTTCCAGTTTTATAGCTAGGAATATTAAACCCAGCGGCCTGGATTGTCCGAGTTTATCTCTACGGCCAAGATTTTTTAACCGTTTGGCTTCCCTGATACGCTAGGGTTCCAGATGGGCGGGAAATTTGGAGCCCTGAGAATCACTCGGACAAGTTACTCGGCTAAACCACTCGGTCAAGTCACTCAGCCAAGTTACTCGGCTAAACTACTCGGTCAAGTCACTCAGCCAAGTCACTCGGCCAAATCACTCGGCTGATTCACTCGGCTAAGATTACTCGGCGAAGCGGTTATTGCTTCTTAACAAAGATACTACTCGAATGTTGAACATATTAGTTGAATTAAAACTTGACTCAGTTGAGTCTCTTTATTTCACTAATAACAGAATGCAACACGATGCAAACAGGATAAATCACCAAAAGGTGAAGATGCAGACAAACATCACGATGCAGACAAGATATGCATTACAAGAGACTCAAGAAGTCATCAGCCTGACACTAAGACCTAAACCTATCCGCGACGGCGGCTGCGAGTCCTGTGCGCGACGCAGGAGGGCTTGGCGAGAAGGTCGTTGCGTCCCGGCGGGTATCTCCTGCGCGGTTCACCCTCATCTTCTTCGCCAGGTGAGATGGCGATCAGCTCCGACAATGCAGGAACATTAGGCGGAGGAGGGATGACTGCGAGCGGGGGCTCATCCTGCACCAGGATCATCTCGAGAGGCACCGGATCGGGAGCTGGATCTGCTGGCGGCACTGGATTCGCGGGTGGCGGCTGGGCATTGCCCAGAACCGGTGATGCTGCGGAGGAAGAGCTCTTGCGTCTGGAGTTTTTCCGGCTGGCCATGGTGGAAGAGACGCAGCACTTGCTGGCTTCAGGTCTGGTTATAAAGGCCAAAGATGGAGAATCTGAAAGGACGGTTATGACTTGACGATTCAGCTACAGAATCAGAAAAATGTCTGTCCAGATTCCCTGAAGACAAGACAAATTTGTCACAGTAACTATGTGACCCAGTGGATAAGGCTGAATGACTCGGATCAATAATCTGGGAAGTTAATTGCTGAGATATACACTTAATCATCTACATTATTTGTATAACATTCAGTTTTGCTGGATTATCTGACAATATCAGCATAACAAATGACAATTTACCAAAACATGCTTCTAGTCTATTTGAGTCTGTACATAATTATACTAACTATCCACAGACTCGGGGGCTGAATATCTGCACAATCAGGTATCGCTGTGTTATCTCTGCATGTAAACATAACTTGCTTGCGGGGAAAATAAGTCTGCTTGAATACGCCATCATTTACATTTGCGTCGCCTCGTTTGCTTAGGCTTCGTGGACATGGCTTACCACGGCCGGGACATGTTCGGCGTAAACCTGATTTGAATGACTAACCGTTTGGGCACGGAGAGTTAATGCACAGGTCTACGCAAGTTTAGCCGTAGTGCGTAATCCACGGCGGAGTGCTTTTTATACGCCATCGTTTACATTTGACTGGGAATGATGGATTACCGAACCGTCGCGCTTGGTCACTACTGACGACCATATATTGCCCATGCGCAATGTTGTGTGTAAACCAGATCTCGACGACTGTTTCATTGGGCAAGGGGTTCATGGATTACAGATCCTTCCCGCGGGGTTACTACTGGCAACGCTTTTTGCTTGGTAACTCTATGGTTTACTCAGCAGCACCGTAGACTGGAGTATGTCCCGTAGGTTTACGCACGCCAGGTTGTCGTTTTGTAATCCACAACGGAGTGCTGTCTGTACGCCTATCGTTTACATTTGCGTCGCCTCGTTTGCTTAGGCTTCGTGGACATGGCTTACCACGGCGGCGACATGTTCGGCGTAAACCATATCTGAATGACTGAATGTTTGGACATGGGTAGTTGTTCCGCAGGGTTACGCACATTGAGCCATCGTTGCGTAATCCACATCGGAGTTCTGTCTGTACGCCTATCGTTTACATTTGTGTCTCCTCGTTTGTTTAGGCTTCGTGCGGAACGCTTCTGCGTTGCGCTCGGGACTCTGCTTCGAACGTTGAGCGTTTGGTCCCGGCCTGGCTTGCGATTTGGATTCCGCGCGCACCCGCCGGGTGTAGCCCCCGAGCATGGGTGGGAGTGGTACACTCGCTTCCAGGCTGAGTTAGCAACGGGTATCTCCATATGACTTGGCAGCGCGCGTCGATGACCGGGTCATCACGAGGGTTCTGTTCCTGATGAGCAACCCCGACGTCGTTGTCGGCTTGTGGCATGGCAGCGGTTGGCCAGGGAACCCGATCAGGTTTTCGCAACCCGTGAGCGCTTCCAGTCTTTTGCGTCTTTCCACGCCGCGCCGAATCTTATTCTTTCGCGCCGCTTGCCTATAAATTGGGGTGTGTTCACGTTCGCCTCTCCCACGCTTGACCATGAAGAGCCGTCGGCGACCGGGCTCGCTGCCCGGCGTCGGACACGTTGGGAGAGATGTTGCTTCGTGCGCGGGCCTTGCCCCGGACGCGGAGGCCTTCGCCTCGCCTGGTGCTATCCCTCCTGCGATGTTCTGCTTCAGGGTCGAGCCCCCGACCCCAGCTCTCCTCTCGTCTGCTGCTGCTTTCTCGAAGAGCGTGAGCACCGGAGAGCTCGTTCGAGGCCGGCGCGAGCCGTGCCCGGAACGCCGCACCCATCTCCTTGGGGGCGAGCCGTTCCGGACCCGGAGTCGCTCCCGAAGCCTTTAGGAGCGGCGACGCCCGCTTGGGTAATCCTCGAGGTCGAGTTCTGTGTAACCCGAGCCCTCGGACCTCGATTTTGTGGAAGAAAGAGGGCCGGATCAGGAATCGCTCCCGAGGTGGCCATTGCGGGGTCGGCTCCCCCCTCGGGACGCCGGACCGCCTGTGAGCCGCGGAAGGAACCGGCCCCTCGACTTCCGCGAGCTGGTGGTGGTCCCCGTGGCGCGTTCCCCTGAGGGTTGATTCGTTTGTTATTTTGCAACGGGGTTCTTTTCCGACCCTCCTCGGAGGATTGGGGACTTGTTATCTTGTGCTTAATAAAAGAGAACCCGCGTTTTGTTTGCCTAGGCCAGGCTGTTGGCCCGAGTTTGCGAATGCGAGCCCCCGAGTCCCCGTGCGTTACGGAGTTCGTCCGAAGGTCGACCCGTACCGTGTGTCGAAATTACATTTTAGTCTGACAAACGCCATATCAGCCGTCCAGACGTTTCCATGGGGTCACAAAATATATGGGCCTGTTAGAGTAATCGATATTCTCACTATCTACTTGGTGAGTAAACCATAGTCTCAGCAGGTTCCGTAGTCCATCGTTCCCCTTGCCCATGTAATAATAAACCGTCATTCAGATGAGATCAGGTCTACGCACAACAGCGTGCGCAACCTCTGTAAGCCATGTCCACGAAGCTTAATAAGCCAAATGTAAACGAAGGTATTGCGCACAACAGCACTAGTCGCTGTGCATTGCGCACCGTTGGATATACGTGCGTAAACATTGAAAAGATGGGCGCAGCGCGCGTAAACAGGCTATAGAGCCAGGGCAAGCCAAACAAAAACGTTTGTCAGGAGTCAACCATCGTAACGGAAGCGTAAACCGTGGTCCCGTGCCCGTGTGTCGGTCGGTGTACTGGGAACGGGGGGTTCCCCTTCCCCCGGGGAAAGGCCTGGGCCCAAGGAGCCAGTGGGCCGAGGACGGACGCCGCGGCCCATCCAGGCCGCGGAGGTCCAATGAAAAAGAGGGATATACTACAAGATCAACAGCAGATTATGTTACCGGTGGAATAGGGGATTAACGGAGAGGGTATACCAACCCGATCTTCTACCGGGCTCGACGATATTTGCTCAAAAGCAGTACCAATGTCGACGCATCCAAGCTGTTGTTCACTCGACTAGCAACTACTGTCGCAATAACTTCTAATGTTAACAGCTGTTCATCATGCTGACAGC
Organism: Eragrostis curvula; assembly: GCA_007726485.1. Classification (NCBI taxonomy): domain Eukaryota; kingdom Viridiplantae; phylum Streptophyta; class Magnoliopsida; order Poales; family Poaceae; genus Eragrostis; species Eragrostis curvula. The sequence continues at coordinate 37,374 of RWGY01000050.1, read as the reverse complement.
CCTGGTCAAAATAAACTACTACTAATGTTAACCGCTGTTCATCCTACTGACAGCCCGGGTCAAAATAAACTACTACTTCACAACATGTTTTCATCCTGCTGACAGACCTGTTCAAAATAAGCTACTACCACCAACGAACTGCTACTTATGGTCACTCCTCTTGACAATCTTCTGAAGTGATGCCTTCAGAATCTTGCCATCAGATGTGAGCTTCAAGGCGCATATGTCTCCTTCTTCAATGTTGTTTTCAGACGGGAAGCTACCCCAGTGCACAGTTGCTGAGTGGTTGGATACGCTGATCTTCTTCTCAGATGTTTTTGTTGTTTTAGATCCCGGCATGCAGAACTGGATGGTCTTGGCGTTCCTTAGGTACTTCCGTGTGTAGTCCGTGCTGAATACCTGCACAATCAGGTATCGCTGTGTTATCTCTGCATGTAAACATAACTTGCTTGCGGGGAAAATAAGTCTGCTTGATAACATAACGCAGCACAATCAGGTTTCATGATCCGGACACTTACCATGGATTTCGTGGTTGCAGCAGTTTTGGTTGCTCTGAAGACATACACAGGCAGCCCCCCTTCTTCTCGTGACGCAGAGGCCTCGATCTCGTGCTTTAGCTCTTCGGATAAAATAGTATCCAGTTTCTTGCTGTACTCCACCTTTGGAGTAACTCGACGATTGTTGCCTGCAAAGCCACATATTATGCGTCAGTACCATTAAACGTAAGAAGGTCGTATGTTTGCAGAAAATTTTTCTACCTGTGTCATTGCTTTGGAAGGCCATGCTGACGTCTTCACCAAACTGACTCCCGCCTTTGCGTGTCTTCGTGGTTCCATCACCAGCGAAGAAAACGACTTTCATCTCATCAGTCTTCACTTGGATAAAAACGGCCGAGTCACCGTTCTGAATGCCCATCTCTTCCTGGAGCTTAGACCAACCAGCACCAAAGATAGTCTTCCCCTCTCTGTTGTGGACCAGCACATCATACACAGAGCACCAAAGATAGTCTTCCCCTCTCTGTTGTGGCGGGAAACTTAGCACGCCGCGAGCGCGAACATGCGGCCGCCATGACGAGTCTCAAGGCCCTTGAGGAGACCTTGAAGAAGCGGGAGGAGCATTCCGCCGCGACTCTCACAAAAGCCCGGAACCTGGCCAGCCTGCAGGTGGCGCGGGTCCGCGACGAGGCCCTCAAGGAGTCGGAGGGCCTGATTGCCCAGCGCGACACCACCATCCAGCAGCAGGCCGCTCGGATCAAGGAACTGGAGGATGCGAAGGACAACGACCGCACCCGAATCCACAACCCCGAGGAGCAGGTGACGTCGTATTCTGACGCGACGACAAAGGTGCGCCAGCTGAGGGAGAAGGTGCACACCACCATCCAGCAGCAGGCCGCTCGGATGAAGGAACTGGAGGATGCGAAGGACAACGACCGCACCCGAATCCACAACCTCGAGGAGCAGCTGAGGGGGTATTTTGTCGCGCAGACAAAGGTGCGCGAGCTGACGGCGAAGGTGCAGGACCTTAACCAACAGCTCCAGCAAGCCGGGTCCGCGGGTGTTGCTGGTCCTTCCTCTACCGCTGCCATCGACACCGAGTGGGGTACCGAGCGCAAGCGCTTGACGGCGATGGGGATGGATATCTACCGCAGCATCAATAAGGGGCTGCAAGCGGCTGGCATGCGTCAGCTCAGCATCGGCCAGGCGGAACCCTCCATCGGCCATGTCGTCCACGCCCTCCTGCCGCTTGCCAACTTCTTCGAGCGGTTCAAGGATGACATGCGGGCGCGCCTCGAGCGGGAGGGCAACGAGGCCATCAAGTCCGTCACCGGGGAACTGCTCACCCACGTCCTCGAGAACAATGATAAGTTCCCGTTGGAAGTGTTCCTGCAGTCGCCCGAGCCCCACTAGACGCGGCGGCACAAGGAGCGTGTCACGGAGATCGTGGACAATCTGGTCAAGATGTACGTCCCAGAACGCGATCGTTGAGAGGGGCCTGCGAGCCCGGCATAGGGGGGAGGGCCCCCCCCCCCCCCCTTGTAATGCTTGTTTAGGAAAACTGCAGCACCAGAACCTTGAGCCCAAGTATGGGGCCTTTAAATTTAAACTTGTTTAATTCATTAGCTTCCAAGCGATGTCTTGTCTTTCGCCATCGAAACCTTATCTAAATTTACGTGCATCAATTGCGTCATCCTCCAAATTATCTCTGTATATGTTAAAACTATCCGGTGTATGCTACTCTGGATTCATGTCTTCAACAGGTGTAGGCACAGGTTACAGATCGTGTATACCTAACTAATCAAGTGCACTCGGGTAGCCATGCGACACGGGACTGCTTGGCTCTTCCCCACTGAGAAGCGGGTCCGGGTACGTTATAGGGGCCACGGACCAATGAGCAAAAGCGGACATCGGACACGTGGACATGGCTTACCACGGCGGCGACATGTTCGTCGTAAACTGTATCTGAATGACTAGATGTTTAGACATGGGTAGTTGTTCCGCAGGGTTACGCACATTGAGCCATCGTTGCGTAATCCACATCGGAGTTCTGTCTGTACGCCTATCGTTTGCTTAGGCTTTGTGGACATGGCTTACCACGGCCGGGACATGTTCGGCGTAAACCTGATCTGAATGACTGAACGTTTGGGCACGGGGAGTTAATGCACAGGTCTACGCAGAGTTTTAGTCATAGTGCGTAATCCGAGGCGGAGTGCTGTTTATACGCCATGGTTTACATTTGACAGGGAATGATGGATTACCGAACCGTGGCGCTTGGTTACTACTGACGACCATATATTGCCCCTGTGCAATGTTGTGCGTAAACCTGATCTCGACGACTGTTTCATTGGGCAAGGGGTTCATGGATTACAGATCCTTCCCGCGGGGTTACTACTGGCAACGCTTTTTGCTTGGTAACTCTATGGTTTACTCAGCAGCACCGTAGACTGGAGTATGTCCCGTAGGTTTACGCATGCCAGGTTGTCGGTTTGTAATCCACAACGGAGTGCTGTCTATACGCCATCGTTTACATTTGCGTCGCCTCGTTTGCTTAGGCTTCCTGGACATGGCTTACCACGGCGGCTACATGTTCGGCGTAAACCTGATCTGAATGACTAACCGTTTGGGCACGGGGAGTTAATGCACAGGTCTACGCAAGTTTAGCCGTAGTGTGTAATCCACGGCGGAGTGCTGTTTATACGCCATCGTTTACATTTGACTGGGAATGATGGATTACCGAACCGTCGCGCTTGGTTACTACTGACGACCATATATTGCCCATGCGCAATTTGTGCGTAAACCTTATCTCGACGACTGTTTCATTGGGCATGGGGTTCATGGATTACAGATCCTTCCCGCGGGGTTACTACTGGCAACGCTTTTTGCTTGGTAACTCTATGGTTTACTCAGCAGCACCGTAGACTGGAGTATGTCCCGTAGGTTTACGCACGCCAGGTTGTCGTTTTGTAATCCACAACGGAGTGCTGTCTATACGCCATCGTTTACATTTGCGTCGCCTCGTTTGCTTAGGCTTCCTGGACATGGCTTACCACGGCGGCGACATGTTCGGCGTAAACCTGATCTGAATGACTAACCGTTTGGGCACGGGGAGTTAATGCACAGGTCTACGCAAGTTTAGCCGTAGTGTGTAATCCACGGCGGAGTGCTGTTTATACGCCATCGTTTACATTTGACTGGGAATGACGGATTACCAAACCGTCGCGCTTGGTTACTACTGACGACCATATATTGCCCATGCGCAATGTTGTGCGTAAACCTGATCTCGACGACTGTTTCATTGGGCAAGGGGTTCATGGATTACAGATCCTTCCCGAGGGGTTACTACTGGCAACGCTTTTTGCTTGGTAACTCTATGGTTTACTCAGCAGCACCGTAGACTGGAGTACGTCCCGTAGGTTTACGCACGCCAGGTTGTCCTTTTGTAATCCACAGCGGAGTGCTGTCTATACGCCATGGTTTACATTTGCGTCGCCTCGTTTGCTTAGCCTTCGTGGACATGGCTTACCACGGCCGGGACATGTTCGGCGTAAACCTGATCTGAATGACTAACCGTTTGGGCACGGGGAGTTAATGCACAGGTCTACGCAAGTTTAGCCGTAGTGCGTAATCCACGGCGGAGTGCTTTTTATACGCCATCGTTTACATTTGACTGGGAATGATGGATTACCGAACCGTCGCGCTTGGTCACTACTGACGACCATATATTGCCCATGCGCAATGTTGTGCGTAAACCAGATCTCGACGACTGTTTCATTGGGCAAGGGGTTCATGGATTACAGATCCTTCCCGCGGGGTTACTACTGGCAACGCTTTTTGCTTGGTAACTCTATGGTTTACTCAGCAGCACCGTAGACTGGAGTATGTCCCGTAGGTTTACGCACGCCAGGTTGTCGTTTTGTAATCCACAACGGAGTGCTGTCTATACGCCATCGTTTACATTTGCGTCGCCTCGTTTGCTTAGGCTTCCTGGACATGGCTTACCACGGCGGCGACATGTTCGGCGTAAACCTGATCTGAAAGACTAACCGTTTGGGCACGGGGAGTTAATGCACAGGTCTACGCAAGTTTAGCCGTAGTGTGTAATCCACGGCGGAGTGCTGTTTATACGCCATCGTTTACATTTGACTGGGAATGATGGATTACCAAACCGTCGCGCTTGGTTACTACTGACGACCATATATTGCCCATGCGCAATGTTGTGCGTAAACCTGATCTCGACGACTGTTTCATTGGGCAAGGGGTTCATGGATTACAGATCCTTCCCGAGGGGTTTCTACTGGCAACGCTTTTTGCTTGGTAACTCTATGGTTTACTCAGCAGCACCGTAGACTGGAGTACGTCCCGTAGGTTTACGCACGCCAGGTTGTCCTTTTGTAATCCACAGCGGCGTGCTGTCTATACGCCATGGTTTACATTTGCGTCGCCTCGTTTGCTTAGGCTTCGTGGACATGGCTTACCACGGCCGGGACATGTTCGGCGTAAACTTGATCTGAATGACTAACCGTTTGGGCACGGGGAGTTAATGCACAGGTCTACGCAAGTTTAGCCGTAGTGCGTAATCCACGGCGGAGTGCTTTTTATACGCCATCGTTTACATTTGACTGGGAATGATGGATTACCGAACCGTCGCGCTTGGTCACTACTGACGACCATATATTGCCCATGCGCAATGTTGTGCGTAAACCAGATCTCGACGACTGTTTCATTGGGCAAGGGGTTCATGGATTACAGATCCTTCCCGCGGGGTTACTACTGGCAACGCTTTTTGCTTGGTAACTCTATGGTTTACTCAGCAGCACCGTAGACTGGAGTATGTCCCGTAGGTTTACGCACGCCAGGTTATCGTTTTGTAATCCACAACGGAGTGCTGTCTATACACCATCGTTTACATTTGCGTCGCCTCGTTTGCTTAGGCTTCCTGGACATGGCTTACCACAGCGGCGACATGTTCGGCGTAAACCTGATCTGAATGACTAACCGTTTGAGCACGGGGAGTTAATGCACAGGTCTACGCAAGTTTAGCCGTAGTGTGTAATCCACGGCGGAGTGCTGTTTATACGCCATCGTTTACATTTGACTGGGAATGATGGATTACCGAACCGTCGCGCTTGGTTACTACTGACGACCATATATTGCCCATGCGCAATTTGTGCGTAAACCTTATCTCGACGACTGTTTCATTGGGCATGGGGTTCATGGATTACAGATCCTTCCCGCGGGGTTACTACTGGCAACGCTTTTTGCTTGGTAACTCTATGGTTTACTCAGCAGCACCGTAGACTGGAGTATGTCCCGTAGGTTTACGCACGCCAGGTTGTCGTTTTGTAATCCACAGCGGAGTGCTGTCTATAGGCCATCGTTTACATTTGCGTCGCCTCGTTTGCTTAGGCTTCGTGGACATGGCTTACCACGGCGGCGACATGTTCGGCGTAAACCTGATCTGAATGACTAACCGTTTGGGCACGGGGAGTTAATGCACAGGTCTACGCAAGTTTAGCCGTAGTGTGTAATCCACGGCGGAGTGCTGTTTATACGCCATCGTTTACATTTGACTGGGAATGACGGATTACCAAACCGTCGCGCTTGGTTACTACTGACGACCATATATTGCCCATGCGCAATGTTGTGCGTAAACCTGATCTCGACGACTGTTTCATTGGGCAAGGGGTTCATGGATTACAGATCCTTCCCGAGGGGTTACTACTGGCAACGCTTTTTGCTTGGTAACTCTATGGTTTACTCAGCAGCACCGTAGACTGGAGTACGTCCCGTAGGTTTACGCACGCCAGGTTGTCCTTTTGTAATCCACAGCGGAGTGCTGTCTATACGCCATGGTTTACATTTGCGTCGCCTCGTTTGCTTAGCCTTCGTGGACATGGCTTACCACGGCCGGGACATGTTCGGCGTAAACCTGATCTGAATGACTAACCGTTTGGGCACGGGGAGTTAATGCACAGGTCTACGCAAGTTTAGCCGTAGTGCGTAATCCACGGCGGAGTGCTTTTTATACGCCATCGTTTACATTTGACTGGGAATGATGGATTACCGAACCGTCGCGCTTGGTCACTACTGACGACCATATATTGCCCATGCGCAATGTTGTGCGTAAACCAGATCTCGACGACTGTTTCATTGGGCAAGGGGTTCATGGATTACAGATCCTTCCCGCGGGGTTACTACTGGCAACGCTTTTTGCTTGGTAACTCTATGGTTTACTCAGCAGCACCGTAGACTGGAGTATGTCCCGTAGGTTTACGCACGCCAGGTTGTCGTTTTGTAATCCACAACGGAGTGCTGTCTATACGCCATCGTTTACATTTGCGTCGCCTCGTTTGCTTAGGCTTCCTGGACATGGCTTACCACGGCGGCGACATGTTCGGCGTAAACCTGATCTGAAAGACTAACCGTTTGGGCACGGGGAGTTAATGCACAGGTCTACGCAAGTTTAGCCGTAGTGTGTAATCCACGGCGGAGTGCTGTTTATACGCCATCGTTTACATTTGACTGGGAATGATGGATTACCAAACCGTCGCGCTTGGTTACTACTGACGACCATATATTGCCCATGCGCAATGTTGTGCGTAAACCTGATCTCGACGACTGTTTCATTGGGCAAGGGGTTCATGGATTACAGATCCTTCCCGAGGGGTTTCTACTGGCAACGCTTTTTGCTTGGTAACTCTATGGTTTACTCAGCAGCACCGTAGACTGGAGTACGTCCCGTAGGTTTACGCACGCCAGGTTGTCCTTTTGTAATCCACAGCGGCGTGCTGTCTATACGCCATGGTTTACATTTGCGTCGCCTCGTTTGCTTAGGCTTCGTGGACATGGCTTACCACGGCCGGGACATGTTCGGCGTAAACTTGATCTGAATGACTAACCGTTTGGGCACGGGGAGTTAATGCACAGGTCTACGCAAGTTTAGCCGTAGTGCGTAATCCACGGCGGAGTGCTTTTTATACGCCATCGTTTACATTTGACTGGGAATGATGGATTACCGAACCGTCGCGCTTGGTCACTACTGACGACCATATATTGCCCATGCGCAATGTTGTGCGTAAACCAGATCTCGACGACTGTTTCATTGGGCAAGGGGTTCATGGATTACAGATCCTTCCCGCGGGGTTACTACTGGCAACGCTTTTTGCTTGGTAACTCTATGGTTTACTCAGCAGCACCGTAGACTGGAGTATGTCCCGTAGGTTTACGCACGCCAGGTTATCGTTTTGTAATCCACAACGGAGTGCTGTCTATACACCATCGTTTACATTTGCGTCGCCTCGTTTGCTTAGGCTTCCTGGACATGGCTTACCACAGCGGCGACATGTTCGGCGTAAACCTGATCTGAATGACTAACCGTTTGAGCACGGGGAGTTAATGCACAGGTCTACGCAAGTTTAGCCGTAGTGTGTAATCCACGGCGGAGTGCTGTTTATACGCCATCGTTTACATTTGACTGGGAATGATGGATTACCGAACCGTCGCGCTTGGTTACTACTGACGACCATATATTGCCCATGCGCAATTTGTGCGTAAACCTTATCTCGACGACTGTTTCATTGGGCATGGGGTTCATGGATTACAGATCCTTCCCGCGGGGTTACTACTGGCAACGCTTTTTGCTTGGTAACTCTATGGTTTACTCAGCAGCACCGTAGACTGGAGTATGTCCCGTAGGTTTACGCACGCCAGGTTGTCGTTTTGTAATCCACAGCGGAGTGCTGTCTATAGGCCATCGTTTACATTTGCGTCGCCTCGTTTGCTTAGGCTTCGTGGACATGGCTTACCACGGCGGCGACATGTTCGGCGTAAACCATATCTGAATGACCGAATGTTTGGACATGGGTAGTTGTCGAGGCAGAAGTCGAGGCAGCAGAAACTTGGACTTTGAAAACCTGCAGAGCTTTCAGCACCAAGGTTCGAGATCTTCGGCAGGAGAACGAACAACTGAAGCTCAAGATTTCTGAAGCAGCCCCCAGCTCACTATTGGCAGAAAAGGAGGCCAAAATAACTGAATTGGAAGCTACTTTGACTGGGGTCAATAAAGCTTTGGCTGATCTCAAGACTGCCCATGCTTCAGAAGTAAAGAGCTTGCAGGACACCAACGCCACCTTGGCTACTTCAGTTGACAGTAAGTATCTTTGCACTAGTTCTTCATAGACATCTTTTAATCAACAATCTATCTCTTATGTCTCTCCCTTTGTCAGCTTTGAAGGACGAATCTAAGACCTTGAAAGAGAAACTGGAGCTTAAAGACAAGGATGTGCAACTTCTTCAGCAGCGAGTATCAACCCTTGAAGCTGAGGAACGCAGATTGAAATCAGAGAAGGAGGATGCTGTTGAAGTAGGGTACGCTTGGTGTATTTCTGGCAGTGCCTACACCATAGCCCTGTTTCAGCATCATATTCCAAACTTAGACCTCAGCCTTCTAGATCAAGGTTTCAAGTGTGATGCAACTCAGCGTGACGCCTTGATGAATCAAGCCCATGCTGCTGCCGACGCCTTTGTGACTTCCTTGAACCTGATCCCCGAAGCTGCTCCGGCTGAAGAAGAATCTGCTGAAGATGACACGCCTGGTGATGACCAGGAATAATTTGGCTCTTATGTAAAGATCTTGTAATAAACAATTGTCTTCTGTAATGATGGGGCGAAAGCCCAATTTTTTGAACAATGGGGCGAAGGCCCAATTAATGCTTTAATGATAATTAGGCAAAGGCCCGAACAATGCTTTAATGCCTGTATGATCCCCCCTGCTTTTCAGTACACAATTTTAAGTGTGTGCAGGAAAGTAGCAAATCAGCAAGGCATGTAGATTGTTCTATTTTATACACATTTTAAGTGTTTTCGGGTCGAACGTGCGACCTGTTTGGGGAGATCCAGCTTATAAAATCAACATGGGGCTAAGGGTCTCCCCCCAAACCTTTATACAAGGGGGCCATATAACTAATCAAACCACCATTGTGGCTAAGTCTTACGACATTTTGGTGCCTGAAAAGGCTATTCGTATCGCGCCTGTAAACCAAACGTGTGGCCAGGACAGCGACCAAACTTAGTAGACTAGCCGAAGGGCTTGGCCTTTGCGTCCGAAGGGACAACTTTGATAGGTCCGAAGGGACAAATTTCTCAGGTCCGAAGGGACAATCTTATTTCAGCTGAACATTGCACTTTATCGATCTTATTTCAAAAATCTTTACACATAGAACCGACGTAACTGATCAGTATTCGAAGTTTCTGGTAATATGCCACCGTTGACTTCTGCTAAAACATATGCTCCTAAGCCAGCATCTTCAACCACTAAGAATGGACCTTCCCACGGAGAAACCAAGTTTCTGCTTCACCGGTTTGAAAGCCGGATCAATCCCCAATTTGTGCTCGATGACCTCCCTGGGGATCCCGGGCATATCAGACGGTTTCCATGCAAACACGTCGATATGTTCCCGGAGGAAGGCCACGAGCTCGCTTTCCTATTTGTCGGGGAGGCCCGCGCCAACGTAAGTCGTCTTGGCGAGATCTGTGTCACTGAGTTTAACATCCTTCTTCTCAACGTTGCCCTCCTTCGCGGCTCCGCTAGGTGTCGAAGCCAACGCCAAGGTTTGGCTGTTCGGGGTCACCGGAGGAGGTGTGTCCTTGACCTTCGGAGTCTGCGATGTATCTCCCTTCTGGGCTTTGGCGTGAGGTTCCTCCTTCAGGGACTCATCCTTGAAGTGTCCAGCTAACACGAGAGCATCAAGGTCGCACTTCACCGCCTCTGATTGGTCCGCATTAATGGTGATCACACCGTTCGGGCCAGGAATCTTCAGCTGGGCATATGCGAAGTGTGCTGCCGCCATGAACTTGAACAGGAAAGGCCTGCCTAAGATGCAGTTGTAGGCAGAGTCAAAATCAGCTACTTCGAAGGTAAGAACCTCCGACCTTCTGTTCTCCTTGGGCCCCACAGACACCTCCAGATGAACTTTCCCTAGGGGTCGAGATGACACCCCAGGAACTATCCCATGAAACGATCCTTCAACCGGAGTAAGCATGGTGAGCGGCAGACCCATTCGCAGGAAGGTCTTCTTCATCAAGAGATTCAATCCACTCCCATTATCGATCAGGGTCTTCGCAATCTTGTTTCGATGCACAATGATCTTGGCAACGAACGGCAATTCAGGACCACTTATCAGACTCTTCGGGTGATCTTCAGTGCCGAAGATGATCGGAGTATCCGACCATTCCAGCTTCTTGGAGCAAGGCTCAGCCATCAACACCTCTCGCTGGATCTTCTTATACTGTGTTCGGGACGACAAGGCCGAACTCCCCCCCGAAGATCATGTTGATCTCAGGGTACCTCTCTTCATCCTCTTCACGATCTTGACTTTCAGCCCAATGTGGACCATTATTCCTGTGATTCCCCCGATCTTCATCATGGAGCTTGATCTTCCCTTCTGCTAAGTGTTTTCGTTCCATCTCCTTGTACTTGTAGCAATCATCGAAGTCATGGAAGGTGCGCCTATGAATGGGGCACCACTTCTCCACGCCTTCGGGGCGGTCGTGATCACGACCCCGCTTTCGGGGAAAGCGTCCTTCTCCTCTTTCTTTCTGCTCAACGGCCATGACTTCACGATCATCTGCCTTCTTCTTCGGACCTTTACCCTTGCCATCATTGAGGCGTGCTCGGGCATCAGCCGCTTTAGCACAAGATTCTGCAATGTCGAAGAGCTTAGCGACCGTAGTCGGCTCTTTTTCGGCGATCGTTTCCACGGTCTTCACATCTAAGCATCCATCTCGATATGCTCCGATGACCTCCACATCATGGATCTTCGGGATGGTGTTTCTCATCTGGCAGAAGCGCTTCGTGTAATCCCGAAGTGACTCGTCCGCCTTCTATCTGATGTTCTTCAACTGGTCCACTGTGCCATGGCGAGTGTAGGAGCCTTGGAAGTTTCCTTTGAAGATCTTCGTCAGCTCAACCCAAGAATCAAAGGAATAGGGTGGCAAATTCATCAACCACGTCCGCGCAGCACCGGTTAGGACGGTGGGTAGATAACAGCACTTGACCCTTTCATCACCTCCGGCTGCATCAATCACCGTGGAGTAGATGGACAAGAACTCCCCGGGATCGGTGCTACCATCGTACTTCTCCACTATATTCGGCTTGAACTTCTCGGGCCATCGCATTGATCGGAGATAGGAACCAATGGCTTGGTAAGCAGGTGGCCCTGTTTCAGATGCTGGGCGAGGAGTGCTTGTGGACTCAGAATGCTGTCTTGGTGCTTGTGAAGGTCGTCCTCCCAGGCGTTGGTCGACGGAGGGAGCCCCACGCTGTCGATTCAAGACATGGCGGGCATCAGATGGCGCCAGGGGTTGACCTTGTCGCCTTCGACGATCAGAAGATGACGCATGCTCAGAGGCAGCAGGCCTTTCATTGTTGACTGGTCCGAGCCTTCCCTGGAGATTGGTGACAGGAGCGGCTGGAGCTGCTACATTGTTCACGGGCGGCGTCGTATTGATGCGACCTGCGATCTCGGCGACTTGTTGTACCAATGGGGCCAAGGGAGAACCATCGGGAGCCAGCCGGTTCAGCGACTCCAGCGCTGTCTGAAGTCGAATGGCGTCAAACTCTGGACCAAGGTTGCGCGGCGTGACATCGGACGGAGCTCGAGATTGGGATCTGATAGATCTGATGGTGGGTGCGCTGCTGGAGGATGCCTCCGAAGCCCGCCCGGCCATGTATACTTGGCGAGAGGGATCGATGCCTTCATCTTCGGAATCTCCTCCAACTTCGGGGCAATCTTCACTGTCCCATGATTCATCATCACTGTCCGGACTGCCGATCCCGAAGCCCGGAAAGTAACGTCCTTCCAGTATTGCCTGGACGACTTGCGCTTCTAGGGCAGAGCCAGAGATCGGATCCGAAGAGGATTCCGCCTCCGGTAGGGTTCCCGAAGGAGAGCCCCATACCCCTGTTGCAGCCCCCCGGAACGCATCCGCCGAGTTCATGAACCCGAACGGCATATGCGCTCCTGAAGACGTCGTCTCTTGCTTCTTCGGGGCGGCTCCATCGTTGAGGTTGATCGAAGCCACCAATTCCGCCAGAAGCGCCTCCTGCGCCTCTGGCGGGTTGACTTTCTAGAGATCTCCGTTCCCGTCGGCGACGAAGGTCAAAGATCCGAAGCGGAACTCGGAGCCGACAGGAAACTTCATGTTGTTCGCGGATCCCATCTGATGCTCTTGACGGAATCTCGACGCTGCCCCCCTACCTGGCGCCTCTGTCGTCACCCGATTGAACGGGGTTGTTCGGCAGATATTTGGATCGTGGGAGCAACGTGGTTAGCGAGATCAATCTAAGAACACGCAGAGGGTTTATACTGGTTCAGGCCTCCCGAAGGATAAAAACCCTACGTCCAGTGCGATCTTGTATAATGTGGCATCCTTTGCGTTAGGGTTTCGCAAGGTGCCAGATAGATTTCCCCGTAGGGGTTACATGAGTATTTATAGGCTAGTTACCGCCTATCAGAGTCCTTCCTAAACTACAATGTTCTTTCTCCGAATCTATCAAGGAGATCGTAACCTTCCCGTAAACCATGTCGTGCAAGACAAGTCTTCGAAAAAATCTTAAAATAGAGTTCGGAATATCTGGAAACTGGGGCTACGACACTAATGATGCTGACTTTCCAGACGCCGTCCGTCGTCACTGATGATGCTGCCTTTCGGCACGTGACCTGTGGGCGTCGTCAGCATGGAACTTTTTTTTCCTAAGATAATGGAAAAACATGTTTATAGCCTTTTGCATACTTGATGCATACAGCCCAACGGTTGCTTCCTCGTGAAAGGTCAACAACAAATTCATGAGTTGGCTGGTGCTGAAGACGAGCATTCTCTTGTCACAAGCTTTACGCATCCACCCGTATATAAATGAACCACATGTCTATCTGCCAACGCAACCATTTTTGAGTCTGGTCCTCCATCTCTGCTCGACTATTGCTGCTCTGTTCCTGCACCACGTAGGCTGAAGATAATGGAAGGAAACACAACCAAACCATCAGAGAAGAGGTGCGGCGACATAAATTTCTGTCTGACGATCACCAGAAGATTTGCTGCATCTTTAACCGAGCTGTTTGGATGTTCACTTTTGTTCATCGATGATCGATCGTTTTGATGTATTTTTTCTTCTGGTCAGGGTTGCCCTGGTCACCGGCGGGAACAGGGGAATGGGGTTGGAGATATGCCGGCAGCTAGCGTCCAGCGGACTCACCGTCGTCCTGACGGCGAGGGACGACAAGAAGGGCACTGAAGCTGTCGACAAGCTTCGAGAGAGCGGGCTATCGGACGTCGTGTTCCACCAGCTGGAGATCACCGATCCGGCTAGTGCTGCTCGTCTCGCTGATTTCGTGAAGAACAAGTTCGGCAAGATTGATGTATTGGTAAGGCCCTTTGATCTCTCCCTGCCATGCATTACGGTAGTACTGTCGATTTTTCAGGCGTTTGCTGCATGAGCGCTGTTCATGACATGCTCGACGTGTCTCTCTTTCTTGAGTCAATTGGTCATGGTTTTTTTTGTCTGATTTTCATGCGATGTAGGTCAACAACGCAGCAATCATGGGGGTGACAATGGATGTTGGCGACCAGGCAGCTGTGGGGGAAGCGGTACATATTTCTGAATCCTCATCTACCACACATACGTCGCAGCCGAAATACCGAACCTTTTCGATTTAAACTGGTGTTTTGCCTCCATCAAATACAGATTGCAGGCAAGGATGTCAATGAGACCGCCGAATGGCTGAAGCAACGAACCACGCAGACCACCAAGGAAGCAGAAGACTGCGTCAAAATCAACTACCGCGGCACCAAAAACGTCACCGAGGCGCTGCTTCCACTCGTCCAATCCTCCCCGGACGGAAGGATCGTCAATGTCACTTCACAATTTGGGCTCCTCAGAGTATGCGAAACACAACCACACATGGCAACTATTCTTTTCCACCATTTTTTCTGCTATCTCACATATCTCCGGTTCTGCTCCAGTTTTTCAGCGGCGAAGAGCTAAGGCAGGAGCTGAGCCGCATCGACACCTTGACGACGCAGAGGCTGGATGAGCTGTCGGCGCAGTTCCTCGTTGACTTCAGGAGCGGCGAGCTGGAGCCCCGCGGGTGGCCAACTGACCGGGTGTACTCGGCGTACATGGTGTCCAAGGCCCTCGTCTGTGCCTACACCAGGATACTGGCCAGGGAGAACCCGGCGCTACGTGTCAACTGCGTGCACCCGGGCTACGTGGAGACCGAGATGAACTGCAACACCGGGAACCTGACGGCCGCAGAAGGCGCCTACGTCTCTGTTGCGATCGCTCTCGCCGAGCAGGGCGGCGTGACCGGCGCATACTTTGACCGCACGGAAGTAGCGTCGTTTGTGTAGATCTCAACGACTACTTCCTCCATTCTTTTTTGAGTTAATTTTACAAAACCATAAGTATTTAGTCTCATGTTGCAAGGAACCATAACTTTTGTAACAAGTTTCACAAAACCACAACTTTTAGTTCGGGCCTACATGTCAGCCACACAAAAGTGCATAAGGCCACTAGAGGATGACAAGTGGGCCCATGACCAAAACTTATGGTTTTGTGCAACAAGTGACACAAATAGTTGTGGTTTTGTGAAATTGGTTTCAAAAGTTGTGGTTCTTTACAGCATGGGACTAAATAGTTATGGTTTTATGAAATTAACTCTTCTTTTTTCTTTGACGAGAAAACATTTTTCTACTAGCCGCAAGTCAAATCCGAACCTAATCAATTACTACTACTTTTTTTGTGTGTGATTAGAGTACGATTTACTACTAATTAGCATCGGAAGGCGATTGGCCCTACACTGCATATTTGTTGCCGTTACACATCTTCGCCCCCATGTTACACTCCATCCTCTCTGCAAATAAAGAAATATCTTTTTCTACATCAATTTGTCGCAACAACAACCACATGTGGTGCTACAATTTATAATGGACTGCGCTAACGCACGGCGGCCGTGCGTTAAGCCTCCCGCACGGCGCCTCCTGTTTTTGGGAAAAGCCCGCCCGCGCTTTTCCTTTCCTGGCAATTTTGTCGGGTAGTGCCCGCACGGAGCTCACCAGCCAACCGAGGTAGAATTGCAGATCTCTTTACTAATTTGCTTCCACCCAAAAATAAATCAACAAAAAAACAGATGATGCTGCACGTTCGCATCCAACCGGTGGATGCAGACACTACCCATTTTTTTGCTTTTTGCTCTGCAGAGCAGATTTGTTTCAGAACCATAAACAAACCGCAGACAGTATAAGCTTGCAATTAACCATAAACAATGCATTTTGGTTGCAAGTACAGTAGATTCTGATTTGCATCTGCTACTCCTATTTGGTTTATTACAGAATATTTACTCCAAAGATTCGCCCCATAGGTAGCAAACCTAGTAGTATTTTGTTGGACACTACAAGACATTTACAAACAAGTACAGAGACTAGCTCCATCATCCTTTCGCAGTTGAAAAGCTTATTTTCAAGCAAGAAAATAGGATTGAAACCTTCACAAGTGTTCTGAATACATGATAATGCTCCTACTCTGTCACATCTGAAACAAATAACCACCAGATGCAGTTACAATTAGTTATGTGCATTTTTCAGTCATTTATAGAAAGCAAATTCGAATTGCTCCATTATTGGATTAAAATGCTTTCGCATGCAAAAAAAATTGCCAACTATGATGAATAAAAATGCTTAACATTTATAAAAATACCAATAAGTAAATAAAAGTGCCTATAAGATGTATATAAAAATGCCTATACTAACTATATTAAAATGCCTATATGAAGTATATAGAATTACCAACATGGACTAATCAAGCTTCAGGATCAAAATAATTGAATTAGTAGTGAGTATTGACATCAATGCAGTATCATGACCTAAACATTTTTAAACCGAAAGATAAATGGTACAACAGTGGTCCTTTCCCCCACAGCTGAGAGATGGGGTCACCAATTGAGCTGCACAAGCTTTGATCTGTTGCAGGGCATGCAGAGGTGCATCCTTCAAGCTCAAAGGTGCAACATGCCCAATCATGTCTAACTAAAGTGCTCCAAAAGTCATGTATTTATCATACTAAATGTTATCTATAAAATTTCTTTGCGCATCCATATCAAATCGAGAGATTAAACTGAGATATGTTTCATTTTCCAAATATCAAAATGTACGAAAAGAGCAATGCAACCATTCCCCTAAAGGTCCAGATGCTAAAAAGCAGCAGGGACAAGGACTCAATGAGGTAACACATATCAAAATGATGATACATCACAGATCGATTTATCAAAAGAACACCTATAGTAGAGAAAAACAAACTAAAATTACTATGCACTGTTTAATGGGACTTTGATCCACAATTCGTTGTGTGCTACTAGAAATAAAAAATAGCTATCCAGCACAGATTCATAGCATATCAAAATGCCTATAAGATGCATATAAAAATGCCTATACTCACTATATCAAAATGCCTGCATGATGTATATAAAATGCCTATATGTCTGTATATAAAATTACTAACATTGACTAATCAAGCTTTGGGGTCAAAATATTGAATTAGTAGTGAGTATTGACATTAATGCAGTATCATGAGCTCAACATTTTAAAAACAAAGATAAATGATACAACAGTGGTCTTTTCCCCCAAGGCTGAGAGATGGGGTCACCAATTGAGCTACAAAAGTTTTGGTCTGTTGCAGGGCATGCAGAGGTGCAGCCTTCAAGCTCAAAGGTTATATAATTGCTATTAACCCCCCCCCCCCCCCCCCCCCCCCCCCCCCCCAACCCCTCTCTCTAAATTTGGTCTGATGCTCTGACAACTAAAAACAGTTAAAATGGCACAACGATTAAGTATCACGTGACATAGAACAAGTTTATATACATGAAACAAATCAAAACTGAAAAATCATGTGAACCATCTACGATTAGTGTTAGGCAAATCGTACTAAACATAGAACAAGTTTAGACGACCCTGAACAACTAGCAACTGGTTCTGGGGCTCCACAAGTTATCTTACTTCCAAAACACACATTACAATTTACAAACCTGAAAATCTAGTACTAATCTACATACAGCCCTTGCCATCGTTCTGCCCTTTCAGACATAAACTATGAATGCATGTTTGCTCGCAAGGAGGCCAGGGTTAGGTTGCAGCCCCAATGGCCTCTTTTAGCCCCAACTAAAAGACTGCATCAAAAAATGTTTCCTAACTAAAATAATGACGATTTGAATTGAATTACCATCACATTTGCAATAAATGTCTTGCCATGTCCGCACTGAATTGCCTACGATTTTGTTTTAAAAAAACAGTGAACTGAAAGAAAAGGATGATACAAACCTCTCATGGGCATCTTTCCTTTCACCTTTTTCTGAGACATGCGTAAATGTCCTTCAAACATACCAGTGATGAATCTTGTAAACTTGAATGCTCTTGAGATCTGCAAATGGAAATGAAATCTTTTATGTTGATTGGATTGCTAATTCTAATGCATCAAAATGCTTCCTAGTCCAATAATGTGCTTATTGGTAGATACTTTTTCAAAGGAAACACCTCACAACCAAGTGCTAGCAACACTAAAAATCAACACACCGTAGATGCTCCATGTTCAGAAAGCATATCAACCATTGAAACCATTGGAAAGAATGGGATGCTCAAATATGAAATATGGTTATGCTCAAATATCAACCATTCATGAGCCAAGGCAAAGCTTCGTCCATGCTTGTCCACAGTACTTCCGGCAATTTGCCTTGGACGGCATATGCAACCATAGCTTCGAATGCATCCAGGTTCTCCACATCCGAAATGGTCACTTTATATGAAGAAGACGACACACCAATCTCTCTACCAAATAGGATGTTAGTAAAATAATGCGATCGCCTTGCAAGAGCCAACCTTTTCACAGGTTTCAGTTGCCTACTCACATTGGGCGATTCCTTGCTGTGGATGCACAACACCACATCTTCATATTTGCCCGGGATGAATAGACTTTCATCAAGGTGTTCCTCCGGCACTTCGATGACTTCGTCGAAGAGGATCACCATACTGAATAAAATTTCCAGATTCTGATCTGCATCAAAACAGTCATGGTAGATAACATGACTCCATCCACGGAAATTCTTGTTGATCCCCCAACCCCAGAAGGAGGAAGTGCCAAAGGATCCTTCATGAGGAGAGTCATCCTGCTCCCATCCATTGGAATTATTGACGGGCAGTCCTCCAACTGTGAGGGTCATCTTGACTCGAACATCTTGTGCGTCTTCGTCCAGATCAAGTTGAACTAACATGGCATCCACACCATGATCGGCATCCTCACCATGCTTGGGAAACTTTCCCTTCGGATAGACATACAGTTTCCACTTCCTGTTGCCTGCCCTGAACGGATACTGAAAGCGCTCTCCTACACTTGCGGAGAGCAACTTATCTTCCCTAAGCTTGATTATGAAGGATCGGTCTGCGAGGGGCTTGACTTCCATGGTTGCGGCTACGCGATGCAGTTGCAGGGGAAAATGGTTGCGGGTGGTCGATGCAGTAGCAAGGGGAAATGATTGTGGGTAGTCCATGCAGTTGCAGGGGAAAATGGTTTCGCAGGGAGAAGCGGGGTGAAAACGGGTTGATTTATACACGAGTCGTGACTTCTCGGTTCGTCTTCCGGTTCACATTTAGTGGGGGGCGTCACTGGGAATCGTGCCTGGTGGACTCAACAGTCCCGTCTCCTCGTCTTCCAAAAGAAACGTTCTTTGAAATCTCTATACTACATAAAAATACAGCGTGGTGGAGGAATGCCATCAGTTGTATCGCCATTCAAATCGTCGCGTCTCTTAATCGAGGCGTCGCGACGCGGAAACAAAAGGACAGTGATGCGCGCGCGGTTAAGTTAGTCGTCCAATCAGGTCACTCTTTTGGAGATCGAATGATGCGTCGTGGTTGGGACACAAGAGGACAGGGTATACGTGCGTAAACTTTGGTTCACGCAAGATGGGCGGGGCTCGCGTAACCAGGCGATAGAGCCAGGGCCCGCCAAACAAAAAACTGTTGTCAGGAGTAAACCACTGTAACGGAAGCGTAAACCGTATCCCGTGCCCGTGTGTCGGCCGGTGTACTGGGGAAAGGCCTCGGCCCAAGGAGCCAGTGGGCCGAGGACGGACGCCGCGGCCCAGCCAGGCCGCAGAGGTCCAATGAAACAGAGGGAGCCCACACCCATCCGCACCGCCAAGGCCCGTGTGAGCGGGTGGCGCTGCGCCACGTGGCTACCCGCGGCACACCTGAGGAGAGGGCGCGCCCCAGCGGGTGGCACTGCCAGCATGCATCATACAAAATCTGGCCCATGGAAACGTCTCAATGGCTGACTTGGCCGTAGTCGGACCCAAATGTAATTTCGAGACATGATATGGGTCCATCTAACATCCGTGTAATTTTGGAACACTTTAAAGGGATCCTGAGTAAATTGTACTTATTACGGTTATGTAATTTGCAGGAAATATAGGGCTTAACAAGTAATACGGTTAGCGAACTTCAACAAACTAATAACAAATACGGAGGGTCCATTCGCAAACATACCCTTCTCGCGGATCATCTGCGGCATGGCACCTGAACCCAATGTTTCGTATGGTCGGTAAACGATACGATGAAATGAGTAAACGGCTCGCTAGGATCGTCTGTGCCATTGCCGTGCTGGAGTTATACATGAGGCGAGCTAAATCCCTAGCGTTGACACGGCGTAAACAATGTTTACCTTACGTAATTCAACGTTACGCTCGGCCGGTATAATATGCGGCGGATCGTTTGTGCAGACCACATAGCACACCGTGTTAGCACATATCCACTAGACGTAACCGACCGAGCGTAAACGAAGCTATTTCTGTGTAAACCAGCACCGGCGGCGGCCTGCATCTTCTCCGGAAATGATGATGCCGCCGCAACCACGATGAGTCAATGAATGAACCTTATGCGTTGGTACATCAGACCAAATGAACGGACTTCACGACATTTTTAGTCGATCGGCAGGGTTCAATCATGTGCGGATCGCCGGAATCGAGACATGTTGACGTCGCCGGCATGGTCCAATTTCGGGACCGGGAGACCACGTCGACGTTACGGTGCACGTTCTGAACGCGGCGGGTGCTATGTGGGTGCTGGTTGCAAAACGACGACGCTTGCGGCTCGCCGGAGTCGAGCCGACATGTGGACGTCGCCGGAGTCGAGCCGACATGTTTGCCGGCATGGTCCAATTCCGGCACCGGGAGATCACGTCGACGCTACGGTGACGCGGCGGGTGCTATGTGGGTGCTGGTTGCAAAATGACGACGCTGCCCTTTAGGAGGTGTTTATGTCGCACTCGTAAAGGGTCTACGCGGTTGGAGTAGAGGTCGCGAATAACACCGCCTAATGGGGACACGTGGCGTCTTCTCATTGGGTGACCGCACTGGAGAATTCACGAAAACTTATAGGTGTTAGACTGCACAAAATTCTTTTAGGTGGGTATATATGGAAAACCCCCTAAGAGTAGGTGTTTCTTTTTTTTTACAATTTCCCCCTTTTTAAAAAACTACACCGATGACGAGGTTCAAGCAAGAGAGTAATTGGAAGGTTATAATTAGCAAGCTGCCTTATGACTGAAGCAAAGCATGTAATGAATTTAAGTACATCAAGACATAGATAGTGTTGACAACCAAAATTGGCATGTTAGATAATTCTGGCTTGATTAGATGGTTAACTAAATAATTAGCCAAATTAGTTATTTATTTGTTTGTCTATTCGGTTGTTAAGAATATTTTGCCGAATGATGAAATATGTTTGTTTACTAACTCAACTACCAGAAAAGTTGAACGTGTTTTGCAGAGGAGAGAAAGCATCGTAGCTTACTGGTTGGAGGACTGAGTTGGTGCATAAAGACATGTCTGTACTGTCGAGAGAAAATCAATCGGAGTCAGCCAAAGATGTCTGTGCTATCCAGACAATCGCCCAAGACTTTGTCTGCCTGGTCCAGCGACTTGGGCCTTCATTAGCGATATATGGATGTATCCGCTCATTGAGTTAGCAGTCGTACGCGTGTAGGATTCAGTACGTACAAGGTAAGGACTGTTGTATATGCATGCAAAGGCGGCGTGGGATCAGCAAGATAGATTACGTACAAGTATGGAAAATACTACCGTTTGTGCGTCTGGCCGAATACAGTCTTCATTGTTCGGTTTAGGAAATAACAAACCGACTCAGGTTTAGATTAGCATAATATCTTTGCACTAGTCAATTTTGCTGCTCCGATTTGACAAGGCCATAGTCCAGGCCGCCCTATATATGCGACAGGGTCACGGCCGATTAAAAAAACCATCCAATCGAACAAATCCATTTACCTTTACTTTTATCATGTTTTCTCCTTTGCCCTACTTTTCCAACCTCTCTTTGCTGTTCATCTGCTGATGACGTCTTAGGCTTGCTTGTCAACCTAGGGCACGCCGGCGACGTCCATGCCCTGACGGGGTCCTTCCCGGGCGAGAGCTTCGACGGCCTTTGCTAGTTTGCTCGTAAACTAGTCGTTCTACGCCACGTAAGTGCGTTAGTTATCTCTTTGCTGGTTTGCTCGTAAACCTAGCCGTCCTTCACAATGTAATCGTGATATCCCCTTGAACCGATTCAGGCAAAGCCCTAAAAATCTTTGGAATCTATTTGGGTGCCCTGACTTCGGTTCGGTCCGTTCGCGACCCGCACGCTCTAGTGCTTTTTGGTGTGCTGACCGGATTTTGCGTCAACAGATAGTGAGCTTCTTTCTAGCATTCACAAGCAAAAGGTTGTGTTTTGTATGATTTAGTAAGCTCATAAGTTGTTAGTATTTACAAATCTTATATTAGATAATGCAATTTTTTTTGTCTACCAAAAGTTCATTTGATTTAAATTTGTATGATTTAATCATTGTTATGTAATGCTTCAGCACATATAGGCTATATCATACTCCCTTCGTCCCAATTTACTTGGCATCCTGGCTTTATACCAGGTTCATTCTTTGAATCTGGACAACCTGTCTGTCTAGGTTTATTGAACATTCTGTGAATTTGGACAACAAAAACACTCCTAAGATGCCAAATAAATTAACACAGAGAGAGTACATCAGAAGGGAGCAGCGAATACTGGCGATGTTTGCTTCCTGGGCGATTCAATGGGGGGACGATATGTAGCTCTTTATGCGATGTAAAGTTTTATGCTCCTAGTACGAACGAAGTTTGGCTACAATATAAGAAAGGTACCTGCGGCACCAGCCCATTAAGAAGACAGAACCGCGCGCACAAGTTCACGGTTCACCAGCACGCCGCACCGATAATGGCGACTCGGTGGCAGCGTCGCCTGATATTCCTGCTCGTCACCTCCCTCGCCGTCGCTGCCTATTTCTGCGTCATCGCCGACGACCCACCGTCCGGCTCTCACGGCATCCGCATCTCCACCGCATCGTCGTCACCGGCGCCGGAGAAGTGCGAGGAGCCATACGGCTTCCTTCCCTGCACCACCACCGTGCTCGGAAACCTCTTCATGATGGTCGCGTACGGGTTCCTCATGTACAAAGCCGCCACGCACCTGTCGGCCGGGAGCGAGCTGCTGCTCGAGGTCCTGGGACCCGGACTCGGTTCCTGTGCAGTTACAACTGCAACTGCAAGTTAAGCAGTCCCAGTTGTGACCGTCACTTGCAAAACGAACGGCCGAGATGCGTCGAGCTACTGTTCCGAAATTACTGTAGCGAAAACACTGTTACAAAACACTGTGCACAGATTTACTGTAGCGGCCAATCTCCATCGTTCAACCCAAAAACCAATGGCCACTGTTGTGTGCAGTCCTTAAGTTGCAGTCGCAACTCTAACTGCATTTTATCTCAATTCCTGGGACCCAGGATCGTCGGCGGCCTCCTCCTACCCGTCCTCGGTGCGCTCCCCGACGCGCTCCTCGTGCTCGGTTCGTTCACTCTCGTCTTTCCTTGCGGCTTCATTTCTGTGCTTTGTCCACGTGCCAAGCATTCAGTTGCTTGCTTCTCGTGGGTTAGAACATAATAATAGCCTTGCTTGCTTCTCACTTCAAGAGCGATCCCAGATGTGAAGTTCAAACTTTTTGCCTCCTTTCAATTTCACTATTTGTTTTACACCAAAAAACAAAGAAAAATCATTTTTATGCCATTGGTTAAACCTATTATTCCTGATCCGCAATCGATTCAACCTCTTATCCCTCAAAGGCCGCGGACTGGAGACGTAGGGTGAGGCTCAGTTTACTAGAAGAAACATGCTGATTAATGACGAATTTTGAGCGTCACCGGCCACTGCTAGTGACAAATTTCGTCATAAACCATGATTTATGACCTTTTAAATTGCGTTACCAATCGAGGGTGGCCAATCGTTTTACCGTCAGACTTCCCATTTCCGCCTAAACAGTGTTGTAGCCTTGATTTGCGTGGCATCCAGCATGGAATCCAACGTGGCATCTGACGTGGGCCGCATATTTTTTGTGAACGGCATATTTTTCAAAGCTAGTATAAATCATATTTTTTTTAATTATGTACTTAACTTATAATTAGAATTTCTGTTCAAACTATTGAAAATACCATTTTTATTTTTATTTGCATGTAGTGTGTTTCATTTTTCTAAAGAAAATGATGGGGAATTAATGAACAGATAAAAAAGTGCTTTGACTTAAATTTGTTGAACTAGCAATGGTGAGTAGTTTATAAGAATTTATAAGAATATTTTGTTTTTTATTATATTTTTATAAGTGACGGACAAGTGCCTCCAGAAAAATACAAACCGGTTAGAAATGTATTTTTCGTTGCCAAACTTTCAGAAAAATAACCTCAGCAATAGATTGACAGTAAAAAATAGAATTTTTCGATGGTATCCTAATAGAGATAAGTTTTGTGATGGCATTTTGTGACGTGTAGCCAACAAAATATAAATTCTGTCAGATTTAGACATCATATTTTACCGGGCTTTTATCATTACCAACAGTTTTCCAATCAAAAAATCATAGGCCAGGATACAGTTTTGATTTCAGAAAAAATTCACAATAAAAGTTCCGCAATTTGTTTCGTAAGATACACTAAAATTTCTTATGTGCAGATCAGGAATATGCATGATATGATAGCACAACAGATACAATGGAATATAGATGAATGCATCAATGGAACTAATATCATGACTTATGCATTGAGAAGAATTTATGGATCAGATCGATATTGATATGATTATTAAGACTTGCCCATGTAGATATGTTAGAAGATTTATTTGAAAATAACAAATAAATATTATTTGTGTACTTCTAAATGCTTATTGGTAAAAATAGACCTCTTATTTTGTGCCAGCCACACAGTAGTGTTCTGTGTTATCGTGATTTTGCTTGTGACACGTGTCCTAGAATGTGATGTCGTAAATTTGTGAAAAAATTATCGTAAAACAGAAGTGGCTACAGAATAAGTTATTTTCTAGCCGTCTATAGAATATACACACCCATTTTTTCAGGAACGGCCCGGCCTTTCGGTCGCCCACACCCATGTGTGAGGGTGGCAGCTGGGTGGTGGAAAACATGATTCAATGCCGGAGGATGAAGGGGATGAATCACCATTGAAAACATGTTGACAAAGCTCACAAACGCAACATCGCATGTCCACGGACTCGCCATAGTGAGCAAACATGCGCGTGGTGTTTCCTTATATATCTGCACAACATGTTTGACACACCCTATCAACCCACAGAATGAGTTCTTTCAACTTCCATGTGAAAGTACTGAAGTCAAAACATTATCTCATAAAAACTCTAAGCAATTAAATGGGCCTTTAGAATTTCTTATTAAAAATTGGTCAACCCCAAATTAACCTAACACAAATCATCATCCTAGCTAGTTACGACCATAGTAACTGAAAACTTTATCTCTTAACTTAATATTTGACCAAGAAAAGGAGCCACCACATTTAATCGTAGGAAAAAAGAAAGAACATTACTGACCATGCTATTTGGAACAAATGGGCTAAAACACTCTTCACATGTTTTAAGAATTACCCTCCATTGTCATTACAGGAAAAAATAGACAATGCGGATATATATTAGTTTATGAATGATGTCTTATTGCGTTACAAAAGCAATCAGCTGAAAATAGTAGTAGTACTAGATATACTTGTCGCATGGACGACCCCTCTGGTTATGGTCGCTTTCATCCTACTCTCTTACCATGAATTGGTACTCCTGCTGCTATTTTGAAAATTCAATGCTCGCAGATCCAACTAGAATTCTGATCTGGCTACCGGCAAAAAAGTACTCTGATCTGTGTGTTAATAACATTACAGTATCCGGCCTTTGCTTCAGCATAGAGACCGCACAAAGTCAGGTCCTGATTGGAATGGGGCTGCTTGCCGGTTCCACCGTCTTCCTCCTCACCCTGCTTTGGGGAACCTGTGTCGCTGTTGGCAAGTGTGACCTTGGAACAAACGATGTTTCAATTGATTTACCAAATACCAAGTGCTTCAGCTTGACTGGTGCGTTGCTTTCTCTTATACCCTGTAATTCTGAAGGAAAGCAGTGAATCACATAAGCTACCGCATTTCACATCGAAAAAGGGAAAATGTTGTAGTTTAGGTTTAACTACAAGGCACAATGATTCAGACACTCGATCACTACCAAAATATAAATTTGGCAGTCCTGAACCATGAGTTTATATTAGTTTGCCCCTGTTTCTCAGAATTGGTAAATTTGTGGCAGGCACTGGCATTACAACAGATTCTCACACCAGCTACATAGCCCGGCTCATGGGGATATCTGTTTTCCCATTTATCATTGCTCAGTTCCCGACAATGTTCAAGAAACACAAGGGGAGGAACCAAGCCGTCCTGCTAGCTCTGATCGTATCATTCTTACTCTTGCTTGCATACTGCTTGTTCCTGGTAAATGGTCAGATGATAATGGGAAATTTAATTCACACGAATCAAATCTGACAGTGTTCGATTGAATGGTGCAGGTTTCCCATCCCTGGATCCAGAGGAGGAAACTCGCGTACGCTAAGCACAAGCATGTGATCTCCGGGATCCTTAAGCAAGCCCAGATGCAATCTCTCGGTCGGCTGCTAAACGAGGACGGCACACCAAATGACGAAGTCATAGCAAAGTGCGATGGTTCCAAGTTTCCAACAACATCCCGTTTCTGTTTGGTTCTTGATTATATGCAATGAGAGCGACCTGCTTTCATGTACCTGGCATGCATGAACTCTATCTGTTCTCACACGCAGGTTGTTCCACAAGATTGACATGGATCAGAGCCACAGCCTCTCCCGATCTGAGCTGCACGCCTTCATCGTTGGGGTCAACTTCGAGGAGGTTTACTTCGACAAGTCAGACGCAGTTGATAAGATCATGAATGACTTTGACACGTCCGGCAACGACGTCGTGGAGGAAGAGGAATTCATGCAGGGGATGAAGAAATGGCTCAACGAGGCCAAGCGCCGCATGCCGGGCAACCACAGCTTCTCCCACAGGTTCATCGACGAGTACCACGCGGTAATCTACTTGCTCTATACGCTGGCTCCAGCAGAGGAGACATTTTTTTTTAGAAACGGAAATATATTTCAAAAATATTCCAGCCTCTGCATGGACCAATGATGTAGCAGAGGAGACATGGAGCCAAAACTTACGCGATCAATTTGCGTGAAACTCTCTCTGCAGAGATCGAGGCAGGAACACGACTTGCTGGTCGATAGGTCTGACGAAGTGATCGAGAACAAGGGTTGGTACACCACCAAGGCCGTGCTGCTTCTCCTCCTCGGCGCTGCCGTCGCAGCTGCGTTCGCTGACCCTCTCGTCGACACCATACACAACTTCTCCAACGCCACGCGCATCCCTTCATTTTTCATCTCCTTCGTCGCCCTCCCGCTGGCCACCAAGTCCAGTGAGGCTATCTCCGTCATCTTCACTGCCTGCAGGAGGAAGAAGAAGACCGCCGACCTCGCCTTTTCTGAGGTGTGAGCAGCCGTCGTCACATACACCAACAGAGACTCATCAGGGCCTCTCCACTCTAATTATTAAGCTTCTTTCACTGGAAACAAACTTTTGATGCTGCTTGGTTGTTTGCAGGTGTACGGCCGCGTGACAATGAACAAAAACACTGTGCCTGGGACTGTTCCTGGCTCTCATCTACAGCAGAAACCTGTCGTGGGAATTCTCGTCGGAGTTGTTCATTGTCCTGCTTGTCTGCTCTGTCGTGGGTCTCTTCACCAGCTTACGAACTACCTACCCTCTCTGGACCTGCCTCGTAGCCTACATGCTCTACCCGCTCTCGCTCGTCATTGTCTA
Organism: Eragrostis curvula; assembly: GCA_007726485.1. Lineage (NCBI taxonomy): Eukaryota > Viridiplantae > Streptophyta > Magnoliopsida > Poales > Poaceae > Eragrostis > Eragrostis curvula. Next base: position 9,546 of record RWGY01000050.1, on the reverse strand, counting down.
CGTCCTCAACCACATCTTGGGCTGGTCATAGGCTCATTGGCTCACAGGGGCGCGGCCAAGATTGAAGATCAAGGGGTGATGAGCTAATGCTTCACTCCTAAGCTGGTGCTAGATTAGTGAACAATAGGCTATTGCTTAACTAACTGGATTTTGTTGTGTGTAAACACCATTCGTGTCATCGATTGGATAAACCGTGCACTGCGTACGGAAGAGTACGTCTGCCAGATGCAGTAGTGATATTTGGAGCATCGGATGATAAAATTTTACACTGGAGGGAGCTGCTCTTGTTGCTTAACACCGTATTTTCATGTGTAAAGCGCCTTGCAACTCCAGAAGTATTTAAGTTTTGTCCCATCGGTGAAAGGACAAGATTTGTCCCATATATGACATGCTTTTCTATCTTTGATGATGTGAAAAACTTAGGGATGAGTTTCGACATTTTTCATTGATGGTCTGGGTATCTACCTCTTCTTAGAGAGAGAGAGAGACGCGTCTGGGTATCTACCTAACTTCCAAGGACTGGATAGCCACTTATTTTGATGACTGGATTATCCTTCCAGAATCCACAAGCCTGCTATGTTGGGCCTAATCTCATAATTCATCTGATCCAACCCATTATCGGCCTGCCTAAAACCGGAAAATGCTTAAATCAGAAAAATTCCATCCAGAGAAGAGCACGTGCTTACCGGATGCTCGTTTTTGGTTTTATGGCTTCATGAGGTCACCGAGAAATCGGCAACAACATGTATACATTTTGTATATTTGAAATAAAAAAACATTCAACATTGAGGGTGTATAAGTTCAACATTTCTAAGATACAATGTTTTACATGAATGGACCAAAACAAAATTCCAGCTTGTTGATTAACCATTTTTTAATTATTTAGTCTTTCATAATGTTAAAAAGCGCAAAATGAGAAGGAAGGAAAACTAGTATCAATCATCACGATTGTAAAAGGCAAAACATGAATACTGGACCTTTATTGCGTCTCTCGTGCAATGTTTTGTGGACCAAATTTGAATAGGGTCGCCCGGCGATCTTTAGGATTTCCTATATAGTATCCATGTGCTACGTATGTAGCGTACTAGCGTTGTTAGCACAAGCTGGGGAAGAGGATATGCCAAAGGGAGTTGGGTATTGTGTGCGGCCGCGTGCATGGTCACCTTCAGCACTCGGTGGTGGGAGGGAGAGGTAGCGGCATGACACATAGTTGTGGCGCCGACAAGCATGTTTATCACTTTTGTATCTCACCCTCAGGATGTGCAGCTCAGCTTCACGGTGATGGATAGATCTCGATCAAGCGATCTTTTATATTCTCTTTGTTCTTAGATATATGATGTAAATTTGAATCAAATTTAGTTGTATATGAGTTGACTAGTTAAACATTAAACTAATTGTGTGTCATTCTGGCACAGAATGTCCTTGCATAAAATGGTCGGAATGCTTCTAGCACAAAATTTGCTACTTGGTCCGTCGTTGCACTGTGATTCTTGTGGTGTCCCTGCATAAAATGGACCGAGTGCTTCTATCACACACCGCCTTTCACTTTGACAGGCCCCTCTATAACTAAGAACAAGCTTTGGCCTCCTCCTAAAGCAAGAAGAAGCTGATGCAGCTACGTTCTGTTCCTTCGTCGTCTTGTCCTGACACACAGAACAACGTCCACGTACGTACCTCCTTGAGTGTTTGTCACTTTGTATTGCTATAGCAGTACACGTAACCGGAAGAAAACAAAGCGATCGATGCGTGACTTGTTGAAGCGTACTGTTGAGCAATCATCGATGGCATGTGCTGATGAGGCAGCGATCCAACCCTAATCTAGCCCTAACCGCCACGGCCGGACAGACACGGACAAAATGCAAGAAACTGCCGACATCGATGGACACCGATGCGTGCAGAGCTGAAAGGGGGGCTTAACTATATGGCATCTTCATCTATCTAGCTAGACATGGCAAAATACGACTCTAGCTGTGGTAAATAACTAACTGGTGACCACTTCAACTTTTTTTGAAAGCATTGAGAGCGTCTCTGTTCCACACGTAACTATACTCTTTGTTCTTTCAAAAGTAAAATAACCTTATGCAGCATCAGAACCTATATAATTTAGTGGCGTCTGAATTGAAGTTACTGTTTTTGCCCTAAAAGGGGGGACATGGCTAGCTAACGGAACAAGTAAAGGTGAACAGCAAGCCCACACTTCCACTCAATCCAAAAGCCTAGCAGAATCCCTAATTAAACACATGACGTTCTTCCTCACACCTTTACAGAAAGAAGGTGAAGAACTTGTAGCACCAGTCTAATAGTAAAGCTAGGCACCAGTCTAAAGTTACAACGGTATATGCAAATCAACTGAACAAGCATGCCTAATTCATCAATATGCATGATGTCACCAAAATGCAGACAGCACCCGGTGGGACCCCTCCAAGTAATAATTGGGCCACCATGCACGGTCCAGATCACTCCCCAATCTTTGACGATGAATCATTGCAGCAGTGTTTCTAGAGATTAACAATCAGGAGAGCTCGCCGAGCTGATTAGAGAGCCGTCCGTCGACCAAATAATTAATTAAGAATAGTTCAATCCGTTTTGTTAATTGGCAGCGAGGTCCCTCCTCCACTAAGGACAAATTTGATTCCCAAGCATCATCAGCTAGGGTCTTTGCTTCTCACTTTGGCGTATATGCATGCACTTAAGAAAGAAGGGATTATACAAGGGTTGTTAAATTAGGTGACAGTGTTTAGTACGATAGATGTTGATCGATGGCCGTGGACGGTGGCGACGGCGGCGGCTGCGGTTGTCGGGAGCGCCACCGATGCGACGGCGTCAGCGGCGGCGCCGGTAGCCGGCCGGCCGTGTGCAATAGGAGGTGCACCTTCCCGACCGAGTGGACAGGGCCGTCATCAACTATTTTTAACACATTAACTAATTGCCCTCGTGAGATTGTACGTATGCACAGTTTGTCTGTATGTGTTGCCACTAATTGCATCGCCACGTACGCATGCATGTGCATGTGCGCGTAGTTTCCAGGAGGAGGCACGTGATGAGCTGCCGTGCATCGCGGCTGGTTTACTCGTGTGACGACGGAATCCTGAGTGCTGCCACTGTGCAGCATATTCATGCAGCATATTAGTCTGGTAACAAAGGGCAAATGTAATTTAATTGGATGCAATGGTGTAAACATGCAATCTCTATCATCTGATCGTGATCTAAAGATCTTTGTTCCTTCTAAATATTTCCAAATTAAAGATAAATAATCGGAGAGATGTTTTCAAAAAACCACGGATGGGATTATGGAAAGAACAAAAGTCTTTAGATCACAATCAGATAGGTGGAATTGCATGTTTGCACAATGGAAATTGTGACAGCAACTAAACACTGTGCAATCGCAAAAGAAAAAAACTTAACACTGTAAGAAAATTTTGGTTGCTTAGGCGTAGCATTCGTAGGTTGCAATCCAAACATGCCCTTGATTCGTGAAAATCAAAGGAAATATCCTATGTTTCGAATCAACAGTTTGATCGACTCAACTCGAAAATGTTTTCTACATGTAAACCTTTTTAAGTAAAGAGGCAAAGAGAAGCGTTCAAATCAACCGGAATCAACAACCGAATATTAGTCACAATGTGAGGCGGCGCTCGCAGCCTCTCCACCTTGCTTACCGTTCCACTAGTGATCCTGGAGGATTTGGAGAAATGCGCCTCCCTGCTGGTCGAAGGCGATGGAAGCGTGTTGTGTGGGGTTTCACCGGAATCGATTTAGGACGGATTTACAGGCATACTGTAGACGGAAGCTACTTCAAGGGACAAGGAGCTACTACCCATGGATTGGAGACTTCGTCTCTTGTGTTGTCTTGCATCATTGTGATAGGAAGGAAGTGTCAGCAGAAGGAGACTTCGCATATGCCCTAATTACAATATCAAGAGGGAGAAGAAGCGCCACGTAGGCGTGCGTCCATGGCGTCAGTAATGATTGGACTGCAGGCGGGAGACCCATCTGATCGAGCTGGCTAATGCTAGTTAGGGGTCGCATATTTGCGGTTGACGTATGCGGCGGCAGGAGATTCCATCCATTGAGATTTTGTCCCGGCCTGGCCTTGGATTGCATTCGCCTATGTTGCTGCACGTTCCTCCTTGTTTCGATGTCGGCAGCATAATTGTAGTATTGTCAATCCGTACGATCATATACTCATGGATTTGGGAAACAGATGCGGACAGTAATAACTGTAGATTGAAAAGATAAAACCCCAGATTACACAAGTTTCCTACTGGTTGAGAGAAGTTATGCCAACTGGTAAAATGCATTTTTAGATAATGGAAACTGTTCAAAGTTCCCGGCCTCTGCATAGCACGTAGCCCGGTATTTGTTTTGTTTTTGACAAATTATTACAAAAATGGTGTCAATCTCCAGATTGACAAGAAGAGCTGAATAAAAGCAAATTAAACTATGGAGGACCGAGTCTATTATTAAATCTCCATCCGTGAGAGGCATAAAGCTCTAATGCAGCGACCTCCAATGCTGCGCTCACCCCACGAACGTGGTCACGGACCTCCTCAGGCTGCAACCCAGTACCGCAGCCAATAAGCTCCCCTGAAAAGTGCCTGCATATACGATGTATATTTTACATTATCAAAACAAATTTCATTTCTACATCGCCATATCGCCCAGCACATGGCTGCCACACCTACTAGGATAATTTTACGCTTGTCTGAGTTAATATGAGCAAGCCAATCTCCCGCAATATGAGATAAGGATCTAGGTGGGCTAAGCCCTGTAGCAGTTTGAACCACCCTCCAGATGGTTTTAGCATGATGACAGTCAAAGAACAAGTGTTGGATTGTCTCATTAAGATTACAGAAACAACACTTTTGGCTCCCGAACCAGTTACGCTTAGCAAGGTTTTCTTTGGTTAAAATGACACCCTTCATCATATATCAAAGGAAAATTTTTATCTTTAAGGGTAGTTTCAACTTCCAGATTAGCTTATGATGGAAAGGAGTGCCTTGGTTCATTAGAAAAGCATACATAGACCGAGTCGAAAATTGTCCAGATCTATGTAGTTTTCATGACACTCTGTCCCGTTCCTCAGTAACTGGTAAAATGGATATATGTCAACAAATAAGGATCAACTCCAACTTTGATCCACTCAGATAAAAATAGAATCAACAATTCAGTATAAACAACATCGATAATTTCCTATCATGCATATTCTCCACAAATGGATTTTTGAGGAATTTTTAGCCACCATTTTGACAATAATTGATTTCACGGTAACTAATAGAAGAAGAAAAAATACTTATCTTTATGATGCTCACTCCACGGCATCTAAGACAGAAAACTCGTTTTTCTTAAAGACAACAGCATCTGAAACGGTACTTCAATTTCCAAGGGGAAGATGATGACGGCTCCTGCCAGCTTATTATGATGTCGCTGTCACCATAATTTTCAACTCAAAAAACTGGGAGACTAGTCCATACATACTTTACAAAAACACTTGGATTCGTCCTTTTATTCCAACCTAGATTCACTTTGGCTGTTACGAAGTATATGCCCGATTGCCGACGCAATGATTATGATTATTTGCTCGTGTTAGCTTAATTACATAATACTACTACATAAAAAGATAAAAAGAATAGGAAGGAAAAGAAAGCGGCGATAGAAAATAAAGGATGACGAATGGTGGCACAGTATTGTGATGGCAATGGTGGTGGTGCGTGCATAGTGCATTCTGACCGAACCTATCTGAAGATAACTTGGCTTTGGAATGTGACGACATATATATGAATGATTGCTCATGGATAGATAGATCACAGACTATGATGGGATGAGTTGAGAGGCACAAACTAAGATACGCTTGGTGTGGAATGAAATGACAATATGCAACAAGTATGTATCCGGTATTATTACAGATATTCTTTTTTTGTCTGAAGCAAATGACCATCAAAAAAGATTTAGTAATACGTGTAAACTGAAGATTTAGTTTTTTATTTATTATAATCTCAGTTGACAAGTGGTCAAATTTGCTAGCTTAATAGGAAACGTATCTTGTTGGCATCATACTAAGGAGAGAGAGAGAAAGATAAAGGCGTAGCTAGCAAGTGGTACGAGTGACAGGATGGGTTAACTAGATAGATATCGTGTTACCCAGTAACACTCGATTACGGGCCGGCCGTGATGTGCTTTTGACATCTTTGAAATGGTGAGTTGGAGATGACGACTATGCATCCACATCACACAAAGAAGCCACCTACTGTCTAGAGGAGGAGCATGCACCAGCAAGCTTCAGTTCAAGAACAAGGTTCCTCAAATAGTAATATTCATCACGGCAGCTCAAGCACTCCCCTCGAGAAAATGTCGATGGGAGCTTCTTAGATGTCCAAAGATGCCACAAATTCATATTGTGTTGAATTGACCAAATTTGACCTTAGAAGTGAGAAATATATATTGCAAAAGAGTAACATGCATGGAGGGTATCACTACCAGGATCGCGACTTTCCCCGAGTGTCTAACGCACTCGGGGACCATGCAAAAACACTCGGGGAAAGTTTCCCCGAGTGTAGCACTCGGGGAAGGTCAGTCGGCGAAGGTTTACTCGGCGAAAACAACCTTCCCCGAGTGTCAACCGATAAGCGCACGGCAAAACTTTCCCCGAGTGTCAAGATCGCTCTCGGGGAAGCGAACAAAATAACGGACGATGCCTTAACGGCGTTCCACCTTCCCCGAGTGTTTTTGTCTGGAAACTCTCGGGGAAACCGGAACCCTTCCCCGAGTGTTAGATGTTACACACTCGGGGAACCGGACTAGTCCGGGTACCGTGTGATCCGGACTAGTCCGGATACTTGTCCGCTTAGTTGCGGACTCCAGAGACTTGGCAACGGACTAGTCCGCCTAGGCCGGACTAGTCCGTGTGTCGTTGTCCCCGGGTGTTTGTGTTCAAACACTCGGGGAAACCGTCCAACTTCCCCGAGTGTTTGTGTTATTACCCTCGGGGAAGATGTTTTTCAGAACCATTTTTGTTTGTATTTTCGACTAATCCAATCGATAAACTCAGGCATTTGATATATATGACAATGTGCATCCATTTTGACAACCACAGCCATAACCAAAATCATCAAATAGTGTACAATTGAATAATTAAGATACACATATAGTCCGCAATCCAACATATAGTCCACAAACGTTCACAAGTGCACACATTGTCCACAAACGCTTACAAGTCCATAAATAGTTCATAACCACTCACAAGCTACACATATAGTCCACAAAACACAAATCATGGATCAACGGGTGGGGGTACATGTGGGAAAAGCGGACGAGCTGCCGATAGATCCATGTCTTGCACCCCAGCCTCAACATTCGACCCCGTTGACCCAGGCATCGGCTGCATAAAGGAAGACATAACATTTGTGATGCAACGTGTATAGCACAACCAAGTTTCCTAAGTCTATGCTTTCTAAGTCTATATATGTTTTCTAAGTCTCTAAGTTTGTCTATGTTTTCTAAGTCTGTAAGTTGTGTAAGGTTGGCAAGAGACTCACCGGAGAAGAAATCGGAGGACGAGGAGCGAATGACGGATGTGGCGGCAGCTGGTGACCCAGCGCCGCGAACTAAGCGTGAAAGTAGGAGAACATCTCCTGTGTCTGCGCTTGCACCTGCGCCTGCACCTGCGCCTGCACCTGCACCTGCACTTGCTCCTGCACCTGTTGCGCCAAACTCGCCTCGAGGTGCTCCCGTCTGGCCCTCTCTTCCTCAAGCTGGGCCTGCAATATTCAATGAAATGTTAAACTATAGTGCAATATTGAATGAAATGGGAAAATTAAACGAACAAGGAATAGAACAGTAATAACCTGGAGGGCCTGTGTAGCAGTCGGTCGTTCGCGTATGCTCGGGCCACCGCTAACAGTCCGTGCTCGAATCTGGGAGAGCGTGGGAGTACTCGCCGTGTCGATGACGCTGTCACCGAGTGCGTACCGCCCATGCTTCTTGCCTTTTCCCGCCCTCATCACGACTTCTCCATCGAGGTCGTGTGACCTCGGATCGTAGTCTTGCCCATATACCTCCTTTGCCACCTCTGAGTACGAACTGAGGCGGCTATAGGCGGTCGGATTGCTGTACGCCTCGGGCGGGTCCTCCGGGTTGTAGTGGATCTCCGCCGTCGCCTTGCCCTTGTGGGACAAAGCAAAAGCCTCGAATGTGTTGATAGGCTCACCACCATGAGCCGCTGACTGAGGAAAGAAGCATGATTAGAAATTATGCATTATTGAGAGTTAGAGTGAAGAAATGATTTGACATACGTATTTTGCCGCATATTCGTTGAGGCTAAGACTGCCCTGATGGTGTGATGGACCTTGCATCATCAACCGACGCTGTCGGCAAGCCTCGTGCCTCGAAGCCCAGTCATGGGCGCACCACTTGCCCACCAAGACATTCCAGCACTCGCTATGCGCTGCCATCCACCACGGAGTCGCCTGCACGTCATCAAGCATATGACATATAAGAAGGTCAAATGAAACATAGTTAATGTCATTAAAGATTGTTCTGTATTTACCTCCAAGTATTGTTCCTTCGTCAGCGTCATCTTTACTGCGGCCTTCCTGTCAACCCTCACATCCCTGACAGCGTGGTAATCAACGATGGCTTGGGCGCGCGCCTCGTACATCATGTCCTTGACAAGTTTTTGACACGCTGTACGTGCCACCTGCCGCGCCAGGTCCCCGTATCCTTCTTCAATTCTGTAGAAATCCTGCATACAAACGCGGTGTATCAAACCATTATTTCAAGAATGATCAATAAAATGCTATGTGTTGAGCAATGTAGTGAGGAAGACTTACCCACAGTTCGTTGATCACCCGCTCCATCTTGTTGTTGAACTTCCTGCCATCTCGATCCACCACGTCGTCCACGGCGGCGTAGTGATCAAAAGTGTCGGCAATCTCTAATCCCTCCGGAAGCTGCACCAATCCAGGGTAGTGTTGCTTGCACAAAGTACCCAAGATGCAGTTAACCTTGCGTTTGTGAGAACCACCAGCGGGAATAGTCCAAGACCTGCCAAAATCATTAAGATAAAGTGTTAGTATCAATTGTTATTTAAAACAAATGAAATGAAAGTGTATTGGTAACATGTAAAGTAACTTACCGGGGAGGGACAGGGCGAACTATCGGACGACGGTCCAAAGGTATCGGTCGCTTCGGCAAGGTCGACGACCCACGCACCCGGGGTGCATTGGCCTGGCCGTGCTCTCCCTTGTCCTCGCCGTGCTCCCCCTCCTCGCCCTCTCCCTCCTCCTCGTCCCCCTCCCCGTCCTCGCGCTCCTCCCCATCCTCGCGATCCTCCACCTCCTCCTCAGACGACTCAAACTGTTGCTCCTCCTCGTGCTCAGGCGACGGTGACCTCGCTCCACCTCTCCCTCGACCTCTCTCTCCACCTCTGCCTCCACCTCTCCCACCTCTCCCACCACCCTTGCTTGCTCCTCTCTGCCGACTACCCTCACCACGGTAAAAGATGGACAAGGACCTCGTCGTAGCTTTGGTCATAGCTTTGCCTACGCC
>RWGY01000490.1:0-21203 GCA_007726485.1 Eragrostis curvula | reverse complement strand
CACGTTCTGGTCCTACAGCTTCACTAAGTCGAGGCAAACGTCGTCGGTGCGCGTGTCGATGACGAGGTGGCCGGGAAGGGAAAGTCCGCCGCGGAAGGGAACGACGACGAGGAACCGGCGACGGGAAAACTTGATGCTCCGGTGATTCGGGCTGCGACGAAGGAAAACCAGTGAGCAACAGAGGCGCGCAAACGAGTGGTGCATCACCGAGTACAACGCGAAGACGTGGAGCTCACCGGCGTGCGACGAATTTCGCGGTGGCGCCAGAGTTGCCCGTTGTTGATGTCGTCGGAGAAAAGCTTCAATTAATCTTGGCAAACAGCGGGGATGGGAGTTTCGCTTCACCGAGAGCTATAGTGGACTGAGACGGTTCGATGGGCGTCCTTGGCTCGTGCTGCGGCAGGGCGATGGAGCAGTGCGCCGCGCTTGACCTCAGGGCGGCAATGGCGACTCGGAAAGGTGAGCTAGGTTTAGGTACTTGGGGCGGAGGGAGAGCCAGGAAGGAGGGAGGCGTCGTTTTGGAGCCGAGGCGAGGTCGGGATGCGGCTTTGTCCGAACGGGAGCGGGGTGAGGACGGCGCGGCCGCGCCGTACGTCGGCTTCCACGCGGCGCGCAACGTCGGGGGAGGAGGCATCGGGTGGCTGACGAGTGGGTCCCACGGAGAATCTTTCTTTTTCTCGAATTTCTGGTCAATGGTTTTCCTCAAATTTGTGAACGCCATTTGAATTAGCAAAACGAGATTCAAAATTCACAAATTTGGTCTCTTTGGAAGATCTTGATCTGTACTACAATCTGGCCAACATGCACATCAGGATTCCCAGTAGATTTTTAAACTGAAGCTGGTCAAATTTGGGTGCTTTTTTAAACTTCTGGGATTTTATTTGGGCCAACAAACAAATTTCTAAAATCACCAAAATTCACCAAAACTCTTATTTGAGAAGGAATATCCACAGGTATTTTTAATTGCTGAAGTTGTTATTGAAATGTTTGAGTTCCTTCACAAGCTTAGGTTTGACAATTATTTGAACATTTGATTTCGAATTTGAAATTTACTTGGATTTTTGTTCTGTTCAGTTGCGATGCTTTTGCCAACTTGATTTCAGTGACACGGGGTGTCACACATGCGCCCCTTGAACGAAAGGAAATAAAAATAATTGAACATCTCTGACCACACCGGGTATATATGAGTAGGGATGTAATAACCAGTACATAGTCCGACCATGACTTGAATTTTGGTGCTTCAAGCTCTACATATGTGCTTAAATTTCAAGATTATACTTGTTTCTCGAAGTGTATAAGGATTGTTTGCTATAGATCATTCCATCTCCTTTCATGGATGTGAGAGGCAATGGGAATAGGCTGTTCTCCACCAGTACGTACCCGTTGAAATTTGTCAATGCCTTTCCTTAGTGGAATTTTCAAGCCTCTTGGCAAGTTTTATTAGTTGTTCCTCTACTAGTGTTTATTCTGCATCAGCTGTGCTGGTGTTAGGTTCTGATAACTCAACATCCAGAAGATTAAGAGGAAGATCTAGATGTGTGCTTATTGATGTCCATTTTGTACAGCGAATTTTGTGTGTACGTTCCTCTATCTAATGAAAAACGTGCATGGTGTGTATACTGTGAACCTGTTTCTAAAAATTATACTGTGAACTAGACTAGTGATAGTTAACTAACTACCATCTTACGTACATACACTTATGCACTGACAGGAGACCAATTAACTACCTTTTTTGAAGGAGTAGGAAACCATAACCAAAGTTTGATTATTACACCAGTTCTCAGCTTTGGCGAGATGGCCAATCTCAGTCCTTGTCTGCATATTAAGCATCAGGCACAATGTTCCATCAAAGATTTAAACTTGAGGGATAATTCCGTGGAAGACAGAAAGGCAAAATCGAGTCAGTCGCACTTTTAACTACTTGATCAGCAGGTCCTTGTCACTTGAATGAAAAATATTGCATATGTGGCAGAGGCTTACTTTGAAATTGAGTTCTTGCTATTGGGCATAAACCAACTTCACATCCTGTTTCTACTTGCCTTGTTTTGCTTATTCAAATCCAACCATGATAAACAGAGTCTAAGATGACCAGTAGGTAGTTGGGCTTTAACGCTCTCCGATAACCAGCTATGTACTACTGTACTTGTTGCTAGCACCGGCACACTGCAATGGTACTCCACGAGACAGGCTGCGGCAGCGGCCTGGACGAGGAGCAGAAGAAGCTCGACTGAAGCTCTCAGGCCACCTCCAACGCTGGCCCTGGCCAGCCAGCCACACCAGGGCGAGCTGTTCCATAAGGACGCGATGACGAGGTCCCAAGGTTTTAAATAGCCGGCTATAACTGCCGCTATAGCTATTTTAGGGGGTCCGTCGCTATTTGCTTTCACGTACATCTTAGCTGATTTAGCCCGCTATTTCTCCTCTATAGCTCCATTTAGCTTTTTTAGAGGCAAGCCCCTACAAATCTATAGCCCGCTATTTAAAACACTGCGAGGTCCACGGTCTCGTCACCGCTGGGCTCTGCGCCCAGCTCCACCGTCCACCTAGCCTGAGCCTCCGCCCACCATCCAGCACTCATGCGTACAGATGAGACAAGCGGCAAGTCCAGAGCGAGGCGTTCCAGAGGAAAGGGACGACGAGCTTGCCAGTGTCCTCGATGCCCGTGCTCGCAGCCGAGCTCCGCCGCACCGCCCTCTGCTGTCGCGGCCCTGCGCCTTATGACTAATCTGACTCTGACTGACGACTAGTCAACTCATCGATCCGTGCTGCACGAGTCTGATGTGGTGCGGTGATAGAGGCCAATCGTCACTTGCCACGACGGTTTTTTTTTTTTTTTTTTTGAAGAGAAACAACGACGGTTTCATGTTGACCGAGTCCTTGTTTCAGTTTTGTTGTCTGAACATGTGAAAGTGAAACACTTTCGTTTCGGTCTCATTTTATTAGTTTTACATATGCGCTCTGATGTGATGACGGCATTGACGAGTTGTCCGACTCCATCTTTTAACGAAAGGAAATAAAAAGGACAGAAGACCTGTCATCACACTGTACCTATTTGCAAGATAGCATCAGGAAGTTTCACGAGCTCTCTCTATAAGTAGAAAATTGTAGCTACTTCTCAGGACTATAGATTGCTTGTCATATCGTTCGCTCTCCAGTAAGTAGCGGGTGTGAGAGGTATTGGGAATAGATAGTTTTCCACTTGTAGATGTGGATGCTCGATCGATCTGCTAACTTGTTAGCAACAAGTTATAGCTGTTCCACCACCACTTTTCTTCGTTGAACCTGCAGTTATTAGGTTCTCAGGAATCAAGGACTCTTGTAAATCACTCAAAGATCTTGAGATGTGCCTGATCATGTCCATAGATGCTAGTCTTAACAACAGCCAAAATTGTGTGCATTTCCCTACCTGAAAACTTTACTCTGAAAAGAAAAGACTGCAAGGGTTTTGTGTGGCCAATGTGAGTCATCCGCTTTCTCGTGCGCCATGCTTGAACCGCCTGAGGCCTTCGCCCGGCTCAAGAAAGTCTGTGAGATGCTGCCACGGACATACGAAACAAAGTGTTGGTTGCTCTGTTTCAGCGGTAAGCAAAGCAGAGCAGAGCAGAAACAGAGTCCATATTTGTTGCTTTAGGTAAACATTTTTTGGTAGAAATTCAGAAGTGCTAGGTGGATAGATTTTTCACTGACTTAAAATTGAGTCATAGCAATTCCTGTTGTGCACACTTCTGGCGTTTTTCTTCGACTGGGAATGTTTTTGATTTCCTGTGTGGAGTAATGCGAAACTCGATGCTTAATTATTTTTCTTCTCAGAACCAAAGTTTCATTTACTTTGTCGTCCCAAATACACATGCCTCTAAGAAGACAGCATGCTTTTCCTTGGACAAGAATGACACAACTGATGCAGTTTTGGCAGACGGTTGTGTCAGACGTTATGCTTTAATCTTCTGAACAGTTCACTGATCTTGGCTAGAGAGTCTGAACGTTAATACATTTTTTAAAACGGCTGCAGTTTCTGTTTCAGCGCCACGCCACCGATCCTCTATCCCCCATGCTCGAGCATCGCCACGCCAGGCTCTGCGGTCGCGGCCCATCCGTCTCTGACCCTTATGACTTGTCTGACAGCGACCGACGGCCAGACAACTCAACGATCCGCGCCGCACAAGTGAGATCGAACGGCCGCCAAGATTCACGGGCTGATCGCTATTTCGAATAGCGACCACCCCTGGTCCTCGAGGACGTCGCCTCGTCATAGGGGGTGTTCGTTTTATAAGGGTCTAAAATTTAGAGGGGTCTAAAAAAAAGAATCTTATCATTTAAGAGTATTAAATAAAGTTTAATTACAAAACTAACTGCAGAACCCCTGATCTAATTCGCGAGACGAATCTAATGAGGGTAAGCAAGCCGTGGTTAGACGATGGTTACTGTAGCATTACTGTAGCAAAACATAGCTTACTTAGGCTCGTTAGATTCGTCTCGTAAAGATGTACCCATCTGTAAAAAATTTTATCATTAAACTTTATTTAGTACTAGATTCTCTTTATTTAGAGGCCTCTAAAATTTAGCGTTAAAACAAACGAACAGGGCCTTAGTCCTCTGCACGCCATGGCTCCCCAGAGCACAGCCAACTTTTGATCGACTTCACCACCCCTGCGACATGGCTGGGAAAGAAATCGACGCACTCGACGGTGGTCAGCTCCTTCGTCGCCGGCGCTTCTTGCCGTCGCCCTCCGCATGGTCGACCGACGAACAGTATATTGGTATCGTTTGCGCGCACCCTCCGCGTGGTCGACCAACGAACAGCAGGCCGGGTTGTCCGCCGCCTGAGCCGAGGACCTGGAGCTCCGTCGGCTGGCGTGTTCCGCGGCCGCGGCCGCTGCCTGTGGTGGCGCTCCAGCGCGGCCCTGAGCTCCATGGCAGCGCGTGTGTTTGTCTGTTTCCTCTCAAGAGACATCATGCAAACTAGAATATTGATGGTTAACTAGCTACCAGCATATGCACTTGAAAAGTTTTCAAAAACAAGACTCTGGTTGGACGTCCGCTCTATTTACACATCTAACATGATCTGTTTTCTCCTCTGCTTGCAATGACCAATCGACCATACATTACAACCTTTTATATATTTTCGTTTTGACAATATTCTTGCTGAAAACATACTAGCACCTTCTTGCGGCTGACTGCTGATAGAGCATTACTGTATCCTTCATCTCAGTCTTGTTGACTGAAGCACATGAGAAATAAAAATGTTTCATTTCAGTTTTCTTTGTCGGATATTTACGTATATATGTACGCATCATTTGGACCAGAAGCACAAGTCCATCGTCTACAAGCACGCGAGTCGCAAATCGGTTGTGGAAAATGTGTTACAATATTTGGTTGCAGACCACCTGACAAGGAACTTTGCTACTAATCCCCACTCTATCACCTCGTCCCCTTGGACAAGAATAACACGGCTGATACAGTTTCATAAGAATTTGGCTATGTCAATTTATACATCTAAAATGACTCTTATATATATCTGGTATAATTATTCCTCCGGGCTCTTCTATATAACTGCAGAAGATGTTTTTCACACACCATAGCAATGCATACTGAATACATGAGGTCCCATGTGCTATTTTCTCTATTTAGTGACATTTGTACTTGGTGCTAGTTAAAGCCATGTACCTATTGAACAAAAAGGGTAGGAAGAAAGAACTAACAAACGTTAATCACTTCATGGGTGTATTTATAGGGGTGTCACCGATACGCGGTCTAATCTTAGCGCTTGAGAAACATGAGAGGATTATGGAACTCCAGGAGCTCTCTATATATTTGATACATGGATTAGAACGTTACAGGATTCTATACACAATATTTCTGAAGCATGTACCACTTGTTGTCTCCATTGGTGGGTGTGAGAGGTATTGGGAATAGGTTTTTCACAAAGTGTTAGGACTGCAGTTCGAATCAGGAAACAAGAGAGTGATGCCATGTTCAAAGCGGCCTGGTGTCCATACTTGCTTTGAACAGAAAAGAGAACACATTATTCAACTGAAAAACTGTCGTCAACCTCTGCAATTTTGCATGCCTCTGCCAGTTTAATGGGGTCTGTGGTCAGTCGATCGCGGCCCTTGCTTGTCTGGAGGTTCTATGGAACACAATCCCAAGGGGAGTGATTTGCGTATATGGTCTGACGATGTCGGCAAGGACAAGCTTCTCGGTCTCAGTTTCATGTGGTCCGAGAAAATGCATTAAGATACCTTTGTTGCAGGGAAACAAATTCATTTCAGTCTCAATCAGTTTGATGTTTTCCACCCACCATAGTGATACCTATTGCACACAGCATAAGTGATCAGATGTACTTTTTATTATTTATTGACATATTCTACCTGGAACTGAGTCATGTGCCCCCTGAACGAAAAGAAATAAAAAGAATTGAAAATCTTTGACTGCACCAAATGTCATCAGTATGCAGTCTGACCATCACTTAAACTATGGAGCATCAAGAGAACAACATATGTGATACTTGAATTGGAATGTTATACTTTATTTTTATCTCGAAGTGTATATGGATTGCTTGCTAGATCATTCCATCTCCATTTAAGGTGTGCGCGGTATTGGGAATAGACTGTCCTCTTCCACAAGGGATCAACATTTTATATGTGCACTTGTTTAGTAGAATTTTAACCCTCTTCAGCAAGTTGTAATTTATTGCAGCAAGTCATTAGGGCCCATAGCCAGTGGTACCTCTATAAGATTATGTTAGTTAGATTAGAGTCCTTATCTATAAAGATTAGCGTCAACTCAACCCACCTATAAATAGATGCGGATTTATTCTGGTTCATCAACCAATAAAGTTATTAATCCTATAGGGGTACGCGTCCGTACAACCGTGAGGGTTGGCTCTGATATCATTTATAACATCCTAAGGTCCAAACTGTCCGAAAGATCACCATCTCCGAAATATCATTTATAACATCCTAAGGTCCAAACTCTCCGAAATATCATTTATAACATCCTAAGGTCCAAACTCTCCGAAAGACCACCATCGCAATGGCTTTCCTTGGCTACTACATGCCGCCTCTTCGGTTCAGCTTTACTCAATAGAAAGTTATTAAATCACCCGCCACGAGAATATAAAAACTTTTGGAGGAATTCTCATCTTCCATAAAACCTTCCACCAATGGCTATCATCGTAGGTAGCACCAGCATTTTCCTTCATAGGATTTGATGCTGCTTTGCCTCTTTTTGGAAAACTCTATATGCAGATCAGACTGAATAATATCCATACTTCTCGAAGGCCTATGCATAGAAATCAGCCTCCACATGAATGGCCGGATTCACCTTCAAAATGTCCTATGCATCCATGGAAATGAAGGATTCCTTGAGAACCACATCATCATTCCACACGCATAATGTATGAAATTAATGGGATCACAATTAACCAACTCTTTGTCTCCCTCCTCCAGAAGGTGTGTGTGGGGCTCGCAAAGAAGTTTATGTTCAGACATATTCATTTTGCATTTGATGTTTCTTCCCACCCACCATAGTGATACTTAGTAACATATGTACATCGCACTAGTTAAAGCCGTATGTGCGTTATGATATGCAGTCCTATCTCAACATTTGAGAGTCATATGGAGCTCCCAAGACCTCTATATATATGATACTAAACTACGGAGGACCGAGTCTATTATTAAATCTCCATCCGTGAGAGGCATAAAGCTCCAATGCAGCGACCTCTAATGCTGCGCTCACCCCACGAACGTGGTCACGGGCCTCCTCAGGCTGCAGCAGCGCCCAGTACCGCAGCCAATAAGCTCCCCTGAAAAGTGCCTGCATATACGATGTATATTTTACATTATCAAAACAAACTTCATTTCTACATCGCCACATCGCCCAGCACATGGCTGCCACACCTACTAAGATAATTTTACGCTTGTCTGAGTTAATATTAGCAAGCCAATCTCCCGCAATATGAGATAAAGATCTAGGTGGGTTAAGCCCTGTAGCAGTTTGAACTACCCTCCAGATGGTTTTAGCATGATGACAGTCAAAGAACAAGTGTTGAATTGACTCATTAAGATTACAAAAACAACACTTTTGACTCCCCAACCAGTTACGCTTAGCAAGGTTGTCTTTGGTTAAAATGACACCCTTAACAATATACCATAGGAAAATTTTTATTTTTAAGGGTAGCTTCAACTTCCAGATTAGCTTATGATGGAAAGGAATGCCTTGGTTCATTAGGAAAGAATACATAGACCGAGTCGAAAATTGTCCAGATCTATGTAGTTTCCATGACACTGTGTCCCGTTCATCAGTTAATCTAGAAGTTGAGATTTTAGCTATGAGGTCATTATATTCTGTGAGTTTAATCCCAATCAAGGTACGCCTAAAGGATAAATTATAAGGCGCACCACCCATAACCTGGAGATTGACACCATTTTGTAATAATTTATCAAAAACGAAGCAAATGCCGGGCTGCGTGCTGTGCAGAGGCCGGGAACTTTTGAACAGTTTCCATTATCTAAAAAAATATATATGATACTAGAGTCTAGAATAAGAAGATGATACATGCATACCTCTGCTTTCCGAAGCAGGTGTCACTAGATATAGGTGCTTCAATCTCTATTGTTAGGTATGAGAGGTATTGGGAACAGGTTCTTTACCGAAAGTCAAGTTGTTTCTTGGGTAGTCTGTGTTGGGCCGGGTACACAATAACTGGAAGTCAAGTGGCAACTGGAAGAAGCTTGCTCACCGGAATATTGAAGCCAAACTTCTTCCCAGTTGTTGCTTGGGTAGTCTGTGTTGGGTACACAATTCGCCTGCATAGCTGTTGCTTTACCAATAGGGATGAACGAGCTCGATGACATTGAGGAACGTGGGTCACTGGGTCTTGATGTTAAGCAACTTCAGCAAAGCTGCCACACTACCAGTAGCGCCATGACGACCCTTGTCAACTGCACCAAGCAACTCAGTTCTGAACGTTGCTCGCTCCACAACCCTTTGTCTCCATTAATCATGCCAACCGCTTAACTCGCCATATTTACCACTGAGAGAAGAGAATAATTCAAGCCGGACCGCTCGAGCAGCCATCGGTGATCTCGGCAGCTTGAAAAAAAAAAAAACATTGGGATTTGTAATGCTATGTCGGCACTGAAGTCTCCACTAATCTAGCATATGACAACGCACAACCTTAGCCAGTACGTTCTCAGCAGTACTGAGAGAGCAAGCACGAGGCAGGCCAGTGGCCAAGGAGCCCCGGCCTCAGACATCGCAAGCACTGCAAACATCATCGCAGCTGCGGAGCTGCCCACTCAACTATTGATCGGGCCCTTAACTTGAATTGAAACAAAAATATTGCATTTGTGTGTGTTTCCAAAAGGAGGTCCGTCATTTCACTCGCCAGCCAGCACGGCGCCTGGCCAGCTGGCCAGACCGTGGCGAGCCGTACGTCTGGATGGACACGACGTCGAGTTCGCCGGCTTCATCGGCGCGTGCCGTTGCGCCCTACGGTCAGCCAGGCGCCATCGCGAACTTGCCATCAACAACAGAACTCAGCTGTCGCGACCAGTCCGGCCCTGCGCCTTATGACTAGTTTGACTGCGGACGACCTGACTTTCAACTCACCGATCCATGCCGCAAGAGTAGTCAGATCGAATGACATTTCAAATAGCGACCGCCCGTACGTGGTCCTCACGTGAACGTCCATCGCCTCCTCCGCACGCCATGGCTAGCCGGATCGAGCGCCGCCAAGTCCTCACGTGAATGTCCTGCAGCGTGTTCACGTGCCCGACGCTGTAGCGCTCGTCCGACACGCCGGCCGCGATTGACACACATCTCTGCACGCCATGGCTAGCTAGAGCGCCGCCGATCGAGTTCCGAACCACGCCGTGGTCTCGTCCAAGGGCTGCGTCCGGCTCATGGAAATCAAAGAGTTGCTGACCCGTGCATATCCGGATGGCCGGGAGACGGTGCTGGAGCCATCAACTTTTTTTTTTGAGCGTAATGGCAGGTGTTCTGCCTTTCATTAAGAAGAACAGCAAG
Organism: Eragrostis curvula; assembly: GCA_007726485.1. Taxonomy (NCBI): domain Eukaryota; kingdom Viridiplantae; phylum Streptophyta; class Magnoliopsida; order Poales; family Poaceae; genus Eragrostis; species Eragrostis curvula. The sequence continues at coordinate 11,174 of RWGY01000490.1, read as the reverse complement.
TGTTTATTTACATGTGAGGGTGGCCTAAGCCAAAAAAGGAGCAAAAATTACAAGCAACTAGGGAGGTTCCTACTCTGATTACTCCCAAATGTGCTGCGCCATATGCCAAGTTTGTAAGTCATGTTGAATGATTGTCACAAACTGATCGGCCGATAAGGCTTTGTTGTCGAACACACACCGACATCTTTCTTTCCATAGGTTCCAGGTGACATATATGACGGCCTGCGCTCGAGTTGCCGCATTGGAGCCATCAACTGGCCGGCCGCCCGACGCGTTTCAGTTCCAGGCTATGCTTTCTCCGGGAGCCTCTGCTTAATTGTAACCACCAATCGAGCCATGACTTCACCGGCCTTGCCGCACTGTGAACAGACCAACTAACATCATATCCGTGTTACGAAAACCAAGGAGTGTTGTGGGTGCTCCTCCCAGTGGAGGCGTTGCCACCTCGTCCGTCGTGCATGGCGTCCTCTTTCATTTTAACGCACAAAGAAAGCTACAGCACTGCAGCGCACAGTCCCATGCTGGAGGCCACTAGCTAGCGTCCGTGACGGTTTCATGTTAGAGCAACCACAATGGTGGATAAAAGTAGTAAACAAGCAATTTTATATTCCTTTGATCCTATCTCAACCATTTTGAAACTGGTTCATAAGCAGTTCACAAGCTAAAGCTATCCATAGCACTATGTACAATCTTCCATTGCGGTTGCCCTTAGTGGAGAACCCTTCATTTCAGTTTTGTAGTCTCAACATGTGAAATGAACTTTCATTTCGGTCTCATTGTCTGAGCTTTACATATGTCCTCTGACAATGATGGCATTGACGAGTTGTCCAAGTCCAAATAAAAAGACCCGTCATCACATTGTACCGTGAGCATGATAGCATCATGAAGTTTCAAGAGCTCTCTATATATATATGACACTTGCAATAGAAGATTGCACCTACTTCTCGTAACTATGGATTGCTTGCCGAGTCGTTTGCTCTCCAGTTGCGGGTTTGAGAGGTATTGGGAATAGGTAGTTCTCCAATTGGAGATGTGGATGCTCGGTCTCTCTGCCACCTTGTTGGACCTGCAGTTACTAGGTTCACAGGAATCCAAAACACATCTAATTTTTTCAAAGATCTAGAGATGCGCCCGATCTTGTCCATATAAGCCTGTGTACATATTCAGTTTGTTAAGCGCAGAGAAATACAGAGAAGAGAAAGTGCTTGTGTGTGTGCGCTGGTGTGCAGCGCAGAGAAAATTTCCTTGTGCTTGTCCACTGTTCTTCTTCCTCAGAGAGCCTTGTGTGTGAGCTCGTGTGTGTTCAACAGCAGAGAGAGAGAGAGAGAGAGAGAGAGAGAGAGAGAGAGCTGGGCCAACATAGACTATGACGGAACGGCCGGTCAAAACTTACCTGGCCATGGCTCGCCAGAGCATGCAGACGATGGAGCGGCAAGTTCAGGGAGATCCATTCGAAATGGCGTCGTAGATGCCCGCGCTCGCCGGCGTGCATCGCCGGGCCTCGCTCTAATGTCGCGGCTGTCTGGGCTTGCGCCTTACGACCTGTCTGACTGCGTTCGATGACCAGTCAACTCATGTATCTGCGCCGTACGAGTCCGATCGAACGGCTGCCATGACTCAGGGGTGGTCGCCATTTCAAATAGCGACCACCCCTGGTCCTCTGGAGGACGCCACCTCAGGCTGTGCCATGGATCGCCAGAGCGCCGCCAAGTTCCGAAAGACTTCTCCGGCAGTGCGACACGGCTGGGATAGCGAATTAGCGATCCACGCACTCTTCGGGCAGAGATTTCCGCGGCCGCTACCGCTGCATTATCGCGCCGCCTCCGCCACCCGAGGTGCTCGCCACTCGCTCCTCACGTCGCCCGCCGCTCGTCTCTCCGCCCTCATCAACTGCCACGAGTGCGGCGCCGACGCGGACGCCAACCTCATTGTCTGCGGCTCCGGTTCGTGAAAGTGATCCCCTGCTTCCAGCGACGAATCGAGCATCACTGGAAAAATCGGTTCCCTGCCATGCTGATGCTGCTGTGCACTACATACCACCAGGCATTCTCCAATGAAACAATCACTAAAAGAAATGTGTTTTCTCTTATGCATTATCTTCTTTACTGGTTTGGAACATTTTCTTGAGTAAACTCTTCTTGAAATGCGTTAGCAATTTTTTGCTGCGCAGCCTACTGCTGATGAACCGTCGGTGAATCCTTTATTTCAGCCTTGTTGTCTGAACATAACAAAAGAAACACATTCATTTCGTATTCTTATTGTTGGGACCTATGAAGATGATTGCAGGCCAGGCACAGACGCACAGTACAAGTCCATGGTCCATAATCCAGCGAATGACAACTCCTTCACACGAAATGCATTAAAATATTTTGGCTGCTGATCACCTACTAGCACCGACCTTGTTACGAATTCGCCCAGTCTTGTCTCATCATTTCATTGTGATGCAGTTCAGCATTTGTATCTGGTTATGTCAGAGGTGGTCGGTTGTTCTAATGAATGAGATGTGCTTAGTGAGATGTGCGTGGCACTAGTTAATGCCATGTGCTTAGTTGCTTACTCAAAAAAAGAGAAAGAAAATAACTGATGAATGATGTTCGCACCATGTATATAAGATTGGGGATGTCACTGATGTGCAGTCGTCCAGTGCCACTTGCTTGCGAAACATGAGAGCATTATGGTGCTCCAAAAAAGCTCTATATATATGATACTTGAATATCAACATGATACACATCATCTGCTTTCCTAAGGATGTGCTACTTGCTAGATCATTGGAGATTTTCAATGGTGGGTATGAGAGGTACTAGGAATCAGTTGTGCACAGAGCGTCTTGGAAGCTGTCCTAGATTTGCCCATGCTTCATGGAATTTTGAAGCTGAAGTTCTTCTAGTTGTAGTATGACCAATCTGCTTCAGCTCTCCAATTCGCCTGCATAGTTGTTGCTTCACTAGTCTGAAGCAATGAACTCGATGACGAGAGGGTCGTGGGTATTGATTTTGAGCAGATGTAGCGAAGATTCCATAAGTGTGATGACAACTGGTCGCAGTAGTTGGCCGGATCGCTCGACATAGTAGGAGGATGAATAGGAGGCAGAAAGTTGGAGGGAGATGTGTGGAAGGGAGAACATGGGGTTGGATGCCATTAATTGCAGTGGAAGCGGTGGCACCGAGCTAATTGAGCTGGCAGGGTGTGGTTCGTCATCTGATGTTGGAACATTGATAAATTAGCTTCACATTCAGTATAAAGAACCATATACAAAGAGCGCTTTTACAGTAGACTATGACACCGGGAGATAAAAAGTATCATGATTATAATCTAACCGTTCATTTAAATAGGCAATTTCGTAATTATAATTTACTTTAATTATTAGACGTTTTTACCATTAATAAGGATAAATAGGTCTAATAAAAATGGATCTTTTCATCGTTCAGATCATATAGGACGGCTAGTGCCGCCACCAGCTTAGTCCAAAGGGCTGGTGCCGTCATCCAACTCCGTTCGCATTCACACTGGCACTGCAACACGACAATGTTCCACCCTTTTCTGCACCGTTGTTCTTCCGTCTCCCTGCAACCCCCAGCTACTCATATGTTAGACGTCGCCAGGGGCGGAGCTACATTCAAGGCTGTTGCTGCAGCCGCGCCCACGGCAAAACAAAATTTCAGTGATGTTTGTCGAATTTTCACCATATACGCATCCTCTTGCTACATAACTATGCACCCGTAAAGTCAAAAACACAAGACTCGATCAACTTCACACAACGTCCTGCACCCTCCTTATTTGAGCTCTATCTCCGCCCCTGGACGTCGCCATCGTCCGTCCAGCTACATTCTCTCTCCTTGCCACTGCCCAAGATCAGATCCTTGCCGCTGCACCCGATCAGATCCTTGCTGTGAAAAAGAGCCGCTGATATGTTGCATTGTTGCCCTGTGGTGCTCGTTGATTCTGATATGGGGTCATTTTGCGTAATGTATATTCGTATCATTAGTATATTTCTAGTTAAAAGACATGTCCATAAGTTTAACATAATATGTTCCTTGGCGCTAGAAGCAAGAAGATCCTGATTGGTTTAATCCTTGTGTGGTGAAGCTGTAAGCGTAGATCCATGCACAAGTCGTGTGCGTAACTACCTGAACCAGCTGCAGTAATCGTCATCGTCGTGCTGCCCCCTGATCGAGTCTTCTCCAGAAGCGATCGTGAGCGCTCGCCACAGCCTTCCCCTTTCCCAGGCATCTGCCGTGGACGAAACGCCATCTACTGCACGTTCATCAGCAATCGCATCTCTCTCCGCAACTTGCTCCGGCAGTGCCGCTTAACTTGCCGCAGGGCTAAGCGCGACCGCTCACCGCGGGATGAGATGATCCGGTATTCAGATTGGGCGAGGAGTGAATGCTCATGAAAAATATTTTACAAATTGGCCATCTATCGTTTTTCTATAATGCTTATGATACCTGACTATGATACTTATAATACCAGTTGAACGAAAAGAAGTATGAACACTCTATCAGGACTCCTGAACACGTGTAGAGATCGTAACGGAGGAGGGGGGATGCGACAAGCAGAGTCCCAAATCAGACAACACATCCTTCATTCTCCACCACAAACAGCGAGGATGATGCTGGCGGCGGCGGTGGCGCAGCTAGGGCTTTGGGTGGAGAAGTGAGCATCTTGTTTGAGCACATCTAGGAGAGATCCAAGGAAAGGGAGAGAGCAATATACAAGGGAGGCTGGTACTGGGCGGAGAAGAAATCATCAGGAGAGCTTGGTGAGTTCATCCCTGTTCGTCCATCAGAAGTACCAATAGGAGAGGATTTTGGAAGAATCAAGGAGTGGAGGGGCACAGTGGTTGGAGATAGAAGATCCTTTGTTCAGGTAATTCGTTATCCTGCAATTCTTAGGTCCCTTACTGGTCGAATCAGTATGTCAGGGCGTGACGACAGATTCAGTAGAGGCAGGGGAGGGTTCAACTATGGGGACAACAGCAGGGGAGGTGGTAGATTCAGAGGTGACAGAGATTACTATGACAGAAATTATGATGGGAACAGGTACTATGAGAACAGGAACAGACATTATTCACCTAGGTATGGAGACAGATACATTGATAATCAGAGAGGTGATCAGAGATCATACAGGAGATACAATGATAATAATAGGAGTGATGAACACTATTACAGGAAAAATGAGGAAGATGAAAGGGACTTGAGGGAAAGACTAACTGCTAAGAAGGAGGGTATGTTTGTGAAAACAAAAACGTGAAGACCAAAAATAACTCATTCACACACAAGTGCACAACACACGTGTAGAGAAGAACCATATATTTCATTAAATCATTTGATTTACAAAATACATAGTACATAGAGTTTTGTCTTCTCTTGTCTTCCGCGTCGATGCTTAAGGAAGATCTAACTTGAGAGATTGCGTAGTTCGCCGATTCCCGGGAATTTACATGCTTGCCCGGTTAATTACATCTATAGAACGAGTCTATAGAACACCTCCGATTAAGCTGCGCACAATGGTCGTATCTTCATGTAGAGTGTTATTCGTCCATGCATGATGTAGTATGTGGATGGAATGTGTATGATGAGGGTGGCGTTTGTATTGCCGAAACTCAGTCATAAGCACCATCGCCACGTCGGATGTAAACGGAAGATGTCGATGAAGAGGATGACTTTCGCCTTGTCGGTACCCAGTCATGTATACGCCGGTCTTCATCAACTCGAACGGAAGTGTTGCCTTTGCCTCGTCGGTACCCAGCAACGGTGTGTGTTCGATCCCGTCATGTGGGACGTGTCGGTGGAGTATTGACTTAGCTTCGCCATTACTCGGCCAAGATTTCGTCTAGCCTCGTCGGTATCTAGACGTATGATGATGATGATGCGACCTTCATCTCATTGAGACTTGGCCTCCGGTGTTGATGTGAATCATGGATGCGCCACTAACAATGACGTTCCAATCATGCACTGGACGATGCTTACTGAATGAAAGCATTTGATTGGATGATTATTTTAATAGACGTGCACTGCACACGTTGGCAGTTCCGTCATCAAATTATCTTGTATGAAGACTTTGCTCGGATGCTACATAGAGCAAAATCGCACAGCAGCTTGGGATGTATACTCGTATGATATAAGCACTTTCACGTAAAGATCAAAGATCAAATCGTCGAGCCTTCCGGCGTTAGGTAATCTTCTTTAATCAAATCAAATTTACAAGTTTCTTGCAGTCATACAAGTAACAAGTACATCACGAGCCTTTCGGCGTCGTGGAATTTAATTAATCTTTTGTACAGGACAGACTAGACCATCATCGGTTCATAGTCATCTCTGGCTAGCAACGAAAGATCTCAATCTTGCAAGAGGCTGAACCATGATAGATTCATCGCCATCTTGGATTTTACAGCATCATGGAGTTTCGCTTCCTTTTGCTCTCCTGTTGGAGGCAAGTCATCGTGAGCCTCTTTCGGCATCACCTTTTTGGATCTCTTAATCATCAGCACGGCGGCCGATAACCTTCTCGCTCCCATGTTAGGGACGAGGATAATGGTGTGAGCCCCTTTCGGCATCACTGCAGATTGTTTTGGATTTCTTGATTATCACCACGTCGGATGCTCACCAGGGGACATGGTCGTGGGGAAGAAGGCGCCCGACTCGACGGAGGCCATCGTCGTCGCAGCGGCGTGCCGGTCTGGTCTCTTGGAACTCCGGTGTGCTTGATGCGGCGAGTTGCCGCACGTGGCCGTGGCTCGCGTTGCGGCGAGAGGGCAACGTGCGTGCTCCTGCGGCGGCGGCGGCGTGAACTGGTGTTTTGGCGGCGCGTGCGCGTGGTGTTTTGCGGCAGCGTCTCCGTCCCCAACTGGTAGGGTTCGGCTTGTTTATATAGACAGGTATACGTCGGTTAGCCCCAGGAGATACGTATCCATGCCAATCTGAGTTTAAACCAACTTCTGCCTTATCTCCAGCACGCGTAGGCCTTTATCTCCAGCACGCGTATCTAGTTCGGTCAGTTTGTTCAGGAAAATCAAAACTGTCATGATCTTTCTTCCAGAAGTCTCATGCGTGCAAAGCTTTATCTGCAACACGCATACGACTCTATCTCCGGCACCTATCTTGCCTTCGTACTCGCGATGTAGCCGCATACGTATACGTATAAGAGTCTTTCATGCAGACGTTGGCGTACATGGCATGAGGTCTTGGTTGTGATTAGAGATAAACTCAGGACGGTATACCGACAGTCCAATTTAATCGCTGGAATATTATATTGAGAGACCCATAAGATTAATTAAAAAAATGAATCGTGGTGTCTGCAGGCTGAACGAATTGTAACTTTATCTTACTCTCGCATAAACCTGGAGGATAATATTTTTTATCAAACAAATGCCCCCCGCCGAGTCGAGTTTATGCGCGAAGCAGCAGAGATTCGACTCGGGGACATCTTTCTTGTACCCCGTCAATTGAGAAGGAATATGCATATGTTAACCCAGGTACATACGTGCGTGACTCGCCTCCGATTCGAACACCGTAAGGGTCTATGCCTTTGTCTCCTGGTGAAATACATCTATCAGGATACGGAGACAGACGACCTGTTCCCCATAAACTGAGACTGTAGCATAACTTGGCAACGTTGCCAGACTTCTCTTGCCGCGACGAACGCGACGACGTCACGGGTTGAGAAACGGCGAGATCACACCTGACGACCTTCATCTCGGCGTCTTGAAGAAGATTAATTTGCACATCGCCGAGCCTGTTGTAAGCGCCCGAGCAGTACCTGATTCTTTTAAGAACCTGTTTACTTGTTTACTCGAACTCACAACACTGGGAATCAACCATGATGCTTTTCATCCTTTCTTTTTTTTTTTTTTTTTTTTTTTAGATTTGAGGCTTCTTATCAATAGGTCATGAAGACCAACGATGATCAGCGACGAACTCACAACGCCGGGCCGAAGGTTGACCATGCTGAAGCTGCTTCCAGCCGATCGCGTGCTCGCAACAGAGCGAGGGAAAGACCACCGGAGCCAGTTGAGGCTAACCGAGTGCCTGGTAATAGCAATACTAACAACCGTCCAAACAAACCTGAGGACAGAACGTATCCGCGTCGTGATGCTTCGGCTGCCAGACGTCGCTTTGTCGGTGGAGCACCCGCTTTGGTAATATTTGATCAGAGATCCTTATTTTATATCTAGTTAAACTAAGTGTTTAACTCTTTTTTTTTTTTTTAGAACATGAGCCCTGGCACGCGTACGTTTTATACATTGTACAGCGGCCATAGTCAAGATGCGCCACAGGAAGAACCCGGTGAGGTCTACCTCTGGCGCAAAGATTTTGATTTCTTTGAGGATGCGGACCCTGTGGTACCTCCCAAGCATGACGAAACCATAGCTGAAAGCGACGATGGATTAAACGACCTCATAAGTCTAGCGGCCAACTGTTTGGGCCTTGGTCGCGGCCGAAAGCTTGTTATAGAGCCTGATTACGAAGTTCATGGAAAGGCACAGCGAGACAAACGCAATTGCCGTGTCCCAATGCCTGGAAGGTGGCTATCGATGCCATACAGCGACATTCACCTTGGTGTTCAAAAGAAAGCCAAGGAACCACCAATACATGACTCGACTGGTTTAGTGGCTTGTGTCCATCATGTATGGGATTCACAGACAAGATCCAATATAATACCCAAGTTTACCTCAACATTGGCTCAAAAGTTTATTAAGCACCCCTCCTCCAAGTGGTACAATAATCGTCAGCCCCAGCTCCAGCTCAAGGTAACTAGAAGCCGTAAAATGTTAATATGGGCAAGAATGATGTTGGTGAACAAGGAAGACCAGAGCATTTTGAAGCAAATCGGTATCTACCGGGGAGTGCTAGCCTCCCTTTACCGTTTCCGCACTGATCCATCATTGATGGCTGCATTCCTGACGTACTGGAACGTCGACGGGCATACTTTGATAACCAGTCAGGGAGAGATGGGGTATCCTCTGCATACAATTTCTGATGCAATGGGAATACCAATCACTGGACGCCTCTATGAAGAATTCATCCCGGTTCCTTCTGATATTCATGACAATCTAGCAATCCTCTATAGAATTTACACTGATTTATGTCCCGCAGAGATGCAGCCCAGTGAAGGATTAGTGACCCTCTCAGCGAGCTGATTCTTTTGGGAGTTCCATGGCTGATCTCTTTGCTGACCCAAAAGATCCTTTATTCCTGAAGTTATATTTTCATGTCAAGACTGAAGGCGACCGCCCCGCTGCTGCTTTGGGTTCTGAGACATTGCCTTATCGAGTGGCATATCCCAACACTGTGTATCGAGCGGCCTTCATAGCAGCTTGGCTGTGCACCTACTGCATTCCTGTAGAGGCTGGCCGATATATCCGTCCTGAGGTATTTAACATGGCAGTGAAGATGGCGGAAGGTGGCCGTCGAGCCATCGGTGTGGCAAGCTTGGCCTTTTTATACCGCTGCCTAGATGACGTTCATGACAATATAATCAGTGGAACAAGATCGGCAAGTGAATGTTCACTTTTTATTCCAGGCCATTTCATTATGGGCTGGTTTGCCTCTTTCTGGAAGAGAGTTCAGGAATCAGCATCCAAATATTGCCCAGTCACATTTCCACCTTTCGTTATAGACTTGGTCCGCATAAAGTCAATGGGTATCGAAGAAGCACATCACCTATTCTGGGATTTCGATGGCGATGGTCAAGGACTGCGCTCCTTGGACTTTTTAGGCCGGTCCTCAGTGCGCTTTCCTGAAGGGCATAGAGCGGTGAGCATTCGAGATGGCCGGACAAAATATCACGGTCCACCATTTGCCATATCAATTTCTGCCATGGAGCTTCTTATGAGCAGTTGCCTTGGCGGCCTCACCCATAGGCGAGGGGAACATTTCGACAATCTGGTTTATTGTCCTCATCGGTTTGCTCGAATGTTTAACTGTGACCAGCTTATCCCGGACTTCGAATTTTATGCTTCTGACAACATGACCCCCAGTCTGAATTTTCGAAGTTATTCACCAACCAGCCGCGAGGAATCACTCCAAATTTGTGTACGCCGTCATCTCTCTTCCTATACGCGACCGGACGGTCATAGTTTCTTTGCACAACCATTCAAGCGTGGAACGAGATGTTCATATTATTACATTGTCTGGTGCAACAATGCTTTTGGATTCCTTCAAGAACCAGGGTTCTTTTGTGACAAGATTCATATGCCTAGCACTGTCAACAGTGCAGCGGCTGCTGATGCGGGTAATATAATTAAGCCCTTCCTTTATTATTTTCTTTATTTCGTACCATACCACGGTCACACATGCTTTTTTTTTTTCTTTCTTATATAGGAGAGGAAAACACCAGCAAGGATCCCATGAAGCAAACGGGAGTTGTGACATACTCTCTTGCGGCAGAGACATCGCTTGAACAGAGACAAGAGCAAGTAGCTCCTAACCCTGTTCTGCAAGACAACCAAGGAAAAAATGTTGACGTGGTACCAGCGCGTTCAGAACGGGACAAAGCCCCTGCGAAAACTCCACTTCAAACAGCATTACCAATAGCACCGAATCAGTCGATCCACTCAAGTGAGAAATCAAAGGGCGATACTGAACTTGTCCCCTCCATTTCGGACGAAGAATCGTCATCTACCCCGGATGACAACAACTCTTCTGGTAAATATCTTTTTACTGGTGCATCTGAAATAACACAACGTTTACCGAGAGATATTCCAGAAAAGATCATATGTCACCCGGGACTTGATGATGAAAAGACAATGGCAGGGGCACCTTCTTCATCAGAGTTGAAAGTTGGTCAAACTCGAAGCGAGGCAAACACCAGCACTCCTGACCAAGCGCTCACTTCAACAGAGCCACCGGCACTATTCACGCCTCTGGGGAAGGAAACAAGCGTTGTGCCTGTCCAACGGCCCGCTTCTTCAGAGCGGCTGCCCCCAGACAACGAAATGGAACTAGAAGCTGCTAGCATTCCAGAGGCATCTTTGACACCACCATTAGGATCGTCTAGTGGTATGATAAAAAAGACAGTCGATGCACTTATGCATCATACTGTGTCATCTCCACCAAAGGACTCAAACCAGGAAGCAGGAGAAGCGACGGCTGACGCATCCAAACGGAAAGCCAGCGATACTGGAGCCATTGATTCTTCTGTTCCCAAGAGAAGAAGATAAGTGATACAGG
>RWGY01000489.1:150211-221779 GCA_007726485.1 Eragrostis curvula | reverse complement strand
TATTCACATAGTTCTGTGCTAGTTTCTGCAGGTGATGATGATGATGGAAGAAAGAAGCGTGGGAGGACCATTTTGAAACACATTTGGGATCTTCCAGAGGGAAGAAAGATTGTAGTAAACTGCAACCCACTTGGACAGCCTATTGGAAAAGAAGGTGGTATCTTAGGAAAATTTCTAGGCACAGTGGCACGAAATGGAGGTTATTGTCCTCTTGATGTCAACGATTGGAGAAATGTCAAGAAGAATGGAGGAGCTGAAACGATACTCCAGTTCATAAAGGTTTGTTAGCTATTGTACACATTGTGCCTGGATTTTATTGCTATCCATCTTGTTAAATTTGTTTTGCTATATTCAAGCATACAACCTGACTAATGGTTTGAATTTGTTCACTACATTAAATTTAGACAAAGTTCTTGTATCCTCCTTCATGTGAAAAATGGATACTGAAATCCGTTGGAAGAAATTGGAGGCGACACAAAGCATTGTTAAAAGGAAACTATTCAATCCAAAAAAGAAAAGATCGGCTTTGTACAAGCTCTGTCCTGAACATGTTGATGAGGATCAGTGGGTTTCTCTAGTCAAAGTTTGGAAGTCAGAACACGGAAAGGTGAGAAGTTTCTTTCTAAGCTAAATAGCATTTATATGTTGTAGTAATGATAATGTTAATTACATTTATCAAGTGATTTGTCACATTATCACAGGCCCTTAGCGAGAAGAACAAAATCAGTTGTGGAATGAGGAAGACAAGTCATACAGCGGATACAAAGAGTTACGCTCGTTGGGCTGAGGACCTGGTGAGTTAATTTCTACACTGATGGCGCACTACTCATGTTTTTTCTTATTGTACCTATTTACTATTATTTTCAGAGGCAAGATGATCCTGAAAAAAAGATGCCACATAGAGCTAAGGTTTTCTTAGCAACTCACAAGAACAGGGACAAAGAGACAAATGAACATGTGGTATGTATGTTACAAATACAGGCTGAATTTTTCCTAGGCTAGTTTTTACTTTTGTCCTCTAAGAAGAATATGTGCATTTGTTTCGCAGGCTCAGTTGGAAAATATCATAGATGAGCATCCTGAGTTAGCGGAAACAATGAGGGGAAAGTTGCATGGCAGGGTGACGCACTACACCAAGTATTTGGGGAAGAGAAACCAGGACAAGTACATGGCTTGGGATTGCTTCCGATCCCAAAGCAAGTATATGGCCGAACATCACACCATTTCAAGGATGTTAATGTAACTACAATGGATGGATCAGCATCTGATGTACAGGCACACATGTTGGAGCAAATAAAAGAGCTGAAGGAGCATTCAAGAAAGCAAGATGAAGTTATTGAAGAACTCCGAAACGAGCGTGCACACTATGAAAACAGAGAACACACAATGGTACAATATTCCCTTTTGTAAATTTGTAATGAATTATTACTCAAACATCGTACAACTATGTAGGTGAATACCCAAGAGATGAATCATGATAATTTTCAGGGGCAAGCAATACACTCGAGAAGAAAGGTATTTTCTAATACCTTATTTTTGGATCTTAACATAGTTGAATTGTAATATTTTCTTTTGCACATGTAGAGAGTTCAATGCAATCTAGCAAGTCAGAAAAACTTATTGGGTGAACAGGATGATGAAACAGTAAGTATCAGTGCTACTTTAATACTTCCAAATGTGTTCTGCATACCTATGTACATAATAACTAATGATTCATTCCACTCATCAAATAGATTAAAGAAAGACACGGGGCCGAAGAGAACACTAATAATGATGTTGACCTGTTTTTGTCTAACCAAAAGGTTATCTGGTTGTCATACATACATATATATATATATCTTTCATATGGAAGAGTAAAATCCATTTTTTTGTTTAATGTTTGTTTCCATGAATTATGTTCTACTCAGCGCCATGATGATGCTAATTGCAAGGAATTATCACTTGAAGAAGGTGAATCATCATCACCACCATTCCCAGCTGATGATGATGCACAGCCTGAGGTACATATTTTGAGCTAAATCACCTCAGAAAAAATAGTTGTATATAATTGTATATGCATATGACCATTAGTGCGATACATAAAGGTATACAACATAGTACAGATTCAAGATTTGCAGATAAAAATATTTTGATGGAAAAATGGTCTGCAGTGATTATTTGTAGAGAACCATGTTCTGAAAGTAGTTGATAGTAGTAGTATTGACGCGTAAACTGTTTTTGACAGACATAATGCTCTATCTTAGATGATTATGGAACCCGGTTTCATACTGTATTGTGTAAACAATGTGCTTTTCCTAGCAGATTAATATGCATATAGGAAAGTCACGTGGAGTTCAAAACGAAAGGCACGAAAGGTCAGAAGTAAAACTTTTCATATGTAATACCTAATATATTAATCAGGTTCCCAAAAATTAAATATAGTTGTAAACCTTGTTTAGATGAGTAAGAGGCATGGCGGGGCTTTCGAGCATACCACAAGCATGACACAAAATGAGGTCGCTGGGAATAGAACTACAAGCCGCGGCACATCAAAGTACATCTGTCCACGAATTAAGGTACATGAATATCATATGAACTATTTTTCAATTTTTTTCTTGCTCAAATAATGTGAATTGTTGTTGCTCATTAAACAACTGTATAATGCAATGTAGGTTGGGTCTGTTGTATTGCTCAAGACCGCGAAATATCCAAACAAAGAAACTGTGGCATATGCTACGATTTTGAGCTCTAATCCTGAAGTAGAAGTTGGTGGTGTTAAGATAGGAAACCAATTTTACAAAGTGCGTGTCAATCATGTTGTTTCAGAAAATGAGCCATTGGTAAGGCCAATGACTGGGTACAGGATACTTGGTGACGTCCATGCCAAAGGAGTACCAATTGCTTGGCCATCGATTTTCGTACGTTTCACCTGTCTTTTTCTAAAATTGTAGCAGATGTGTATGGCAGATTTATTATACCTATAGTTTTGCCTCTCAATTTTATTGTTCACTCTGCAGGTTGAAATGATCAATGGTTGACATACTTGGATGCTTATCACATCTCTGGATCAACAGGATCAAAGACTTTGAACAATGTAGATATTAATTGTTTAGATTTTACATTCTGAACAGTGCAAAGTAAACAATTGTACCGAGATATTTGTTTATGTATCCTTATGCTTCTCACAGCACAGTGTGAACAATGCTTTGCTTATTCAATGAAGTGTGCTACAAGATGTGGTCTTTTGTTATCATGCGAAATGTAATGTTTGCCAATGAATGTTCATTTTTATATTACATTCTATACATCTGCGTACAATTTAATTCTAGAAGCAAAATATAATTGTGTTACTAGAGGTAACTCATCCATATTAATGTGTTGCTATATATCATTTGCAACATCTGTTTTCAAGCTACGGTACAACTGAATGTGTTACTAAATCGATGTTGTAACATATTTTCCTGCCTATAGACACACATGACATGTGTTGCCAAATCATGATTGTAACACTTATCTTTCCTATAGAATCACATTTACAGGTGTTGCTATAAAATGGTTGTAACACTTCTTCTCTCATACAACAACACATACATGTGATACAATAGGCTTTACTTGTATCACATTTTTCATAAGTAGGAACACATAAATGTGCTACAATAGGTTTTACCTGTATCACATTTTCTCGCAAGTAGTAACGCATAAATGTGTTACAATTGGTTTTACCTGTATCACATTTTATCACAAGTAGTAACACATAAATGTGCTACTACAAAACTTGCTCTAGTAACACCAGCATATGCATCACTTATTATATGTGTTGCTATAGGTCTCCGTAACACTTTTTTGTATCTCTAGTAACACATATACGTGTTACTAGAGGCCTGACCTGACGTAGTTTGCAGTTTGTCTTTGGTGACTTTCTGCGTTCATATCCAGTTTATACGTGTTGAACTACATTTTTTTTTAGATAATGGAAACCAAAGTAATCGGCCTCTGCATAGCACGCAACCCGGTTTTGTTTTTATTACAAATCTTTAGACATCCGACTGAATTTTAAGAGAGTAGAAAATAAATCAAGGAGGACAAAGTCTATTATGAAATCTCCATCCATGACTAGCAAATAGCTCCAATGCAGCGACCTCCAACGCTGCACTCACGGAACGGATGTTCATCCTTGTCTCCTCCGGATGCAATAGCGCCCAATATCGCAGCCAGTATGCTCCCATGAAAGTAGCCTGCATAAATGAAGTATATTTCACATTGTTAAAGCAAATATCATTTCTGCAACGCCAAATAACCCCAACAAAGAGCCGCTGCACCCACAAGTATTTGTAATTGGTCCTACGTTTGAAATCTAAGTACCAAACATATGAGCAACCGAACTAGGTGGGTGTATACCCGTAGCTACTATGACAACCCTCCAGATGTCAAAAAAGAGGTGCTGAATTGTTTCATTACAATTACAAAAACAACAGTTATGACTGCCCCACCAATTCCGTTTTGCAAAGTTATCATTTGTTAATATTACCCCTTTTATAAGGTACCAAAGAAAGATTTTTAATCTTTAGAGGTAGTTTCAACTTCCAAATAAATTTATGACGAAAGAGAGTGTCCTGGTTAATTAAAAATTGATACATGAAGCTGATCGAGAACCGATCACTCTTTTCTAGCCTCCAGGTGACAGTGTCCCTTTCATCTAATAAGTTGAAACACGCAAGAGTAGCTGTTAGGTTGGGACGCATATTCTGCTAGCCTAAAGGTTGTATCGCGGCGGTCTCGCCGGGCAGCTTTGAGATTAGCAATCGTGTTCGTTGTGAACGTGTCACCGGTGACGTAACATTCTCCGAGGCATCGACGTCATGTGCATGGGTGCATACAGCTTCGATGTGTGCCATGACTCTTGGGTGTGTGGCCGTTTAGACCTGCCTTCCAAAACTGCTGACAGTTTCCATCATTGCTTGCTCCAAGCTTGAGGGAAGTTAGTCAGTCTGTTTCCTTTTCCCCGTTGCACTAACAGAAATCGAAAGGTTTGTTGGTCACAAGTGGAGCTCACAGTAAAATTACTTTACTGCCCTAGAATTTCCCAATCCATTGCTTCCCTAGAGCTCTGCCAAAAGCCTCCCCGTCCATGCCGTTCGTGCTCTCCGGCCTCAAAATCCCACCGGCTGCCAACCCTTCCACCTGCCACCGTTCTTGGGGCCAGCTGGTTCGCTCACCTTGTGATGCCTCTCATTATGATGATGGTTCGGCGCCATGTTTATGACTAACGACAGATTTTTTCAGAATGGTGTTGCTTCATGATGAAGGTCTGGTCCTTCTAATTTCTCTGATGTTTAAGACAAAATCAATTATTTTTGGAAAAAGTCCACTTTACTCCCTTGTGCTATGGCTAGAGTCTGAATAACCCCCTGTGCTTTGATTTGGTCTAGATAACCCCCTCGATTAGGAAAACCAGTACACTATTAACCTTTGTTACCCCCACTAATCCGGTTTAGGTGCTGATCAGAAAAAAAATCCGGTTTAGGTGGTTTTGTTTCTAATCCTTGACACGTAGGCACGCTGACGTGGAAAGATGGAACATAGATCACTTAACCCCCTGGCTCCTCTCTCGCCCTGTCATCTCCATCTCCCTCCTGTATTATCTCTCTCAATGATCAATCTGAAGCGTACAATCTGAAGGACGAACCTGCAGACTGAAGAAATGATTTCACTCGTGTATCATGCACAAAGTGACAGTTCTGAACTGAACTAACGATCTCACTTGAGTACTTGACATAAATTGGACGACACAAACTGAATTTATGAACTGAACTGACGAAGCATCTTGCATAAACTGAACATAACTGACTCAATTCGACACAAAGTACTCGAAACAATTACATAACAAGCAATTTCAGGCGACACCAGTTGTGAACTTGACAGAACTGACAATAGCAACTCAGTAGCAAAATAAACCCAGGTCTGAACCTAAGAAAAGACAATTGACAGTAGCAATATCCAGAGCAAAATAATCCAAAGTGACGTAAACAACTCATTACATCAATTTCTTCTTTGCAGTGGCTGCCTTCTTCTTGGCAGTAGTTTTGAGCCTTGGGGATGCTCTTGTCTTTGTAGATGCAGTGACACTGCTTTGGCTAGGCATGTCAACTGGTTCAGCTGCAGTCTTCCTTGTCCTCTTCTGTGGCCTTGAGTCTTGCTGGACATTGCTATCGCCTTGAGTCCTTCCCCTCTTCTTTGGTATTGTATTGTCAAGAACCTGCAAAATAGTTCAGTTAGTTTGCCTTGTCATGTTTACAAGTGAAACTGAAATTTAAAGCATTGTAATAGACAACTAAAAGTTGTTGTGATATACCTCAACTTGAGTCCATCATTGGGGGGTCAGGGATGTTATGGTTAACATCACCTTCATAAACCTCAACATGAGGGATTCCCTCCTTGTCCACAGTACCAGCTGGATTCTTCCTCTGCTTGACAGCATTTGTTCTGAACTGCTTTGCTTCTTCATCAACCTCAGAAGTGTCTGAATCCGCAGCCACATAATCACTGTCTTCACTTGTTTCATCATCATGATCAGAACCTTCTCCTTCTTCATCATCTGCATCTCCACTTGTTTCATCATCATGATCAGAACCGCCTCCTTCATCAAAACTGTTGTTGCCAGGTGAACTGTAGAAGGCATGTACCTTCTCTATGTCCCTAGCAGTTTGATCTTTAGATGGACTGCACTGAATGACATGCCTCTTCTCATGTTTTTTTTACTCATAGCAGCTGGCTGTCCAGAAGACCACATAACATCTGAATTATCAACAATCTTGAATATCTCAACATATACTTCAGCAACTCCTCCTTCTGTAATGCACTCAGCCATGTACAAGCATGTCTTGTCATCTCCAAGCCTTCTCAACCCACTGTTTAAATCTTGACCAGGAAATAACCAATGAAAATCAACATTGTCTTCCTCGGACAGAGCCACATGATCAGCCAAGTGCCCTTTCAGTTCTGGAAGTGAGACCTTGTCCTGATCAATATCTGACATTGCAACTGAGCCACCAACATATTGCAAAGAATAGCCACCATAGTCAAATTTCCCTCCTATGTGAAACCTGACACTGAATGTTTCAAGTGAATCCATGACACCTGACCAATTTGAAACAAAAATCATCAATTTCGCATCTGAAAACCTAAGCCTAAAATGTCAAACTGACACACTGTAAAATCCTACCTACAGAGCATGAAAAAAAACATAGTTGCCTTAACATATCATTACCACAATCAAATTAGAAGCAAAATCAAATTGATGACTGATGCAAAAGGTTACTGCAGACTGCAATTTCTGCTACAAATTGACGACTGATGGCGCACAGATCCTTCATCTAACAAAGCCAAGAATCGACTGAACTACAACCCTAACAATCGAATGACCAACAAAATCAATTTTTTTTGCAGTCCTAGAGTTACGGGGACACACCTTATTCCAGTCGTGGTCGGCGATCAACACCTCCGCCCGGCGATCATCCCCTTCGTCGATCAGCCGCCGCGTCTGGAGAGGGAAGGCGGAGGAGACGAAACGATGTGTTTCAGGGAAACTGAGGAGACCCCGCAACGGCAAAGTGCAGGGTTACGGGGCAGAGTAGGGAGGGGGCTATTTGGACTCTACTTGATCTTTTCATGTCAGCGTGCCTACGTGTTACGATTGGAAGCAAAACCGCCTAAACCACTGTCCATGTCACCTAAACCCGATTTTTTTTCTGATCAGCACCTAAACCGGCTTAGTGGGGGTAACAAAGGTTAATAGTGTACTGGTTTTCCTAATCGAGGGGGTTATCTAGACCAAATCAAAGCACAGGGGGTTATTTAGACTCTAGCCATAGCACAAGGCAGTAAAGTGGACTTTTTCCATTATTTTTCTTTCAAGTTGAAGCTCATTAGCTCGTCGCTGTATTGGTCCAAACTCTCTTATGGCACTTGTATTAAAAAATGAATTAGTAGGATTTGTAGAAAAACTTATCTATATTCCAAAGGGCTTAATTAGGAGGCTACAACAAGTAATAGAATATTTAGAGATATACAGATATTATTTATATAAAAATCATTTTTAAGTTTAGATTTTATGAATATGTATATATTCTAAAATTTATACCATAATACAAAATGAGAAGATATGTTTTATGAATATGCATGGACAGTTCATTTTTGATTGTATGAAGTGATCAAGGAAAAATAAGAAACAACTTCAATGCATAGCTTAACGATGTATTTTTTTAAAGTGTAGTGTCGTTTTAGTTTTAATAAACAAAAAACATAGAAGCACTCATATTAATTCCACCATTGTTTATTAAAAAATGCTAATATATGTAGTTCGGTACAGACTGCAGAGGAGCGCATCCTTAACATAGGTAAACAAATACCTTAGGACTTTTTTGTAGTGACCAAAAGATGATCAAATACCTTAGCCTATTGTAAATAAGACAAAATAGTGCCATAAAAAATGCCTCAGATATGAGGGCACTAATTCATAGTAGGAGTAGATTGATCCCTCCTGCATATTAAGTGTGTCTGATGTTGTTTGCCGTCTGTTTGACTTCTATATGCTAATACGATGATGACTGAATTTGTTACCTAAAAAAAATGACCAAACACAAGTTCGTTACACTAAAATGTTGATTTCGTTTCCCATCCATCGTCAGCCTGTTGATTATGTTTCTCTGCCTCCTCTGCCCTATGTCTGTTTCCATACCTTAATTGAGTCCGTAACCCAGTGCATTGCTGCACATACTTTCCGTATTTCAATCCCATGTTGCCTGCCAATAAAAAATTATTTCAATCGCACGTTGCCTGCCAATAAAAAAGTATTTCAATCGTACGCTTGCACATCGATCATAATTGTGACACCCCGTGTCACTAGGTACAGCCAGCACGCAATTCTCAAACTAAACAGAAAACAAGAGCAAACAAAGTTCAAAAATTCGAAATTCAAAATTTAAACATTTGTCAAATCCAAGCTTCTAAAGAAACTCAAATTTTTACATAACAACTTGCGCAACCAAAAATACCAGTAGATATCCTTGCCCAAAGGATAATTTTGGAGAATTTGTGATGATTTTTGAAATTCATCTTGGGCCCCAATAAAATTCCCAAATCTTAAAAAGTACTCTACTTTGACCAGCTACCATTTGAAATCCCTTTGGATTCCAGATGTCCATGTTGGCCAGCTGATAGAACTTTTCAAGAGCTTTCCAGTGGTACCAAATTTTCGAATTTTGGAGCTCATTTGATACTTCAAATGAAGTGTCAAAGTTTGGGGAAATTAACAGTTTGAATAATTACTGGAAAAATGAAAGATGCCCGAGGGCCCACCTGTCAGCACCCTCCTCTCTCTGCGTCGCGCCCGAACTCGCCCGCCGCGTGGCCGCCGGCGTACGGCGACGCCGTGCCGCCCCTGGCCCGCTCCCTCGATGCGCCAAGGCCAGAAAACGCAGCCCCGCTCCCCTCCCGTGCCTCCCGCTCCCATTTCGCCTCGTCGCCAGCCTCCAAACCCTAGCCGCCACCGCTTGCCATTGCCGTGACGTGCGCGAGCTCGCCGTCCACCGCTGCAGCACAAACTCCGGGTGAACCTCGTCGCCTTGAGCTTTGTGGAGTCGTCCTTGAGCTCCACCTAGGCGCCGCACTCCTTCTCTCCGCTGAGAGCAGGTCGAATCGAGCTCATCTCCTTCTCCACCGGCCGCGCACCACCGTCGTCCCCAGCGTCAATTGCTTCGTTTCCGGTGAGCTCCGCTCAAATCTCTTTTGTACAGAGCTGCGCGGGACTCTCGCGCACGTCCTGACCCCAACCCTTTCCTTCCTTCCACAGCCAAGTCGTCGGACTCGGAGTTTCCCGCCGCCGGTCAACCTCATCCCGCCACACCTTTCCATGAACTCCGCCCTGCAGTCTCCCTCGTCGTCAACACGTGCGCCCCCAAGCTCCGCGCCGCCTCTGCGAAACCCGTGCGCACGCCAGCTCCTTCCCGCGCCTTCCGTGCTCGCCGGAACGCTGCCGTGCCGCCATTGCCGAGCCGCCTCCTCGTCGCCGACCCTCCTCTCGTTCTTCTCGTCGTCGACCGTGTCCCCGCTGAGATCCGCACGTGTGTGGTGAGCACCAATCAAACTTTCGCTCGCCCCCTCTCTTCTTCCCGTGGCCGGAACGGCCGCCGCGCCATCGCCGGCGTCGTGCGCGCGCGCGCCACGGGCGCTGAGCCCAGACCTGGCCTAGATCCCGTCCGGCCCGAGCCCGTGGCCCAAATCCAAGTCAGCCCGCGCCCTTTTTTCCAATTTCCGAATTTGTTTAAATATCAGAAATTTGCTGGAAGCTTGTAAAATTCATAGTAAATCGAATACACCTCCGAAAATTATGAAACCAATTTTGTTAGCTTACTTATGCTCAGATATACTTAAATTCATAGTAAATCTTACAATTCATTATTCTGTTTTCTGTAAAATTTTAATTGATGCAAGACTTTTTTAAATTATAATTAATTCTCTGTTGTTCAATAAATCATGAACTCTTGCATGCTTGTAAAGTATCTGTTAACACACCTATAGAGCATTTTTCCACTGTCATATCCTACTTAATTATTTTCCTATGATTTAAATTTTTCCTGCATTGTTTAAATCATTATAAATAATCTACCTTGCAATAAATCATGACGCTTCACTGTAAATTACTTCCGGTGGCACTCTTCACCGGTAAAATGCCACTGGACATAAACTAAATTTCGAGATTCACTTATCTAATTAATCAACTTGAATTAAATTAAGTAAGTAACGTAAATGAAAGTCAATGAAGGAAATACTTCAGACGAAAGTAATTAACAAAATTAATTAATTGCACTTACAGTATAAATGACTGTCCTATCAAGAAACTAATTCCTTAATTGCATCATATTATCATTGCATCTAACATGCATTATATATCCTTGTCATAACGTGTAGTGACAGAGACGACTCCAGAGCCGCTCGACTTCCACCTGCCGGAGGAGCAGACTCAGGAGGTGCAGGAGGAGCAGCCGCAGCAGGACACTGACCCCACTGACCCTGTTAGCTACGCTCCTGAGCCAGGCAAGCCCCGGTGCATGCCTTCCTATTTAGGATTTTTACTTTCTCACTTGATTGGGGCTAGTAATTGATTGTGCATTAGGTTTATTAGGAATTGATGTGAAGCCTTAGAACTGCATTAGGATTATCCTTTCATATCCTACCTTGTGTCCTATTTTTGTAGATGTGGTCTAGGTTGCGTTAGAACTTGCTATGCTTAGGGACTAGCGAACGGTAGAAGTCGAGTGGTAGGTCCCACTCGCGAGTTAGGAATTACCCTGGATTGTACTAGATGGATTTAGGATTTGTTGAGACCGGACGGGGAATTGTTTGTGTAGGATGGTTGGAGAAGGCCTGGCCTTCACGGTGATGTAGCCCCGTCTGTGTCGATTAAGGACCGTTCGTTGTTGGCCCTATTGAGCAAGTTCGAACGTACTGATCATATGCTAGTGTTTTTATGGGCCTAGTAAACTTAGTAGCTTGGGTTGCCCTGGTGTGCGGCGGAAGCCTGCCCTTTCTATCATGGTATTCGAGAGAGAGAGGATGCTTCCCAATCAGGGCGTACGTCTGGGACGGGGACTGTGCGGGAAGGTCTTTCTCGGGAGGGGTTGGACCCAGCCTAGCTTCATGGGGATCCTTGCAAACAGTTGCCGCATGCGACTTTACGCGTGTGCGACGTATGGTCAGGTTTTCTCCTGCAGGATGTACATCGATGCCGCCGCTCTCGGTCATGAGCAACCTTGCTCAGTGTGCCACCTCGTAGTGTGCTCTGATTGATGATATGATGATGCTAGTTCATTACTGTTATATGTATATCTATTTACTGCCATACTGCTTATTGATGTATTGTTATCTTATACCTATTTTAGAGATAAGTGCACTGTTTTACTGGTTAAGTACTTAATTTAAAATAAAACTTGAAAGTAAGGACCAAGTAATTAGTGCGGGTTATGCAATGGAGTCAGCCTACCCCTTGTAGCCTTTGCATGCTAGGAGTCGGCTGTAGTTAGCCACGTTGACGGGTAAGTCTTGCTGAGTAACTAGTACTCCGGGTTTGGCTCTTCATGTTTTTGTGCAGGTATAAATTTTGCTTCCGCTGTTGCTTGGTGGAGTTCCTCAGCGGGTCTACATCGCAGGGCTTCGATGTGCGGCCGTGTATCGTCGAGTTTAGTAGAGGTTGTATTTGTAGATTTTCGCTGTGCTATTCACGTGTTTTAAATCATTTAAGACTTGTAATAACTTAAAGATGTAAATTTGTGCTTTTTATATGCTGTACTGTTACGTCTGTTCATCAGCGTTTTACCGACTCGATCCTGTGAAAAGCGGAGACGCTTCAGGCACATCTTCATGGGCGTCGGCGTTGTCCATTCCCAACAGCTTGGGGCAGCAGCAGGAAAAGGCATGGCGCCATCGGTGTACTGCTCTGCCTGCTCCCGGCCTTCCTGCTCCTTTTGTGGTGGTAGGCCAACTCCTCGCTGCTGTGGGTCTTCGAGGGCGCAGAGATCTCCAAAGAAGATGACGAGAAATTTGCACATTGACTCATTTCTTTTCGCAGCCGTGCGTTTAGACAGATGCATGCATGCATGACGGACGTGCGCACCGAGACCCAACTTCTGTATGACTGTATTGTCCAGCCTGCATGAATGCATGGTTAATGCTTAAAGGTAGTATTGTTTTAGTTTCAGGATTGGCAGCTCCAGCAGATTTGTAGCTCAGTTATATTGGTAAGCATCTTGGCCATTTGATTTTGCAGACTTGCAATAATGGTCATCTCTATGTTTTTTTTCAAAAAAAAAAAGTAGTTTTTTCCTTCTTTTTTTTAAAGGAACCGGCACGAGACAATGCTAATTTCATTAGTTAAAGAAGAAGTATACAGATTGAGATTAAGCCCCAGAGCTCTATATTACAACGCCAAAAAATTTGGTAAAAAATAGCAATTATTTGAATTTGTTTGGTATTGAAGCGTTTCTGCTTTTCACATGACCGAGTCTGAAGTGCCGGTGAACGGACACAACAGTACAACAGATAAAAAACATATATTAAGTCTTAAAGTGATTACATTAGTCCAATTATAACATAGAGTCGCACAGCGGAAGTCAACGATACAAGTCCAAGTCTCAAGGATAAATAAAAGATACAAGCACACGCGCTCACGATACACGAATCCACATCACAATCCCTCATGATCCGAACTCAAGAGGAGATCACTCCTCGGGCTCCCAGTGACCCGTCTAGCCCACAAGAGGCTGTTCGTCCCAAAGCCCACCTCCACCCGTGAAGTCAGGAATGAAGGTACCACCTGGACAAAAACATAAAGAGCCAAACCTGAGCAACTAATACTCAGCAAGACTTACCCGTCAACCTGACTAACTACAGCCGACTCCTAGAATGCCAAGGCTACAAGGGTAGGCTGACTCATTAGCATAAACCGCACTAATTACTTGGTCCTTACTTCAAGTTTTATTTCAGATTAAGTACTTAACCAGTAAAACAGTGCACTTATCTCTAGAACATGTAAAAATAACAATACATCAGATAAGCAGTATAACAGTAAAGAGATATAAATATAATAGTACTAAAGCATCATCATCAATCATATCACACTACGATATGGCACACTGAACAAGTGGGTGCTCATTTTCGGGAGCGGCGGCATCGATGTACATCCTGCAGGAGAAACCTGACCACACGCCGCACACGAGCAAAAGTCGCATGCGGCAACCGTTTATGATGCACACCACCGGAGTTGTACCAGATTCTACTCCTCCCGAGGAGGAAGGGGTCTCCGCCGCAGCCCCCGTCCCAGACGTACGACTGCGTAGGACGTTATCCTTCCTCTCCCAAGTACCATGATAGAAGGAGTAAAGTATCCATCAGACATCCAGGGCGACACAGGCTACTAGGTTTATTAGGCCCATAAAACACTAGCATGTGAATCAGTATGTTCGAACTTGCTCAATAGGGCCAACCACGAACTGTCCTCAATCGACGCTGATGGGGCTACGACCGTGAAGGCTCAGCCTTCGCCAACCATCCTATACAAACAATCCCCCGTCCGGTCTCAACAAATCCTAAATCCTTCTAGTACAATCCAGGGTGATTCCTATCATGCGAGTGGGATCTACCACTTGTCTTCTACCGTCCGCTAGACTCTACGCATAGCAGATTCTAACGATAACCTAGAACCATCTACTACAAAATAGGACACAAGGTAAATATGGAAGGGAGTCCTAATGCAGTTCTATGGCTTCACATCAACTCCTAATAAACCTAAATGCACAAACAATTACTAGCCCCAATCAAGTGATAAATCAAAAATCTAACATATAGGCATGCACCGGGCCTTGCCTGGCTCAGGAGCTACGCTAGCGGGGTCAGTGTCCTGCTGCTGCTACTCCTGTGCCTCCTCCTCTGGCAGCTGAAGTCCAGGGGCTCCGGAGTCATCTCAGTCACTACACATTATGACAAGGAGAAATATGCAAATTAGATGCAAGTAATACGATGCAGTTAAGAAATTAATTAATTATTGGGCAGTCATTTACCCTGTAAGTGCAAATGATTACTTGGTGAATTACTTTCGTCTGAAGTATTTCCTTCATTGACTTCTTGATTAAGTTAATTACTTACATTAACTTAGGTTGCTTAATTTGTTAAATCAATTTTAAAAATTAATTTATGTCCAGTGGCAATTTTTGGTGAAGAACACCACTGGAAGTAATTAACAGTGAAGTTTGATCATGTGCTGTAATACGGATTATTTATAATGATTTAAACAATGCAGAATACGATTTAAATCATAAGAAAATAATTAAACAGGATATGACAGTGGAAAACAATGTTCTGTAAGTAGGTTATCAACATCTTAACAATCATGTAAGATTTCTGGATTTATGGAACAACAGATAACTTATTATGAATTAAACAACATTTGCATATTTGTTTTGATACAGAAAACAGATAAAGAGTACTGTGTGATTTAACATTTTTGTTGGATAGAGCATGATACAAGAAAGCCAACAGAATTGGATTCACATTTTTCTGAGGTGTATTTATTTTTCTAGGCATTTTACAAATTTCAAGCAATTTCTGGTAATTTACAGATATTCGGAAAAAGGATTAAAATGGGCGCGACCAATCAGATCTGGGCCACAAAGGTGACCACAGAGACCGGGCGGCACCAGATCAGGACTGGCCACAAAGTGATCCAGCCACTCAGAATCGGAGACACACACAGGACCACAGAGTTGGCCACACGAGACCGCATGAGATCCGCGTCGTGTGGTCTCCGGTGTGCGTCGGTAGGCAGCGTCGCCGCAGGGCGGTGGCGCAGCTCACCGGAATGAGCTCCGGTGTGGCTCGTTGGGCTGGACGACAGCAAGGAAAGGAAGCAGGGAAGGTGGAGGTTTCACCTTGACGATCGGGGCTCGCAGGGATGGCCGGGATTGGCTCGGAGACAAGGGACGGCGGAAGGTCGAAGTCCGACGATGATTCGAGCTTGTCGTTGGGGTCCTCCAGCTGCAGGCTGTTGGCGTTTCTTATGGCATACTAAAAATATGACCAAGGCGGGTTAGGCCTAGATCGATACTTCCGGCATGTCTCCAGAGACGCTAGTGTGGGGTTAAGAGTCTTGCATATTAACAGATAATCCACAACTGGCAACTAGTGCTAGAGATGTCTTATCGGTATTCCCATGATAAAGAAGATCTGCAAGCGCACAGATAACCCGTTGTAGCATTTCACCCAAGAGTATTCCGGAGTATCATTATTTATATTTTCCCAAAGGAAGACATGGTTGACAAGTGTATTTACGCTCAATAGATTACGATGATAGACAAATCCATAATCCAATGCAAAGACATATAATGTAAGTGATAAAGATATATAATGGATAGTGCGACACACACAGAGGATTCCACTCTCAGATAAAAGACGAGAGGCAAGTCTAAGTAGAAGCAAAGACTAACTAACGGGTTGCTACTCCTATGGTACATCATCATATAGCGTACTAGGGTTCTACCTAAGTCAGGCTTATGCTAGTAAGAGCTAAGAGTCTATGCCTAGACAGCATCGGGAGATCCGGTATAGGCTTGGTCTGTCAAGCCACGCCGGCCTTTTGCATAAACTCCTATGCCATACCCGAACGTGGACGATTATGGAAGGGTGGAGATCAAGTCTTACAAGAGAAGGATACAAAAGCATACCCAATTCTCCAAGGGACTTGGGAGCACACGGGCAGCCCACTACTTAGCCTAGCTCTACCAAAACAGCCTCTAGCTCTAAGGTGAGGAGGAGGAGGGAATGAGCCTCAAGTGGTGTGTGTTCTCTAGGAGGGGGGTACCCCTTTATTTATAGACTTGGAGGTCGGTTCCTGGAGGCGGTTCCTAAGGTCGGTTGCATTAATTACAAGTGGAACCGACCTCCAGAGGTTGCTTGGCAACCGCCATAAGAAGATGGGCCCAGGGGGCCACCATATCAGGTCGGCCGACCTGGCTAGAGGGTTGGCCGACCTGGGCCTGGCCCCTCCTGGGCTGGGCTTTGGCAGGTGGCTCCCCTCTAGCCTTGTTGCTTCTGATCCAGTGCTTTGGCCTTTGTTGAGGTTGGTCTTGATAGATTTGGCCTTTTTGTCTTGTAGTTGTATTCCTGTGCTGATAGTCGATTTACGGAAGTGTTGAATCGTCGCCTAGGGACATGTATTCCCTGTTTTCCACCTACACACTAACAACTAGAGGTACATGTGGAAATAGGTTATTCATAAATAAAATGCAAGTAAGGAGTGCCTTTTCTTCCTTATTCATTGAGCTATGTGACGGTCGAAATTGTGATATAACGTCCGTCAACACAGGCCTTGGCGCTGGCTTTTCCAATTTTGGAGTGAGTTTCTTAGCCCATAGTCCCGGCCTCTCCGTTGCAGGTTTCTTGTCAACCTTGCTAAATGAAAGGTTCTCTCTTTCAAGATAATCCTTCATGAAGACAATGAGGTTGTCCTTCCGACGGGGTCTCACTTCAACTTCTCGGATATTTTGTGCATTTGGTCCATACTTGATTGTGATCATGAAGCATTGTTCGGCTTTGGGCTGAAAGTGAAATCTTTCTCTTCTCCCATTGAGATGAAAATGGATTTCTCCGACCATCACATCTATATTTGCTCCAGTGGCTCTCAAGAAAGGTCTCCCAAGATGAGTGGAGTATCCTTGTCCACGGCCATTTCCAACACCACGAAGTTAACAGGGATGAAGCAGCCTCGGATTTTCACCGGGACGTCCTCAGGTGGAATCAGCGAGTTGCAGCCGCATGGTTGTGAGAGTTAGAGCTATGTAGCCCAAACTGTCAAAGATTGCCTTAGGCATGATGCTAACACTGGCACCTCACTCAACAGATGGAAGTTCTATTTCAAAGAAGAAATGAAGCTAGTTGTCTTGAAGGCAAAGACTAGCGTGAAATCTTTACTTGAGGATTGGTTATGTAATATAGCTTAATTTGCTTTCTTAGTAGTGTCTTGTTTTGGCCTGCGGCCGTGTACCTTATATATAAACCTTTTACAAAAATTAATAGAAAAAGGTAGGGGGCTCCCCTGCCGTTCGCCTCAAAAAAAAAAAAAAAAACACTGGCACCGAGATCACACAAGGCATGGCTGAAATAGTGATTCCCAATCTTGCATGGAATGGTGGGAAGTCCAAGATCCCTTATGATAGAAGATGATGTTGCTGCCTCGTTCTTTCCTGCATGGTTAGCTTCACGAGAGAACATATCTCCCCTCATGGTGATAGCATTAACTTTTTTCTAAGACAAGCTCGGGTTGCCCCGGGATCTGTCCAGAACTAGAGGTAGGAACAAGAGCAACAAGCTGAGCTACTTGGGTTTCTATCATTTTGTTAAAGCTCAACTGATTCTTGAAAGCAGAAGATAAACCTTCTAACTTAGAATTGATGCTTTCAAGACTCTTATCATTGGCAGCAAGCTTCTTGTTGATAGACTCATTGATCTTAGCTTGGCCATAAACTAAATCTTTCAAGGAAGGTTGATTGTTGTAACCAGAAAAGTTGTTACCTCCTTGATATTGTGGGTGGTTTTGATTGAAACCTTGTCCACCGTTTGGACGATACCCATTGTTGTTGTTCATGTAGCATGTTTCTTCTTGGGCATGATCGGGACAATTGATCCCCATGTGGCCAGTGTTGCCACATTCCTCACACGTCATGTGATAGTCAACAGCACAACAGTGCCGAATTACTTGAAGTCATCCAAACGCTTGAGAAGTTGTTCAACCTTGGCGGTGAACATATCAACTTCCTTCATAGGGTGGACATCTTTAGAGTGTGATTGGAGTCTTTCATCACTCCACCCTTGATTTGAAACCATCTTCTCAATAAGTTCTTTGGCTTCACCAATAGTTTTAGAGAAGAAAGCTCCTCCAGCAGCGGCATCCATATGTCCACGGGTTGTTGGTGTTAACCCATTGTAGAAGTGTTGAAGAATGAGCAATTCTTCCATTCCATGGTGTGGGCAGGCGGATATGTATTCTTGAAGCCTTTCCTATGCCTCGGCGATGGATTCATTACTTGATTGCTGGAAGCTTGATATTCTTCCTCGAAGGGCGTTGGTTTTGCCCAACGGGAAGAACTTAGAGAGGAACGCAGATGAGTGAGAAGGGAAACAATCGGAGTTGGATAGCATCTTGATTGACTCCAGGGGTTGCCGACGTGTTGCATATCTCAAGGAACTGTTGAAGATGAGTATTGGCGTCCTCAGTGGCTTTTCCACAAAAGGGAATAGTTTGCACCATAGTGATCAGGCTGGCTTTGATTTCAAATCCTGCCTCTCCAGCGTTGACATTGGGCCCAATAGGCACATTGGCAACAGAGGGAGTAGAGTAGTCACGAAGGGTCCTTTCAGCAGCCATGATGATTGGAGATTGAGGTGCGGGAGATGCGGGCTTGCTTGGCGCAAGTCCTTGTGAGGAAGTATCTGCGCGTGATCGGGTCTTTCTCACAAGTGACTCTGGATTATCAACAAAGTTTTGCGGCAAGTTGAATCCGCTCATACACTATCTTGTTTTCACATCAAAGAGAAAACTGTAGCACCCTCGATTTGTGCTCATTTAAAAACCCTTAAAATTTGACCCTTTTAAAAAATTTTCAACTAAAAAGCAATTTGTTAGATTAAGTTTAGAGCCAAAAATAAAATTTTTGAATTTTAATTCATGCACAAGGATCACCATATGCATTTTTGGAGTTTATTGCTTTTATTTTAAGTGTTTGTTTGGGTTTTGTCTTTGTCCGAATTTGAATTGCCTTCAAATTCAAATTCTAGAATTTATTTGAACCAAAAACCATCTCCAAATCGTCCTGGGCCGAATCTCAGCCGGCCCATGTCTCTTTTTCCTTTTTCCCTTTTCATTTTCCTCTCCCGCGCCAACCCGCTCCCGGCCCGCTTCCTTCTCTTTCGGCCCAACACCGCTGCGGCCCAGTCTCCTCTTCCCTGTGTCGCTGACCGGTGGGCCCCGCCGCGTCGTCTTCCTCCTGGCGACGTCGGCGTGGAATCCGTCGCCGCCCATACCGGACTGTCGGCGTTCGTCGTTCTGTCACCTCCGCGCCACAGGAGTCGCCTCCGGTGCACTGCAGCCACCACCGCGCTCACGTCATCGCTCCGCGCCTTCTCGCCCCGTCGCATCGGCGTCAATCCGGCGAGAAAATATCTCGCCGGAGCCGGAGATTTTTCTCCGCGCGCGCACCGCCTCCGCGCAGCTATATAAGGCGGCGAGCCCCTTCTTTCTCTTTCTCCATCACTCCGCCACCGCTCGCTTCCCGCGCGCACGCCCGAGCTCACTCACCCTCGCTTCCCCCAACTCCGGTCAAGCTCCGACGAGCTCCCCCGTCACTCTCCGCCGCTCCCCGCTCCAATCCAGCTCAAGGTGAGCTCCACCATTCCTCGCTCTTCCCTCTGCACCCTCTCTTCTTCGTCCCCGCGGACCCGAGCCCTATCCGCACCGAGCGCATCCGCTCCGCCGCTCCCTTCTTCCTCTCCGGCCGCCGCAGAGCCCTCCCTGGCCTCGTCGAGGCCACGCGCAGCACACACGCGCTCCCGCGCACGTTCGCGCGCCCTCGTAGCCGCTCTCACGCACGCGCACATCCTCTTCTCCGCGCGCGCCCGAGCGCCGCCCGTCTCCGGCGAGCTCGCGGTGCAGCTCTAGCTCCTGCCCTCGTCACCGTCACGCGCTTCCGGGACCGCCGTCGCACGGCGCGCCCGCAGCCACCCTTCGCGTCCCGCTCCGGCCACCACAGCCCCCACCGGTGGGCACTCCGGCGCCTCGCCGCCGCGCGCGCGCCCGCGCCGCCACGCCTTGTCGGCGCCACGCGGTCGTCCACGGTGAACCCCTCGCAACCCCAGCCGGTCCACGGCCCACGTGGACTCGGCCCACCGCACAGTGCCACACAGTGATCTGACCCCCTGGACCCGCATGTCAGCCTCTCACACGCAACACGAATTGCTAGGTGCACCCGAGATTGTACACAGAAAACAATTTCGGGCACTTTTCCAATAGCAGAAAAATCCCAATAAATTCCCAAAAATCATATATTCCTTTCTACCCATTTTGCAACCTTTGAACACCTCTGGAAAATTAGGATGTTGATTATACTTAATTAAGTTGATCAAATCCTAATCTTTCCCATTCTTATTCAATCGAAAATCCATAACTATTTCATCCTAACTCCAAATCCAGAAATTCTTTCGCCTAAATTCCTCTAAAATCCTTCTCTACTTGTCTACGCCAAGGCCATCTCTATTTGCTGTTTATTTGGGATTTTATTTTATTTTATGATTGTTATTTGTTTGAGCGGTAGATTTATTCGCCTTTTATTTATTTTGATCGTTAGATAACCAAACGTTCGAAGAAGAGCACGAGGATCCCGACTACGAGGACGGACTAGAGGAAGAAGACTTCGAAGGCAAGTCCTAACCCCCTTGATCATATTGTGCCTATGTTTGCAAATAATCCTATTTAGAGCCTGATTTCAAATAAACATGCATAATATTTTATAAATGATTTAAATGCTTAGTATGTCCTAAGTAATTGTTGTTTGCCTCACCTTGATATTGCTTATACCCTAATCTCCTTGTTAACCCTAGGTCCCAACATCATTAATATTTAATGATTTGTTGGATGAAAATGCTGCTTAGGACTTTATTACACTGTGTATATAATTAATCTTGCTACACATGTTTTTGGTGTTAAAATGTGTGAGTGCTTGGTGGTGTGCGTAAATGTGAACTTGGGTGGGAGTAGTGATGATATGCAACCCATAGTGGGGGTTTGTTTTGGCGGGACCAGGCGAGGTAGTCCTCAGTGGGGAGGCTATCTCTGGGACGCCTTCCTTGTGAGGAATGGCTATTGAAGATGCCTGGTTCGGTCGTATAAGGACCGGTTCATGTGCCGCCTTGTTTAGCACCCATCGTGCAACCACATGCCTTGTATGGGAAAGGTTTGGAACCACACCCTACTATAGTGTCACCCGGTACCCACCAGGAGGCGGGAGTCGCAGCGGAAGCCAGGAGAAGACCTAACGAGATTGGCGTTAGCGTCCGGCGGATGGTGATGGCCTGTGGCCCTTATTCCTATGGTGAATGGATGCCCCTGGTTGTGGATTTTCCATGGTGGTGCCGTGGTGACACCAAGTAGGTACGGAACCATTAGTATGCCAGTCCAAACCATGACGATGGCAAAGGCTGGTATACCTTGTGGGTAAAGTGCACAACCTCTGCAGAGTGTCGAATCTATCCGGATAGCCGTGTTCCACGGCATTGGACAATTGCGAAAGCAATGGCCACACAAATGATTAGATTTTTCCTGTGTGAGTGATCCTTGGCGTGTGTGTTTTGGAAAACGCCGGTTTGGAGCCGTGTGCTGGTTGTCTGCCAGCGTTAAAACTTGGGAACTGGCGGGATGGATGCATCTCCCCCAGGGCCAACCAACCCCACTAAACTCAAGGTCTTACTTGACATAGTTTGCAAAGCAGTTTTGCTTTTCAAACCAACCCTTGCACAAAAATTGGCTTTTCGGCCGATATATCACACCCCAGCCTTTATCCTTGATCTCTCCCTTGCATGCTATTAACCCTTGTGTTAGGACTTGTTGAGTACCTTATGTACTCACTCTTGCTTCAATCATTCAGAAGAAGAACCAGAATACGACTTCCAGGGTGATGGCGATGATGAGTAGGGTTCCCGTCCGCGCGCAAGTCTGCCTGTAGAGTGGACCCCGCTTTAGTCTTCCGTTGCAGTAGCTCTAGTGATGTGTCACTGTCCTCAGTGACGCACAAGTGTGGTGGTTGTGCCGTGTTGTAATAAGGCTTTTAGCCATTGTACAAAGACCTTTTGTAATATAAAGGCTTGTAATGAGACTTGGTAATATTATCAATGGTATGACTCTGAGATGCCATTCTGTAAAAGTGTCGTATCAGCTACTGATCCAGGGATTGATACGGTAAGCACTAGTGCCTCAGAAATGGGGTACGACAGAGTGGTATCAGAGCCGTACTTGCCCGTAGGATGGACCCTAAGTTGGAACGAGTAGGCGAGAGAGTGATATTTTTGTAGAAAATATTTTACAAAAACTCTACTTACCTTACCTCTATTTATGAAACTATTTTATTCCGATACTTACCTATTTTCAAATTTCTGTGTAGCAGATGGAGGACCTTCGTGCAGAGTTAGCTCAGCTGGAGGAGCATCACACTCAGACTGCTCGCGTTCTCGAGGACACCGCCCAGTGGTGGGACGAGGACGTCCGCAGGCTTCGAGAGACCCAGGGTCAGCTTGCTGAGGTTCAGGCACAGCTCGCTGCGTCCCAGGACGAGGTTGCACGTTTGACCTCCAGACTTGAGTTTGTGAGGAGACTTTGGGAGGAGGACGCCCTGTACCTGATCAGGGAGGTGGATAGCTGCTACGTGAGACTCCACGAGGTTGGAGCAGGACCCCGCCGCAGGATGACCCCGAGGATCGGAGGACCAGCACGTCACCTTCACTACACTTGCCCGACTGACTCGGACCCTGACACGGAGCCGACTGGAGACTCCTGGTCTTCTGGAGGTTCAGACCCGTCGGGGGACGACTCAGGGATTGACTCCGACACCCTGAGGCACACTGACTCAGAGGACTCTCAGGACCTTATGGAGTGGGCCGCCGAGTTAGAGGCTGCACTCATGAGAGAGGAGTCCACCGAGGAGGACTGTTACGGAGTTGCCCCCACTGAGGAGTCAGTGGCGGAGAACTTCGTGGACCTTCCTGGAGACGACGACGAGGTTATGGGCGAGGAGCAGCCAATGCCGTTTGTCGCCCCAGCAGAGCAGGAGCAGCCAGCGCCGTTCGTCACCCCAGCAGAGCAGGAGCTGCCAGGACTTCCGACACCGACGCCCTACGACGAGGAGTACTACCGTCTGCTTAGCACCGACGAGCTGACTGCAGACCCGTTCGACCTCTACGCTGAGTGGCTTCAGGACCGTGGCTTCGACGTCTGAGCAGCAGGAGTTGGCGTCGAGGAGTAGCCTTAGCTAGTAGTAGAGGCTGCTGTCGCCTTGAGTAGTGGAGTCTTGTAGTTGCCAGGTGTGTCAGTAGTATGGTTGGTAGTCGTAAGTTAGAGTCGCCATGTGGTTGAGTCTCGTGTCGAGTCGTAGATCGTCGAGTCCTTGTATATAAATAAAAGGACTTGGGTATGTATGATCGAACCTTGTTATTGTGAATAAGTTGCTGTGATGTTGTAATGATGCTGGATCTTTCTGCTTGTGTGTGTGCAAGATTTCTGGAATTTCTTTCCATTGATCTTGTTTTGTTATGCTTCGTAGTTCGTAGATCTTTCGAGTGTCCTATCTCACCTTTCTGCTAAACCCGTTAAACAGATGCCTCCCAAAAGATCTGTCAGACTCCAGCAACGCCGTGAGCGTGAAGAACACGATGAGGTGGACAACGCCTAGGGTCATGGACGTGGACGTGGTAGAGGCAGGAACACTGCCCCACGTGGTAGAGGTGGAGGTAGAATTGGACGTAAGAATAACCAAGACCACCAAGAAGATGAAGAGAGTCAAAATCAGGAAGGACATGATGAAGTGGTAAACAATAATCAGAACAGAGGTGGAGGAAACCAAAACCATGGTAGAGGTGGAAGAGGTGGTGGACGAGGTGGTAGCATACCAGGACCGCCTGTCACCAATCTAGTGGAAGTGATGGACAATCAAACTCGTCTGATGGAAGTAATCGCTCAAGGACTGCTAGATCGAGCTCCAGGCCCTCAGACCAAGATGTCAGAATTCATGAGGCTCAGGCCACCAACTTTTGAAAGTGCTGAGGAAGACCCTTTGGCAGCTGATGACTGGTTAAGAAGTATCACCAAAAAGCTAGATGTCATCAATGCCAATGATAGAGAAAGAGTTCTTTTGGCATCTCACCAGCTCCTTGGAGCAGCAGGCGAATGGTGGGATAATTATCGTGAAGCCGCTGAGGATGCAGAAGCTATCACTTGGGATGAGTTCCAAGAGGAATTCAGAAGGTACCATATACCCGAGGGTATTATGGAGATGAAGACTGATGAGTTCCGCTCTCTGAAGCAGGGAGCTATGACAATGAATCAATATATCCGGAAGTTCATGAAGTTGGCACGCTATGCACCAGAGGATGTTAACAAAGACAAGAAGAAGCAGGATCGCTTCAGGAAAGGACTTAACCCAAGTCTGAAGATGCAGTTGATCACGCACATTTATCCAGACTTTAACACCCTCATGAACCGTGCCATACTTCTGGAGGATGCTCATTCTCACATCGAGAACGACAGGAAGCGCAAGTTCAATGCACAGAAATTCAAGCAACAAGAGAGGAACCAGAGGCCAGGAGGCAACTTTCCTCAGAAGCCCAAATATCAGCCAACCATGCAGTATAGGACCTCAGCGTCCAACCAGCAAAATTCTGCACCTTCTTACCGCAATCAAAGCTCAGGCAGTCAGCAGAAGAGCAACTCCAGTGTTGCCCAGCCCAATAGCAATGAGAAGAGGACATGCTTTCACTGCCGCGAGCCGGGCCATATGATTGCTAGATGTCCTTATCTGAACCAGAAAAACACTTCATCTCAGCAAGCAAGCAACACCAGGAATGTAGCATCTGGAGTGGGACGTGGTGGACAACAATCCTCTGGACAGCAGCGAAGGAGCAATCAAACCTTCGGTCGAGGAAAAGTCAACCACATTAATGCCGATGAAGTTGAAGACACTCCAGACGTTGTACTTGGTGAGTACCTCGTCAACTCAACTCTTGCAACAGTTCTGTTTGATTCTGGAGCTTCGCATTCGTTTGTTTCATCAAAGTTTGTTGCTACAAATGGTTTGCCAACTGTCATGCTAAAGCAACCCCTAATAATCCGGACTCCCGGGGCCGAGACCAAAAGTTATTTGGGATGCCCACGGGTTAAGATCCTTTTAAGTGGGGTAGAGTTCCTAGCGAACTTAGTAGTCCTAGAATCTCAGGGGATAGATGTTATCCTCGGAATGGACTGGTTAAGTAAGCACCGAGGCAATATAGCCTGTGATACTCGGAAAGTTACCCTGGTAAACCACAAAGGAATTAAAGTGGTATGTGAACCAAAAAGGACAAAAGTTACACCAATGGTTCACAATATCGAAGCCATGGCATTGGAAGAAGTGCCAGTGGTTTGTGAATACCCAGATGTATTCCCAGATGAGCTACCAGGCATGCCGCCTGACAGAGATATAGAATTCATCATCGATCTTATCCCCGGAACCTCTCCAATAGCAAAGAGACCGTATAGAATGGCAGCTAATGAACTAGCAGAGTTAAAGGTACAAATAGCAGAGTTGCAGAAGAAAGGCTTTATTAGGCCAAGTTCATCACCGTGGGGATCACCAGTTCTCTTTGTCAAAAAGAAAGATGGTAGTTTAAGATTGTGCATAGACTACCGATCTCTTAATGAAGTCACCATCAAGAATAAGTATCCATTGCCCAGGATCGATGACTTATTTGACCAATTGAAAGGAGCCAAGTATTTCTCCAAAATTGACTTAAGATCTGGGTACTATCAGCTAAAGATTAGAGAAGGAGACATTCTTAAGACAGCTTTTGTCACCAGATATGGACAATATGAGTTCACAGTGATGTCATTTGGACTTACTAATGCACCAGCATACTTCATGAACCTAATGAACAAGGTATTTATGGTGGAGTTGGATCGGTTTGTCGTAGTCTTTATCGACGACATTCTCATCTACTCCAAGAGTGCCGAAGAGCACGAGCAACATTTGAGGATTGTATTGGAAAAATTGAGAGCCCACGAGCTGTATGCCAAATTCAGCAAATGTGAATTTTGGCTGAACAAAGTGGCTTTTCTTGGTCACATCCTGACAGAGGAAGGAGTATCTGTAGACCCAGCCAAAGTTGAGGCAGTCCTCAATTGGAAGCAACCAACCACAGTGACAGAAGTCAGAAGTTTTCTTGGTCTAGCTGGTTACTATCGAAGATTTATCGAAGGATTCTCTAAAATAGCAAGGCCAATGACAGCGTTGACACAAAAAGGAAAAGAGTTCAAATGGACAGAAGCTTGTGAAAGGAGCTTTCAGGAACAAAAGAAAAGGTTAACCACCGCCCCAGTGTTGACCTTGCCAGACATACATCGAGATTTTGTCGTATACTGCGACGCGTCTCGACAAGGTTTGGGATGTGTTCTCATGCAAGATGACAGAGTAGTGGCTTATGCATCAAGACAATTGAAGGCGCATGAGCAAAACTACCCAACTCATGATCTAGAGCTGGCAGCAGTGGTGCATGCACTCAAGATTTGGAGACACTACCTAATAGGAAATAAGTGTGAAATCTACACGGATAATAAGAGCTTGAAGTATATCTTCACTCAACCTGATTTGAATCTCAGGCAAAGAAGATGTTTGGAATTAATCAAGGATTATGATTTGGAAATTCACTACCATCCTGGAAAGGCAAATGTAGTGGCAGATGCACTAAGTCGTAAGACTCGTCATAACCGTATCAAGATGCATAAACGGAGACCTGAGCTTGTGGCAGAGTTTAAACACCTGAATCTTCACATTGCCGAACAAGGACAATTGAATGCCTTACGTGTAGAGCCTACCCTGGAAAGTCAGATTCGAGCAGCCTAGGAGAAAGATGATGAGATACAAGAAATAAAGAAGAAAACGGGATTAGATAAAGCCCCAGGATTTCGAGTGGATAATCAGGGGACCTTATGGTACAAGGATCGGATATGCCTACCAAAAACTGGTGACTATCAAAAGCTCATCATGGATGAAGCTCATAACTCTGCATACTTCATCCATCCAGGATCCACCAAAATGTACTTGGATTTGAGACAGAAATACTGGTGGTCAGGAATGAAAAGAGATATAGCGGAGTTTGTTGCTCGATGTGATATTTGCTGTAGAGTCAAGGCAGAGCATCAGAGGCCTGCAGGATTATTGCAACCCTTGCATGTCCCCGTATGGAAATGGGATGAAATCAGTATGGATTTCATCGTGGGTTTACCCCGTACTCAGAAAGGAAATGATTCGATATGGGTTATAGTGGACCGTTTGACAAAAGTCGCACACTTCATCCCTGTGAAGACGGTCTACAGAGGAGACAAATATGCTCAACTGTACGTGGATCATATACTTAAGCTGCATGGAGTTCCGAGCAGAATAGTGTCAGATCGTGGAACCCAATTTACTTCGACATTCTGGAAAAGCCTTCACAAGTTGTTGAAAACTAAGCTGGATTACAGTTCTGCATATCATCCTCAAACAGATGGACAAACCGAAAGAGTTAATCAAATCCTCGAAGATATGCTTAGAGCATGTGTACTGGCATATGGAAAGGATT
Organism: Eragrostis curvula; assembly: GCA_007726485.1. Taxonomy (NCBI): domain Eukaryota; kingdom Viridiplantae; phylum Streptophyta; class Magnoliopsida; order Poales; family Poaceae; genus Eragrostis; species Eragrostis curvula. The sequence continues at coordinate 193,843 of RWGY01000489.1, read as the reverse complement.
GGGAGAAAAGTCTATCTTTCGCAGAATTCTCCTATAATAATAGTTACCAGGCCAGCATACAAATGTCACCATTCGAAGCTTTGTATGGCAGAAAGTGCAGAACCCCTCTGATGTGGTCGGAAGTCGGAGAGCGATCTTTCTTCGGCCCAGCCATTATCAGAGACGCAGAAGAGAAGATAGCTCTGGTAAGAGAGAATCTAAAGGCAACCCAGAGCAGACAGAAAAGCTACGCCGATACACGACGTAGAGATTTAAGCTTCGAGGAAGGAGACTATGTGTACCTCAAAGTATCCCCGATACGAGGTACTCGAAGATTCCAAATCAAAGGAAAGTTGGCACCAAGGTACATTGGACCTTTCAAGGTACTCAAAAGAATTGGTGGTGTGGCTTATCGCCTCGAGTTACCCGAGGAAATGTCGGACATCCACAATGTTTTCCATGTCTCGCAATTAAAGAAGTGTCTGAGAGTTCCAGAGGAAGTAGTACCTCCGGAAGTAATGGATCTCCAACCAGACCTCCGGTATCAGGAAAGGCCTATCAAAATTTTGGATATTGCAACTCGGCTAACAAGAAGGAATGCCATAAGGTTTTGCCGAGTGCAATGGAGTAATCACACAGAGGCAGAGGCCACGTGGGAACGAGAAGATGATCTAAAGAAAGAGTTCCCCTACCTTTTCGAAAGCGAGTCGGAATCTCGAGGACGAGATTCTGTTTAAGTGGGGTAGGTCTGTAGCACCCTCGATTTGTGCTCATTTAAAAACCCTTAAAATTTGACCCTTTTAAAAAATTTTCAACTAAAAAGCAATTTGTTAGATTAAGTTTAGAGCCAAAAATAAAATTTTTAAATTTTAATTCATGCACAAGGATCACCATATGCATTTTTGGAGTTTATTGCTTTTATTTTAAGTGTTTGTTTGGGTTTTGTCTTTGTCCGAATTTGAATTGCCTTCAAATTCAAATTCTAGAATTTATTTGAACCAAAAACCATCTCCAAATCGTCCTGGGCCGAATCTCAGCCGGCCCATGTCTCTTTTTCCTTTTTCCCTTTTCATTTTCCTCTCCTGCGCCAACCCGCTCCCGGCCCGCTTCCTTCTCTTTCGGCCCAACACCGCTGCGGCCCAGTCTCCTCTTCCCTGTGTCGCTGACCGGTGGGCCCCGCCGCGTCGTCTTCCTCCTGGCGACGCCGGCGTGGAATCCGTCGCCGCCCATACCGGACTGTCGGCGTTCGTCGTTCCGTCACCTCCGCGCCACAGGAGTCGTACTCGCCGCTCACGTGAGCCACACCGCCTTCTCCCCGCTCTTTCCCGTCGAACAGCGCCGCCGTCGCCTCAAAACCTAACCCGGCGGACTTCCCGATGCCGCCCACGCCCTGCCGCCCTCCTCCGTCAGCCACAGCCTCCCCCGTCGCCTCCGGTGCACTGCAGCCACCACCGCGCTCGCGTCATCGCTCCGCGCCTTCTCGCCCCGTCGCATCGGCGTCAATCCGGCGAGAAAATATCTCGCCGGAGCCGGAGATTTTTCTCCGCGCGCGCACCGCCTCCGCGCAGCTATATAAGGCGGCGAGCCCCTTCTTTCTCTTTCTCCGTCACTCCACCACCGCTCGCTTCCCACGCGCACGCCCGAGCTCACTCACCCTCGCTTCCCCCAACTCCGGTCAAGCTCCGACGAGCTCCCCCGTCACTCTCCGCCGCTCCCCGCTCCAATCCAGCTCAAGGTGAGCTCCACCATTCCTCGCTCTTCCCTCTGCACCCTCTCTTCTTCGTCCCCGCGGACCCGAGCCCTATCCGCACCGAGCGCATCCGCTCCGCCGCTCCCTTCTTCCTCTCCGGCCGCCGCAGAGCCCTCCCCGGCCTCGTCGAGGCCACGCGCAGCACACACGCGCTCCCGCGCACGTTCGCGCGCCCTCGTAGCCGCTCTCACGCACGCGCACATCCTCTTCTCCGCGCGCGCCCGAGCACCACCCGTCTCCGGCGAGCTCGCGGTGCAGCTCTAGCTCCTGCCCTCGTCACCGTCACGCGCTTCCGGGACCGCTGTCGCACGGCGCGCCCGCAGCCACCCTTCGCGTCCCGCTCCGGCCACCACAGCCCCCACCGGTGGGCACTCCGGCGCCGCGCCGCCGCGCGCGCGCCCGCGCTGCCGCGCCTTGTTGGCGCCACGCGGTCGTCCGACGTGGCCGCCACGTCGGCGCCCCGGGCCCGCAGCGACCGGGTCATCGCGCCACGTGGTGCGCCCGGTCCACGGTGAACCCCTCGCAACCCCAGCCGGTCCACGGCCCACGTGGACTCTGCCCACCGCACAGTGCCACACAGTGATCTGACCCCCTGGACCCGCATGTCAGCCTCTCACACGCAACACGAATTGCTAGGTGCACCCGAGATTGTACACAGAAAACAATTTCGGGCACTTTTCCAATAGCAGAAAAATCCCAATAAATTCCCAAAAATCATATATTCCTTTCTACCCATTTTGCAACCTTTGAACACCTCTGGAAAATTAGGATGTTGATTATACTTAATTAAGTTGATCAAATCCTAATCTTTCCCATTCTTATTCAATCGAAAATCCATAACTATTTCATCCTAACTCCAAATCCAGAAATTCTTTCGCCTAAATTCCTCTAAAATCCTTCTCTACTTGTCTACGCCAAGGCCATCTCTATTTTCTGTTTATTTGGGATTTTATTTTATTTTATGATTGTTATTTGTTTGAGCGGTAGATTTATTCGCCTTTTATTTATTTTGATCGTTAGATAACCAAACGTTCGAAGAAGAGCACGAGGATCCCGACTACGAGGAAGGACTAGAGGAAGAAGACTTCGAAGGCAAGTCCTAACCCCCTTGATCATATTGTGCCTATGTTTGCAAATAATCCTATTTAGAGCCTGATTTCAAATAAACATGCATAATATTTTATAAATGATTTAAATGCTTAGTATGTCCTAAGTAATTGTTGTTTGCCTCACCTTGATATTGCTTATACCCTAATCTCCTTGTTAACCCTAGGTCCCAACATCATTAATATTTAATGATTTGTTGGATGAAAATGCTGCTTAGGACTTTATTACACTGTGTATATAATTAATCTTGCTACACATGTTTTTGGTGTTAAAATGTGTGAGTGCTTGGTGGTGTGCGTAAATGTGAACTTGGGTGGGAGTAGTGATGATATGCAACCCATAGTGGGGGTTTGTTTTGGCGGGACCAGGCGAAGTAGTCCTCAGTGGGGAGGCTATCTCTGGGACGCCTTCCTTGTGAGGAATGGCTATTGAAGATGCCTGGTTCGGTCGTATAAGGACCGGTTCATGTGCCGCCTTGTTTAGCACCAATCGTGCAACCACATGCCTTGTATGGGAAAGGTTTGGAACCACACCCTACTATAGTGTCACCCGGTACCCACCAGGAGGCGGGAGTCGCAGCGGAAGCCAGGAGAAGACCTAACGAGATTGGCGTTAGCGTCCGGCGGATGGTGATGGCCTGTGGCCCTTATTCCTATGGTGAATGGATGCCCCTGGTTGTGGATTTTCCATGGTGGTGCCGTGGTGACACCAAGTAGGTACGGAACCATTAGTATGCCAGTCCAAACCATGACGATGGCAAAGGCTGGTATACCTTGTGGGTAAAGTGCACAACCTCTGCAGAGTGTCGAATCTATCCGGATAGCCGTGTTCCACGGCATTGGACAATTGCGAAAGCAATGGCCACACAAATGATTAGATTTTTCCTGTGTGAGTGATCCTTGGCGTGTGTGTTTTGGAAAATGCCGGTTTGGAGCCGTGTGCTGGTTGTCTGCCAGCGTTAAACCTTGGGAACTGGCGGGATGGATGCATCTCCCCCAGGGCCAACCAACCCCACTAAACTCAAGGTCTTACTTGACATAGTTTGCAAAGCAGTTTTGCTTTTCAAACCAACCCTTGCACAAAAATTGGCTTTTCGGCCGATATATCACACCCCAGCCTTTATCCTTGATCTCTCCCTTGCATGCTATTAACCCTTGTGTTAGGACTTGTTGAGTACCTTATGTACTCACTCTTGCTTCAATCATTCAGAAGAAGAACCAGAATACGACTTCCAGGGTGATGGCGATGATGAGTAGGGTTCCCGTCCGCGCGCAAGTCTGCCTGTAGAGTGGACCCCGCTTCAGTCTTCCGTTGCAGTAGCTCTAGTGATGTGTCACTGTCCTCAGTGACGCACAAGTGTGGTGGTTGTGCCGTGTTGTAATAAGGCTTTTAGCCATTGTACAAAGACCTTTTGTAATATAAAGGCTTGTAATGAGACTTGGTAATATTATCAATGGTATGACTCTGAGATGCCATTCTGTAAAAGTGTCGTATCAGCTACTGATCCAGGGACTGATACGGTAAGCACTAGTGCCTCAGAAATGGGGTACGACAAAAACAGATCAAGGTTAGCCTGCATGGGCAATGGTTAAGTCACATCATGTGTAACCATGAGCAATCATTGTACTCTTGTTAACCAATGTCTTCCCCGGTAACGGCGCTAGAAATGCTTGTTGGCGTTTCTTACGGCACACTGGAAATATCACCAAGGCAGGTTAGGCCTAGAGCGATACTTCCGGCATGTCGCCAGAGACGCCAGTGTGGGGTTAAGGGTCTTGCATAAATATTACCAGATAATCCACAACTAGCAACTAGTGCTAGAGATGTCTTATCGGTATTCCCATGATAAAGAAGATCCGCAAGCGCACGGATAACCCGTTGTAGCATTTCACCCAAGAGAGGGTATCGTTATTTATATTTTTCAAAAGAAAGACATGGTTCACAAGTGTACTTATGCTCAATAGATTACGATGATAGACAGATCCATAATCCAATGCAGGGGTAAGTGATAAAGATATATAATGGATAGTGCGACACAAACAGAGGATTCCACTCTCAGATAAAAGACGAGAGGCAAGTCTAAGTAGAAGCAAAGACTAACTAACGGGTTGCTACTCCTATGGTACATCATCATATAGCGTACTAGGGTTCTACCTAAGTCAGGCTTATGCTAGTAAGAGCTAAGAGTCTATGCCTAGACATCATCGGGAGATCCGGTATAGGCTTGGTCTGCCAAGCCACGCCGGCCTTATGTATAAACTCCTATGCCATACCCGAACGTGGAGGATTACGGAAGGGTGGACAGGGCTGTCACCACCTGCCACCTACCTCTACAAACCGTGGGGCACATGCACAAACAAGGATGGAAAGGGAACCTAGCACCATGTTAGCATCACTCGCCATAACCCTAGATCCCTCGAGGCACCCCGCAGGGCGGTAAACCTAGAGCTTCCCTTACGGGACAATGAACCCGATATCTAGTCACAAACAACTAGTCAAACTAGTATAAAATAGACAAGGATCAGATCTAATACTAATGTTATGCATAAGAGTTCATCGCTCAAGGACGGGCGATGAATGAAGAACGATTAAGAACGATCATCCATAATCGGTGGTCAAGTAAGAACGAACAAAGAATGCCCGATGAATGCCCACGAACGTTCATCGATGAACGATGAACAAATGATGAACGATCATGAACGAACGACGAACGCTCATCCAATATCACAACTAAACTATAGATGAACAACATAAGCACACAATTACTATATGATAAATGATGAATCAATTGGTAAAGATCAAGTCTTACAAGAGAATGATACAAGAGCATACCCAATTCTCCAAGGGACCAGGAACACAAGGGCAGCCCACAACTTAGCCTAGCCTAAACAGCCTCTAGCTCTAAGGTGAGGAGGAGGAGGGAATGAGCCTCAAGTGGTGTGTGTTCTCTAGGAGGGGGGGGGGGGGGTACCCCTTTATTTATAGACTTGGAGGTCGGTTCCTGGAGGCAGTTCCTGAGATCGGTGGCATTAATTGCAGGTGGAACCGGCCTTTAGAGGTTGGTTGGCAACCGCCATAAGAAGATGGGCCCAGGGGGCCACCATATCAGGTCAGCCGACCTGGCTAGGGGGTCGGCCGACCTGGTCCTGGCCCCTCCTGGGCTGGGCTTTGGCAGGTGGCTCCCCTCTAGCCTTGTTGCTTCTGATCCAGTGCTTTGGCCTTTGTTGAGGTTGGTCTTGATAGATTTGGCCTTTTTGTCTTGGAGTTGTATTCCTACGGCGATCGTCAATTTACAGAAGTGTTGAATCGTCGCCTTGGGACATGTATTCCCTGTTTTCCGCCTGCACACTAACAACTAGAGGTACATGTGGAAATAGGTTATTCATAAATAAAATGCAAGTAAGGAGCGCCTTTTCTTCCTTATTCATTGAGCTATATGACGGTCGAAATTGTGATATAACGACCGTCAACACAAGCCTTGGCGCGCTAGCATATCCGGACATGGGGGATCCTCGGCGCGATTGATGTCGACGTCGAGGGGCCCTGGAACGTAGTCGTTGGCGGAGGGGGGGTGCGGAGCTCGACGGCGGCGGATGGGTAAAAGCTTTGAATACGGCAGACAGAGCTGCGAGATGACAACAGTGTGAGCGGGGAGATGCACGAGGAAATGGTGCATCCGCGCGCATGAAAATGAGTCGAGAATCTCACCGGGGAGCAGGGAATTTAACGGTGAGGAGGCGGGCCGTGGCGACCGGGCGCGAGGATGACTACTGCGATTCCCGAGTCCACTATGGGAAGGGTTGGTGGCCATGGCATGCTTGGAGGAGGTCTTGGCGGAGCTGAGCGGGTGGTGTCGAGTTGGGATAGGAGCTCGCTGACAGCGGCGACGGGTTGAGCTTGAGGCGGTCGGCAATGGCGAGGCGACGCGGAATCTAGGGTTTGGGAACTCCAGGGAGACGGGAGAGAGTGGGAGAGCGCCGGGAAAGGAGCGGGACGCATTCTTGACATTGCGACGCGGTCGGAAGCGGGCCAGGGCACCGCGCGGCATCACCGTACGCCGTCGGCCACGCGGCAGACGAGCTCGGCGCGTTTCAGTGAAAGGAGAGAGGCTGACAGGTGGGCCCTCGGGCATCTTTCATTTTTCCAGAAATTATTCAAACTGTGATTTTCCCGAATCTTTGGCACCCTATTAAATTAGCAAACCAACTCCAAAAATTCTGAAATTGGTCTCTGCTCAATGCTCGTGAGTTGAACTACATTCTGACCATCATGCACATCTAGACTCCCAGTAGATTGCAAACTGAAGCTGGCTAAAGTTGGGCACTTGTTAAGTTTTAGGGATTTATTTGGGCATCCAATTGAATTTCGAAAATCTTGAAAAATTGTCCAAAATTCTTTGTCTCTGATCTGCATCCACTGATATTTTTGATTGCTCCAGTTGTTATCGAAAATTTTGAGTTCCTTTAGAAGCTTGGATTTGACAATTGTTTGCAAATTTGATTTCGAAATTGAAATTTAATATCTTTTGTGTTCAGTTGCTTTGGGGTTGTTTGCACTATCAACATTTCAGTGACACGGGGTGTCACAGCCCTCCCCCAATAAAGAAATCTCGTCCCGATATTTAACGAGAGAGTAGGAAAAATGAAATGGACTAGGGCGAAGAATATGATGCAAAACGGAACAAACCCCTCCTGTTCCCATGTGGCCTCTGCCTCAGAGTGGTTGCTGTATTGCACCTTAAAGAAGCGGGTAACGTTGTTCCTTGTGACTCTGTCCTTTTTCATCAATGACTCTGATAGGCTGCTCAGGACAAGTTAAGATCTGGCTCAAGCTGCTCAACATCACGATTCACCACATCGGCAGGGGACTACAAGCACTTTCTCAGCTGAGATACATGGAAGATGTTGTGAACACCGGAAAGATTTGGTGGCAACTCCCAACGGTAAGCAACGGGTCCATATCTCTCCACTATCAGAAAAGGTCCAATGAATCTGGGGCAAGCTTTCCTGATATCTGCTGTTATAAGAGGACTCTTCTAGCGTTAGACACTTGTCCCAATTCTCGCTGGAAGTCAACACACAAGCACGAAGCAAGTCCTCAAGAATCTGATTCACCCTCTCAGTCTGGCCTTCGGTCTGCGGATGATAAGCTAAATTGCGGATAAGCTCAGCGTTCAGGGAATCATGCACTTGCTCCCAAAAACAACCATCGAACTGCGGTCTTGAGCTGAAATCATGGTCTTGGGCCCTCCATGCAAACGGAAAGTCCAAGAAATGGAGAGCTGGGAATGTGCCTTGCAACTAAATGACCTTGGTCCTTATTCTTTTTCAGCTCCAACCATCGTCTCTGACGCTTAAATGATTCTGACTGAGTGAAGCTGTGTTGAAGACTCTTGTCCCCCTGGTGGGTTCGGGTAGCATTCCTTGAGATGATTGTTGCACTAATAACTATTGCGTTGGATCTGGATTCGAAAGTTTTCTTAGAAGGCAAGTCAACTTCTTGCACGACGGGTGTTGGGCATCTGAGTTGTGACGGGCTATGTCGTTCGAAACATGTCCATAACTTACTGAGATGAACCTTCTGCTCTTCTAGCTCATTGGGTGACACCTTGTGCAGCCTTTCTGAAATTGGGGTTGTGCTTCTTGAATCTTGATCTTGAAACTGCGCATATGGATTTGATATGCGTGCTTGACAAGGGGCGGGACATACATCGGTTTGCCACGAACCACGGGTATCTCAACAAACTCTAGACAACGTCTAGGTGCACTAAAGGTCGTGACACGGTCAACAAGGAAGGTGAAACAAACTTGGCCACGAACGGGAGGAGAGGAGTTGAACAACAACTCAAGAGACATCAAGACTGACAAGAGAAAAAGGATCGGCCAAACATCTGTTGCTTAGGATCACTGTCGATATTCAATGAAGAAGCCAAGTCGTATTCAAGAAGAGGATTACAAGGATATGCAATCACAAGATGAAGACATATGACGAAAGTAAACAAGGTAAACAACTTCCACGTTCTTGCTCTTATACGGTGATTATTAATGCATTCGTTTATTCTTCCACGTTCTTTTGTGTTCAGTTGCTTCGGGGTTGTTTGCACTATCAACATTTCAGTGACACAGGGTATCACAGGTATTTTGCAAGGAAAGGTGAATGATCAGTAAATCCCGTGAAATTCTAGAGGTTGTGGGACTCTGCTGTCATCCTCTCATTTTTACTTTCTCTGTCCTCCTCGGCGCACGTCGCCCGGCCATCTGCCGCCGATAATCGGCCAACTTCTACCTGTTTTGCCCTGTCTCACTTTGCCATATAGAGCTTCCTTCTCTCCGCATCCTTGTCTTCTTTGTTGTCGTTTCCATCGCCACTGCGATGGCTGTCACGGTGTCACCTAGAACTCCGCAGCGCCGACGTCGCTGACGAACCAGCCCGGCCAAACCACCAACGCCACCAGCCGCGCAAGGAAGTCCGCATCAATAATTCAATCCTCCCCGTTCGTCCTGCTAACCAATCTCGAGCTATGCCGGCCGTGCGCCACCTTGCTCCTCACCGTCGACCGCCGGGGAGCACCGCCATGACCTTGCAGCTCGTGGCCACTTCTGTCTTCATTTCGTTCAGTTTCCCTGTTGTTGCTGATGCAGAACAAGCCTGTATATGCTAGCGCCGAAGCTGCTGGTCCGACGTGCATGGTTGTAAAGCAAAGCAAGACAAAAGCTAAAGGAAGCTAAATAATCTTAGTGTATGTTACTCCCTCCGTTTTTAATTATATGACACCATTGACTTTTTTTGTTACTTTAACCATTCGTCTTATTCAAATATTTATGCAAATAGCTATATGTATAAATTAATTTTAAAGTGCTTTTAATGATAGATCCAACCAAAAAAATTTCACGTTAAGCAACTAATTATTTTCATATATATTGTTGGTCAAAGTTCAATAAAAAAGTCAACGGCGTCATATAATAAAAAACGGAGGGAGTAGTACTAGTGAACGTAGGAAATTAGGAAAATCATAACAAAACCATTTTTTTCCCTTGCTGGTGCAAATATCTGTATGCGAAAAATATTTGGATATCCTGAGCTAGCTCTTTGCGCTCTGTTTAAAATTATTTGTGGGTTCTCTGTTTCTTGAATGTGTACATCCGAAAATTTCTGAATAACTTTATAGTAGCTACCTGTCATGTCCTCATCAGAAACTATGTCCTTCTTGGCCAATCCACTTACATGTTTAATCTGTTATTTAAATTCGAGTAAATCGTCCTTGCCTGGTTAAAGCTCAAGAACCTGTAGTGTTGTATCATCAGCTCATAGGAACCCTATATTAAAGTTTCTCTCCCAGAATGTATAGCCATCCCCTGTTTTGCAATATATAGCCATCCCCTGTTTTCCAATAAGAGTGAACACACCATGTTTATTTATTGTTTAGATTTATTGTTCACATACGAAGGAACTCCTTCAGATCAAACAGAATAAAGTTGTAACCTCAATTACTGAACACCTTCACGGCACTCTAATGCTACTTCAGTTCAGTTTGTTCTTGAGACCTGATTGCTCTATAAATGTACTTAATTTGTTATTTCTTTTAATATGCATTCATTTTATGCATTGCTAATCTGCATTATATCATGGCATGACGAGTAGACCGCAGGAGCATACGAGAGGCTGAGTGACCAGGTCCAGGAGGAGATTCCCACAGAGCAATTTTCTGTCCTGAACAATACTAACACCCCACAAACTCAAGGCAAGCCTCCGTACATGCTTCCCCTGTTTTCTTACTTGTGTTACACCATCAAGGTTATATTTACATGATTGTGCATTAGGCTATTGGACTTGATTGGAACCAATAGCATGTTATCCTTCCTGATCAGCCTCGTTGCCTTAGTTTTTCATTTATTTGGTGGCAATAGAAATGCTATGCTTAGGAAATACGATTTCTATAGAAGTTGGGTAGTACCTCGACTACTCGCAAGACTTATTTCAAAATTATGGTTTATACTTTAGTTGAGGGTCATATGATGGAAAATGGAGACATGAACGGCGGCTGATGTATAAGTGTGCAGCAGCGCATGGAAGCCTTGTGTGCGGTAGCCCCGTCCATATATGTCAATAAGGACTGTTCTGTTGTTGACCTGAGCAAGTATTCAACATACTGGTCGTATGCGGTGATATGAGCCCAGTAAATGGACATAGCTTAGCAATTGTGGTGTTGAACCGACGCCTGCTACTACATTATTGGATGAGGTTGCCCATGGACAACGGCAGGACCGGGTGATCTCGTTGGTGTCCAAGACTCTCTTGGGAGTAGCAGATCTATTTTGGCTTCACGTGGGCTTGTGAAAGGTTTCCATATATATATGTGGCATGTTCGGGTGTGCAAATGTCATGTGATTAGGTTTCCTCTGCAAGATGTATATATACCAATTCGGATCGCCGCATCTCTCACATATGAGTATCGCTTATTCACTGAGCCACATCATAGTAAATTATGGAATGAATCATATATGAAATTATGGCTAGTTGATGATCATCTTGTTTGAATAACTTGCTTTCTCTAGTTGATATTTGCAAAACAGAGGATCTTATTTCCTACTAAAATGTGACCTTAACATGAAAGAAGGACCAACTCTTAGTAAGCTATGTCTTCTCCAATGAATTAACTTGAAAGAAGGACCTTATTTCCTACTAAAATAAGGCCCCCTTTGGTAGGGCTTCTCCAATGGCTTCTTCAACGGCTTCACATGTTTTCCAACCAAAGGGGGTGCTTCTTCACGTGCTTCTCCTTAAAAAAAGGAGGAAGCCGTATCCAAAAATAAGGTGAAGCATGAAGCCACAAAATGGTAGCTTCACTGGCTTTTTTTTTTCTCTACGGCACACTCATATTTTTATATTAAAATATTATAATAAAAAACACTTTTCCTAAGGTTGGTTTGAATTATTGAACTAGGAGCTACCCTTAGAAGATCTAATTGTACTCCTAAAAATTGTTTTTCTTTATTGCAATATTAGTGTATATACTGACACGATTGATGTGTGAAATACAATAGGAAAAATAGTTCAAAGCTTCAATCACGTGAATCACTAATGGAAAACTAAAGCATCATGTAACCAAAGATGTTGACCAATTTTTAGTTCAGATTCTATTTGTTCACATTCGATTTGTTCAGAGAATTGGACACCAATGTAAAACTTCGCTTGATCACCAAGGCCTTACGTTGGATGTTTCTATAAAACATGCTACTACGGACATTTTCTTTTTGCTAGCGATGAAATTTGCCTGGAGATCATATCCTTGTTCCATCTTCGTCTGAAAATTGGTTGAAGCAGGTAACATGGCTGAAATAAGCAGAACCTGAGCTTGAAAAAGAAAAAGAGATTCGTCAAATCACTCTTTGTCCAGCATCTGTAACACCGTCTCTCTTTTTACACACATGATGTGATCATGTTCCTCAGGTCTACAGTGGATGATCTCTTTCTCATCTCACAACTGCTGGGTATTTTTATCACGTTTCCAGGCTCATGAGCGAAAATTGTGCGAAGAGTTGGCGATTCCCATACGTGGATGAGGACTTGGTGATTATCTACAACACTCTTCCATGTGAGGACTTCCATTATTGATAGAAAGACCAACCAATGCTGAGCTGCAAGCCTGCAAACAATCATTGACAAGTCGTGGATAATCTTGCTTCTGTTATGAAACCGGGCTGGATAGCCGATCACAGTCTGTGTTGTGTCGATCTCTATTCCTGTTTACCTAATGATCGCCTTCAACTCACTTAATATGGGTGATCAAAGCTTGGTTTCATTGCTTGGTTTCATGGGGAAAGAAACAGAAAATAGAGGTAATTTCTTGGTTTCATGGGGGAAAGGCTACTATGCCGCTACAATAGAGCAGTTTTACGGTGCCCTATACTAGTGATATTAATACTAGTGGTACCTCGAAGGCTACCTTAGTCATTTTACACTGCGCTTTCATCCCCTCGGCAAACAACGACGTACTCACGTACAACACTCGCCCAACACGGCCCACGTAGGCCCGCGTACTCGCCTGTCGTTTCAGCGACGCCATCCGACTCACCACCCTGCGCCGCCACCGTGGCCATCCTCGATCTCCCCCAATGCTCATGGTTCCAGCGCCATCCTGCAGCCTTTGTTGGAATCGAAGGTGCCTTGTTCGAATCGAAGGCAGCCAACCTCGTTTGTTTTAGTCGAAGCTGCTCTTTGTCGTCCACACCGAATCTATATGGTCAGCAGACTACAAGACCACTTCTTTGATCTGGTTCCTCCATCTCAATGAAGCCTGATGTTTGTGCCTCCATCCAGTACCGTCGTCACAAGACTGACAACACGCCATCAGCCAAGGAATCCACTTTCTGGTCGTTCTGGAAATTGTAGATAAATATGATGCAACAAATATCACTGCTTATTGATTAAGAACAGATTATTAGGCTCCCCGGCTTATTTCACTATGACTATTGTGAAGGAACGCTAGCTATTAGGGTTGCACGTAGGATATTCGATAAAATGCCTTTGATGTTAGAAAATACTAGTCATTCATGTGTTCGTGTAACTTGGTCCAGCTATTGGATCATGAACACGTGATGTTGCTGCCAGCGTTCATGGGTGAAATTGGAGGGAGAGTCCAAGATCAGAATGTGCACGTCCAATCCCCCACCTCGATCTGCCCCTTGCGCAGAGGAGATTGATACACGCCCGGAGGAGCAATATCGGGATCCCGCCGCCGTAGCCACTACACGCGCGGCCGAAGGATGGGGAGAGCCGATCGCCAATGCTCCTTCAGCGCCCGCATAACCACACCGGCCACGATCCGGCACCGTCGCTGCCGCTGGACACGACGAAGCCTAGAAATTTGAGTTGCTGCTGCCGGCTAGGATGAGCAAGTAGTGCTTGATGAAATCACCAGCCACGATCGGACCTCCACCTTCCAGCGGCCGCCGCCGAACCCATTTTGGTGCCCACATCGCCTGCATTCGAACCCTAGCTGAATACTAAAGAGACAAAGATGAATAAAATGGAACATGACGTTCGTTCCATTAGGAAAAAGATTTCGCCACTAAGAATTACAAGGGTGCCATTTAGTTCCTCTTTCCTAAAATACCTTGGTATTATTGATACCACTTAAAAATACTAGTGGTATTAGAGATGGAAGAGGAAACAATCTGAACCGTCGAATAGTAAATACCACTTAATACTAGTGGTATTATATCACTAGTATAGGGTACCATAAAACTCCTCCTACAATATGGAGGCATGGCATTTCACACAAAAAAAAATATGGAGGCTTGGCACTGCACAACCTCGAGATTATGGATTAGGCACTACAGATCAGATGGTTTGTTTGCATGGGTTTTGGTGTTTTGGAGGGTCCTAGCTGTCCCTCCTTGTAATTTATTCTCTATTCTTAATAAAATGATACACAGTTCTCCTGCTTATTGGAGAAAAAGAAAGGACTAAATGCTACCAATTGAATCCATAATCTGCCGAACTTAATTTGATAGACATTTATATTATCTTATATAAACTGGTTAATATACTGCTATAAGAAAGCAAATACAAACAATACCACACAAGAGTAGCACTTATTACAATGGTTTCCTCAAGCGACTTCCATATTCGTATTATTCAACGCATCGATCACGAGACCTTATTTCCTAATCGATCGACATAGTGAAACACATGAACATATGCTTCTTAATACCCTGGGCCACCACCATAACTTGCGAGGTAGGGGCCGATTCGTCCACTGACATACCCCGGATAACCATATACACCAGGGTATCCTGGGCTACCATACCTGCCACCATATAGGGGTCCATAGCCTGGACCATACCCAGGCAGGTAGCCACCACTATACCCAGCACCATAGTTAGGTTGGCCATCTCTTCCGCCAGCCCCAATAATGAACCACTTCTCGTCATTGAGTCCAGGTGATCTTGTAGCTGGTTCCACATTTCTTCCAACAGAGCCTGCGCATGAGAAAATTAAATTCATCATTGAGTAATTCATGCACGTACATTGTTCTTTGCATATGTGCAAAAATTCGAATTCTGAAATGAAATAATACATGTTAGTGTCTTAATTTGCCCTCATGTACAGTTAGTTACTAGCGATGCACTTTGTCCTCAACAAATGTCACATGAACACGGCAGAAAGAGGGTACGATAATTTATCCGTTGACACATGAGAGAGAGAGAGAGAGAGAGAGAGAGAGAGAGAGAGAGAGAGAGAGAGAGAGAGAGAGAGAGGCGAAGACTAACCATTGGCATCACTTAGCTCCCTCGCATATGCTACATCCAAGAAGATGAGCAGTACAGAGGCCAAGACGACCCCGAAAAGAATGATTGACTTGACTGCCATTTCTACGTACACCTTTTGTTGAACTAGCTCTGCTATGCGAAGATGGCTGCCCCGGCATGCTATTTATAGAGTTCCAGCGCATGCATGCTACGTTACACTCTTTCACACATACTGCTGATCTTATGGACGGGATTGAGCCAAAGCTTCAATGTGTAATAACTGCAGTTATACAGTTGATTCTAGCTCGAATCAGATCACTCAGGGTTCAGTACGTCTTGTTGTCAACTGATTACCGTCCAAACGGAGCCGGCCATTGACATTCAAATATCGGAGACTTGACGTGGGTGCATGAGTATGCAGGACAGGTTGTGATTAAATAATCAAGTACTCCCTTCAGAAATAAAAGGTGCATGACAATTTCGGAAGTAAATATGCCATGCATTATTTGGAATATATTCCGATGATTTTTTGGTGAATATGATATGGTTAATCGAACATGAAGCAGACCCAGCGCCTACTAAGATACGATTTGCAATTACTCGACAGATAGATTATCCAACAATCTTAATTAGTTTGGGTGTCTGATGTTCAAAATTGGATTATCCACCACAACGTAATCGTCATCTCCAATCGTTATGAAGTCTACATAAACTACGGATGCCCAGAAATGGCAGATCAAGTTTTCTACGAAATAGTAGTCAGCATTTGTGTTATGTAACAGCTTTGATTTCAATTTTGTTTGGCAGCATGCTTGGACACGTTTGTCTTGGGCTCCGATTTATTCAACCTGCGTCCTTGCTGTCTACTGCTTGGGGCTCGCAACTCTCGGGCAGGCTTCATTCAGTTTTGTTATCGGTTTCCCTTTTTTCCTTCTTTGATTCATATTACTGGTAGCATTGTTAGGTATAGCTGTGCCCGTACGTGAGTTTTTTTTTTCTTAGTTGGTGCTACATTTTCTCACACATCTTACCTACTTTTTCCTTAGATTATGCGATAGATCCACGGGCAGCAGCCCACCGGGCTTGGAACAGCCAGCCTCGTATACTGCAGACCGCATCGCCGACGAATCGCAACGAGCTTTGCATCTTGGTGTACCTACGACAACAGGAATTTGCCAGCGCTCACAGCCCGCAGCAGTCGTCCAGATGCATGCTGTTCTTGATAGATTGGCCGACTATGAATGAAAACGCGGCCGCAGCCACCCAGCCGCCCCAGAAGTTGGCAGGCAAAACAAGAATACCAAATGGCCCATTGTCGCTTGTACGCAATGCAACTTTATGGAAAAGCAAGTGGATCTTCTCCAGGATCCGGATTCTCTTTCGAAAAAGCTTAAGCTCCCCCAAACAAGGCCGTAGCAAGGTTCACCATGCTAGTTGGGCTTCAAAGAATGGAGTGGCATGAGTGGGCTGCAAAGGACGGCGCTGATGCCAGTTTGTTGCATTCGTATACTTGAATGATGTATGGTACAATTAACCATGATGGCATAGGCCTATTGTTGACATGATCTCGACTCAGTGTTATTTTAGATATGTAACGAGTGAATAAATTTTTCCAGTGACCAATTTGTTACACTGAACATTTCATTAGAAAATATAAAAAGGGTACAAGCCACAACAACACAAGTCCATTGTAGCGGCAGATCAGTAATACACATAGCGGTAGTTACGAACGTCCGCCGCCGCTACAGTGGCACCGGGGGTACTGTTGCACTGAACAGTCGCTACAAATACATAGTAGTGGCGGACCGTAACAATGCCCGCCGCTACAAAACCTTAGTAGCGGCAGACTCAAATGATGTCCGCCGCTACAAACCTTCGGCAATTTTTGTTTCAAGCCTGCCGCTACAAATAGTTTTAAACTAAAATCACGATTGATTAACGGCATCGGAAACATGATCCATTGATTAAACGATTTATACAAACTAAAAACTAAAAAAGAAACAACAAAAACAAACATTGATTAGTAAAAATAAACAAAAGATCCCGGCCGGGGATACTTGACGCCGGTCTTCATGGAGATGTCGAGCACTCCGGCTCTGGCTCTGGCTCTGGCTCCAGCGGCCAAGGAGCCCCCGGGCCCGCCTCCGGCTCCGGCGGCCAAGAATCCCACGGGGCCACCTCCGGCGCTGGCGCCGGCTCCGGCAGCAAGGAGCCCAAGGGACCACATGTCAGTGGCTGTAGGCAGGCCTAGTTGCCACCCGCCTTCACCCAGGGCCTTAGCAGGCCACCTGGATGGCTCATATTAAGGCCAACCTCCACTCCCTCCCCACGGCGGCGGTGGCGGCTCCCTAAACCATAACCCTCCCCTCTCCTCTTCTCTCCTACCCCTCCTCTCCTCCACCACGTCCAGACGGTGCGGCCCGGCGGTAGAGGCACGGCGGCTGCCGCGGCGAGGCACAACTACCCCTCCTCTCCTCCTCCACCACGTGCAGACGGCGCGGCCAGGTGGCGGAGGCACGGCAAGGCGCGAAGGAAGGCACGGTGAGGTACGGCGGTGGCACGGCGAGGCACAGCCCGACGTCGACGTTCACGGTGGCGGATCTGAAGCCGGCGTTGCCGTCCTCGTCTCGCGGAGCCCAGCATCCGTGTATTCCCCATCTGCGGCTCTCGGCGGTGGCTCTGACCTCGACGCTGGCGACTAGATCCTGCAGCCACACGGCAAGCCGGCATTGTCCAGGTACGCATGGCCAGGTCTGCGCGTGGGACATCCTCTGTTTGGAAGAAACAGGTCTAGATAAGGCTGAACCTGGATAGGTTGGTAGTTAGGCAAGGGTAGTCTTTGTGATTCATGCTTGATGCGTTTGCTTTTGAGGAGTGCATCTCATCTGTACTTAGTTTCTTGTTTCAAAAGAACAATTCATCTCTATTCTGTTGTACTATATCTCTCAAAGAACAGGTAAATCTCTATTCTGGATGTCACTGGCTTTCAGAGCTCGAGAGCTGCTGCAATTTTTTTTTTTTTTTTGGAAATCCACATCAGCGGCGGGTGATGGGAAGGACCACCGCTGGACAGGTTGTTTGTAGTGGCGGGTGATCCGGTGGCCCGCAGCTACAAATGTCATTTTTACCGGCGGTTTTGTTCGCCCGCCGCTACAAAGCTGATTTATAGCGATGCATGCGTAGCGGCGGACCAGCGGAACCGCCACTGTAGTAGGATACAAACCGCCGTTGTAGTGCATTTGTGTTGTTGTGAGAGATATCTTCTCCATAGCTAATTAAATAGCTTACTAGTTTATACGCTCACACGAATAGACCACACATATACTCTTGAAAAATACATACACCTGTTAACTCGCCAGAGGTTCAACAATCTTCAAGCATTATTTTTTTTCTCTATGGGATTATAAGAGTTTCATTTATTTTTCTCGAAATGAACCAAGCCGAACTTAGAAACAAGATGCTTTGAAGCTGTTGGTTAAAGTGTGAAAAAGGTCAGGTTGCGATCACAATTTTCAGATATATCCTGGATAAAGCAATGAGACTTTGTTATAAGTTTATACTTTGTTACAAAGAAGGAAGTCAGATTTTGTTATAAACTGATTGATTTTGGAACAATCAGCTTGTCAGTTTCCAGTGCAAGCAGGTAGTTTTATCAACTAATGTTGTTTGTCCTTTATACAAACGCCATATTTGTTGTTAAGGTTGTCAAACCTTAACCCAACAACCTTCTTGTTCAAAATGCAGACACTGATTAAGGCAATTAGATTATCGACCTATTTATACTTAACAGCCGACTCACTTATTAAGGGGTTACCTCGTTTATCTCTATGCCTACTTCTTCACTGCCTTCTCACTGCATCTTCCTCCCCCACTCACCTCCTCTATATCCCACCTCTCCAAACGATCGTTGCACTTGGCCTTCCACCCGTCTGTGTCATCGGAGGCTCCCTCTGGGAGGTACGTGCTAGACTCCTTTTACAAGCATGAGCCGCTAAGCCCATCATTCATCGTCGCTGATGCTTAAGGATGCAGCCAGCATGCATTAATTTCCAATTCGTGCCACACTGGGTCTTTTTTTTTTTACGGCGACGTGCACATGATGGTGACAGGTATCTTATGGATGTGTGTTAGGAAAGAGGGCTACGATTCTACACCGGCGAAGGGTTTGAAGGCAGCGAAGGGTAAAGAAGTTATAAGTGGACATCCGAAAGGGTATAACGAAAGATCTTCAATGTAACACTACGGTTAGGTCTATAAATATGACCAGACCCCATTGTAAAGACATCAGTTTTTCAGGCCACGAGCCAGACATATCATTTACTCCATCCAGAAATCTTTGTCGTCTCAACACTCTTCGCCCGGCTCCGCGGGCAATAGAGGGCTTCGACACGCAATAACACGAGAGACCTAAGGGTGCAGCCTGGGCTCTCGCCTTCGTCCGGCAACGCGGACAGGTCAGGGGGGCTTCGCACCAGCCAACAATCTAGTAGAAGACATTCGGAGGGCTTCGCCTCGCCAAGAAAGGACGATCAAAACCCGTTGGGGGCTTCGCATCACCCATAAGGGACCCTGTTCCCTCCAACAATGTGCAGTGAAGCATGTGGATGGGAGTGTGGTGTGGAAGATGGTGTTAAGTAGCAGTTTATTATCCCATATGGTTTATTAGATTATCTATCAGAGACACCAGCTCCACAAGTCATATCAAATGATTTCTGAATATTTTACAGATGACGGCAAGATCTATGGGAGTAAAAACTTCTCCCGTGATTTTTTTTTTTTTTAAAAATCGTTGTTCCAGAAATGAACCACGGAAGACATTGTTACTCTTACTGTTTCTACGAATATGTGTAAGGTGACGTGTCTCGTATGAATCATTCAGCTGTAGTGCTTGTTCCTCCCATAATTTTTTAAAAACCAGTTGATTTTGACATGATAGCAGAAACTAAAGAGTGCTTGTCTTTCATGATGGTTTGGCGCCATGGGGGCCGAGGTTGTCTCTTCTTGTTTCTTTTTTTTCCTTGACACAGCAGCGCAACACGCGAGTGGCTACCTTTATTTTGCCAGCGCTGTTTTGTCTCCCTGGCAATAACAGTGTCAAATATTTGCCTCCTTAATTAGATCACACGCGATGCTGTTCTTATTTTTGGCCTCCCCATCCTGCAACAACTCTTTATCAACCAAAGAAAAATTCTTAGGTGATAATGTTGAAAATGATTACACTTTTGAAGGTTGGATAGATTTGAATTTGGAACCACGTGTGGAAGATGCTAACAGTAATTTTCGTAAATATTTATGTGTACCCTAAATCATGCCTAGAAGATTCTAATGGTAACACTCTTGATTTATTTATATGGTTGATACCAATACAACATTCATTGCGCATTGCAATAGTATTTCTATCTTAAAAACACATTTTTAATCTCGATGACAAAGACAATTCTCTCTAAGATGGAACCACCAGTAGAAACTGCTAATTTTATTCCTATCTCTTTGTTTCTCTCTTTTGTAATATGTGTATTCAGGCATCAAAGATGTGCCAAAAACGCAATAAATATGACAAATATTTCAAACTTTATCAGTGAAAGGTCGAATTCAGAGCTTACAAAACATCTATTAAGTTTATACTGAAGCGATAGAAGTTGTCTTAATCAAGGCATTTAGGGTTGATATTTTTCTAGTAAAAGATGTTGCTGGAGGACATTGAACTGCTGTAAATCAACCTACAAATGATCTCCTTGTTCCTGGATCATCCAGCTCATTCTATAAAGTAGCTATATCGCGCTGCCGTAACATTTGCCAACACAATTTCGTAGAGCAAGAAGAAAACAAAACCTAAACCAAATTCGAGCAATGAAACGATAGAAAGTAACATGAGTCCATAACATATATATTTGCCACCAAATTTATTAACTGGGTAGTTAAACATATATAGGTGAACACATGGTGAAGTACAAATTCTAGAAGCCAGCCAATACTGATGATACCATACAAGAGTACATCTTTACTATGGCACTTTGCCCAAGTGACAACCAGCCATTTCTTTGCATGATCAAACACAATAATATGCATCTTTTATTGGACATATAGTGAATCATGCATTTTAGTTCCCTCCACCATGGTACCCTCCACCACCGTTGTATCCACCCCCAGGGTTGCCACCTCCACCGTACCCTCCTCCATAGCCTCCACCTCCGCCATACCCACTGCCACTACCATATCCTCCTCCATAGCCACCACCGTAGCCACTGCCTTGTCCACCGCCATACCCAGGATGACCTGACCCACCACCATACCCAGGTTGGCCACCATACCCGCCGCCATATCCAGGTCCATAGCCTCCACCGTACCCAGGCCTGTAACCGCCACCATGGCCATGGTGCTTGTATCCTCCACCATGACCCGGCTGATATCCGCCTCCATACCCACCACCATAGCCAGGTTGGTCATACCCGCCGCCATACCCACCACCATTTCCATATCCTCCACCGTTCTTGTACCCACCAAACCACTTCTCATCCTTGAGTGCAGGCCCTCCTGCAGACTTCACATTCTTTCCCTCAGATTCTGCATAAGAAAATTTACACCTTTGAGTCAACCATGCCTGTATAATGGTCCATGATATGCTCAACAATATGTGTTTAGTATGCCTCTTTACTTGCCCTCCTACTATACGACTAGTTAGCATAGAGAGAGAGAGAGAGAGAGAGAGAGAGAGAGAGAGAGAGAGAGAGAGAGAGAGAGAGAGAGAGAGAGAGAGAGAGAGACTAACCATTGGCTTCAGTGAGCTCCCTAGCATACACCACGTCCTGGCTGATGAGCAGGACAGAGCCCAAGACGATCCCAAGAAGAAGCACGGACTTGATAGCCATTTTTCCACCTTTTGCTGAACTAGCTCTGGTTTGAGAGGATGGCACTGCCCCTGCACGCTATTTATAGAGGTACCAGCGCATGCATGACATGCTGCACTCGTCCATTCTAACGGAAGAGTGTGAGCCAAAGCTTCAACACATAATAATTGCAGTGATACGGTTGGAAGTTAGCCCGGATTGGATCACGATGCGCTCTGTACATTTCGTTGTCAACTTGATTATCATCCCAATGGAGCCGAGCATTGACATTTAAGTGTTGGAGAGTTGATGTGTGTGGATGACAACGCAGAGCAAGTTGAGAATTAAGGTCAACTAACAAAGTAGAGACTATGGTTCCCTACCGTGTAGTTTCCGATTTAGGCAAATAGATGTGTTCATTGTTATACTCTAGTGCTAGCTCAGCTCTAATGAAGCTTAGGTCGAGCTAAATGGATCGAGAGTAGTTAATTCTACTGGTCCATGCAGCAGTGATCGAAGTTAACTGGCCACGAGGGAAAGATTGGACAGATCACAACGGAGAAGTGAGCATGAATAAAAGGACAAGCTAGCTGCACATGATCTGTTCCAAAAAACAGGTAGCTCACGATGACCTAAAATCCGAGTGAAACCAGGATTGTACTATTTTAATTTGCCAACGCTAATTTTTCTTCCATGTTAGTACTTTGTAACATAATTATTTGGATCATAACACATGAAGATGATATTTCGAAGTTCAAACTAACAAACAATTTAATTAAAGAGGTAGCAACAAGAGAGAACAAGAGAGTAACTATTTTTTGTCACACACCAACACACAAGAAAAAAACTAAAAAATTATGGGAACTAAAGTCAACTAACAGAGTAGAGGCCATTGTTCCCTACCGTGTAGTGTCCAATTTATAAAGGAAGCTAGATTTATTTATTGTGCTACTCTAGTGCTAGTGCAGCTCTAATGAAGCTTAGAGCGTTCTCAATGGTTGCCTCTAAGCTAACTCTTAAAATTGTTTATGAGATAAAAAGAAGAGAGATAATGCAGCTAACTCTTCCTCAAGAGACAGCCTCTAAGAAAAATGAGAGACTTAAACATAGGCCCCACTCCTTTTCAATTATTTGTAAGAACTGGCTACTACCTCTTAGCTGCCTCTACCATTGGGGACGCTCTTAGGTCGAGTTCGACGGATCGAGAGTAGTTAACTCTACTGGTCCATGCAGCAGTGGTCGAAGTTAACTGGCCACGAAGGAAAGTTTGACAGATTACCATGGAGAAGTGAGCATGAATAAAGGCGAAGCTACACACGATCTGTACTGTCCAAGAAACAGTTAGTTCAGCATTATGTTGTGTTACACCAAGATTTTACTATTTTATACTTTGTAAACGGTAATATTTCTTTGATAATAGTGCCTTTTGACATAATTATTTGAATCATAACATAACGGCAATATTTTGAACTACAAACAACTTAATTAAAGTGGTAGCAAAATAAATCAGTGAGACTAAAGGAATCACCATCGTCTAGAAGTTCGGACAAAAATCTGAGAAGAAGAAAGAGTGTAACTTTTTGGTATGTACATGGCCACATTGTTCTGGTTAATCCCTTATCAAGAACGTCAAATCAGGATTACATACAGGTGAGGCAAGTCTGATCTATTAGTTCATTGTAGTGGCCATTTGCTTGCCGCCCAATTAATAAGCCCGCCCACTCAGCAGGCTGCGATTGACTCTGTTCGCATTCACTTTCTCGTGGGCACTTCGCAAAATGTGTTGGAGACAAGAGGCTGGTTACGGAGTGGTCGGCAAAATGGCAATTGCCAAATGGATGCCGCCAGTTAATGACATTTGTTTCCAAAGTACAGTTGGCCTTCTGATCGATCCTTCATTCCGTGGACCTAAGGATGCCTTATCATGCATGTCACTTCAAGCTAGGTGAGCCACATTTTTTAAAAGAACAATCTTTGATGTCTAATTTTTGTAATTAAGCAAATCACAGGTTGCCACATGTATTGTTGCCTTAAGGACAGAGGTTACATACTTGTAAAAAAAAAGTACAGAGGTTACATCCAACCATATATTTTTGAGTAAATTTCACAAAACTACAACTATTTGTGTTGTTGTTGCACAAAACTACAACCTTTTTGGCCAGTTTCACAAACCTACAACTATTCTGACTTTTTGTTTCAGAAAACTACAACTATTAGGTTTGGCCTGGGTTTTCACAATCTCCCCCCTTTAAGGGCTCGACGTCCCCGTCAAGCGATCACCCTTTCGGGACAAGCACCTACCACGACCGCCCCTTCTTGGCCACGGCCATATGCCTAGAGCTGGCACACATGCCCGTGTGTGTGTCCTCACTAGGCCCACACGTGCCCGTGAAACCGCGAAAGTCGGCTCTGATACCATCTGTAACAGCCCGGGTCCCGAAATACGGCTTAACCCCACTCGCACGTCGGGTGAGGCACACCTACTTAGTAACTCGCTTACGCTTTCGTCCTCGCTTCGCGTAAAAGGATTAATCCGGAGTTACTAAACATCGGAAACTCTGCTATTTAAATGGACTCAACTCAACCACGATCACCAGTGTGGTACTAAATCCCGCGTAGCTACAGTAGCACGTAGCCACAGTACCGGCGGCTACAGTACTGGGCTTGGTTTTTACATAAATAGTATCAAACAGTATGCTATGATTAATTGTTTCAATATAGATTTTTGTTTCAACTATCATCATGCAAAATTTAAACTTCTTATTAAACTTGTTTGCCTGGAAACAAAAGAAAAAAAATCCTCATAGGGGGTATATTGCACCGACTTGAATTATTTGAGTGAGTAGTTCCAAGAGTAACTTCTAATTAAACTGGGCGATGATTTATTTACATGGATGAAGCGAACAAAGTAGTTCCAAGAGTAACTTCGACTTTTCCTTTTTAAAATTACAGTTAGCAAGAAAAACTCTATGTTTTATCATAGTTAGAAAAAACTTAGCACCTTAAAGCATAAAATTGATATCCTCATGTAAGTGTGGGCATCCAAACCATGATGTCTTGATCATGAAAGGTTTAATTCTTGGAACTACGTGGATCAAGGGATCAGTGGAGTTCCATCTTCCACTTGTCTTTGTAATTGTAACTTACCACGTGCAACCATTCGGTTCACTCACGTGTCTCTCAAGCATTGGAGACGTGGATGCACAGGCCCACAAATTAGCCTTTTTGTCTTCATATTGTGACACCCCGTGTCACTGTGCCCTGACCTCTGCAATTGTCCCAAACTGAACAAAACCAAAAACCAAGTCAAATTCAATTTTGAAAGCCATAATTCGAATAAATGTCAAACTAATGCTTGCGAAGCAACTTGAACTTTTCAATGACAACCTGACAGAAAGAAAAATTCTGTAGCAAGCACATCAGAACAAAGATTTTTGGAGAATTTTCCAGAATTTTTCAAATTTTGGAAGTGCCTCTGAAAATTCAGAGAATTTCATGCAAATCCTGCTGTTCCCGGAATTTTAGTTCAAATTCCGTAGCTGAAAACTGCATGGACCCAATGAGAAAGTTGTAGCTGGATCCTGGATCTTCGTCTCCAGAAGTTTTCATAATTTTTGGAGCTCGGGACCTACCCTGTTTAATTCTCTGAACTTCGCTGGATTTAAATCACCAAAATTGCGAAATCCTGCCGGGCGCGTCTGCAGAACGTCGTCGCCACGTCGCCGCCGGCCACCGGAGACACGCCGTGCGCCTGCGACCGTACACCGCAGATAAGGACCGAGACGCCTCGCTTCTCCCTGGTCTCTCCCTCGCCCGCAGTAACCCCAAACCTAACCCTAGCTCCTGCGCCGCCTTTCTCCGCCGCCCTTGCCATTGCCGGCCGAGCTCGAGCTCCACTCGCGGCCAGCCGCCGACGAGCTACCTCCGGCCAAGCTGAACCGCTTTGAACTGCACTAGGGTACCTTCAACCCCGCCATGGCCACAATTCTCCATCTTCCGCCGTGAGCCTCGAGAATCGGACGATTCTTCTTCAAGTCCGGCCGTCGGTCCTCTTCCGCGCCGCCGCACGATTCACCACCTCTGGTGAGTATCTCGCCACCCCGCCGCGCCAGCTGGTGCACGTCAAGCTCGCGCATCGACCTCACGCCTTTTGGTCCCGTTTCTGCAGCACATCGAGACCCCGCGCCTCTTTTCCCCCGCCGCCGGACGTCACTCCCGCGACCACCTCGCCGTCGAAAACCTACGTCCCGGCTTCCTCGTCGTGAAACATGGACGCGACGAGCTCCACAGCCTCTCCTTGAAGCACCTCGACCAGTTCCGCCACGTCCCCGACCTCTCCGTCGACTCTGCGACGCCACCGTACTCCTTCCATCCTCCATTCCTCGACATCGACCCTGCTCCGGCCTGCCCCGCGCGCCTTTGCTCGTCGAGGTGAGCTCCGCAGACCACGCCGCCCCTCCCCTTGCCTTCCGTTTCGCCAATGGCCACCGGAATCGCAACTCCAGCGAGCGCGCCGCCCACCTCCGGTGAAGCTCCGGCCGACGCACCATCGACCGCATAGTCCTGGATCGGATGCGGTTGTGTGGGATTTGGTGTGGCAGACTTTGTGGCCCCGAGTGCGTCCTCGCGCGCGACTGGCTAGATCCCGTGCGGCTTCAGGCAGATCCGGTGTGCTGTGCACCCTGTGGTCCGCCGTGTTGCTGCGTTATGATTGGTCGTTCCAGTTTAAATCCTTTTTCGATTTAGATAAATTCCCAGAAATTCCCTGTAACTTGTAAATTTCATAGAACAATAAATAAGGCTCACAAAAATGCGAAACCAGTTTTGTTGGCTTCCTTATGCTCATGTCTATCTAGAGAAAATGTCAAATTGCTTCAAATAACCTTTCTGTTTCCTTATGCTTCCTTTTGCTTCCTTTTGTGTTAATCTTTGTTTAAATCATAGTAAATTCTCTGTTGCTCAATAAATCCTGAAACTTCGCTTGACTGTTAATACACTGTCAACACACTTACAGAACAAGATTCATCATTATACCATATCTCATTATTTTCTTATGATTTAGTTTCTGTTCTGCACTCTTTAAATTGTTGACAATAATCCAGAACACAATAAATTTTCAAACTCCACAGTAAATCACTTTGAGTAATGCTTAATCCCAGAAAAATGTCACTGTATCATAACTTAATTTCAAAATTATGTAAACCAAGTTCATTACTTAAGTGAATTTAATTTAATTGCCTCATGTTCATTGCATCTAACTTGCATTCCTTTGTCATTACGTATAGCATTCGAGGTGACCAGGAGCAGCTGAAGGATCAGGATGCTGAGCAGTTCAGGAGGAGATATTAGCTGACTTTATCTAGTAGCCAACACTTGAGCCAGGCAAGCCCCGGTGCATGCCTACCTATTTAGATTTTTTATTTATCATTTGATTGGGGTTAGTAATTGTTTGTGCATTAGGTTTATTAGGAGTTGATGTGGAACCTTAGAACTGCATTAGGATTACCCTTCCAGATTTACCTTGTGTCCTATTTTTGTAGATGTAGTCTAGGATACGTTAGAACTTGCTAGGCTTAGTGGCTAGCGGACGATAGAAGACGAATGGTAGGTCCCACTCGCATGATAGGAATCACCCTGAATTGTACTAGAAGGATTTATGATTTGTTGAGACCGGACGGGGGATTGTTTGTATAGGATGGATGGAGAAGGCTGGGCCTTCAAGGTGGTAGCCCCGTCTGTGTCGGTTAAGGACCGTCCGTTGTTGGCCCTGTTGAGCAAGTTCGAACGTACTGATCACATGCTAGTGTTTTATGAGCCTAGTAAACCTAGTAGCTTAGCAATCGTGGGGACGAACCTTACCCTGCTGCTTCGGGGAAATGGGACCATAGGCAACGGCGGGGCCGGGTGTCGTGTGGGGCCTGATGATTCGCCGTGAGCAGCAGCTAGACTTCGGCCTTGCGGGGGCTTTGTAAAAGATTGCCATATGTGGTGCCTTTGTGCTGCATATGTCGTGTGGTCAGGTTTTCTCCTGCAGGATATACATCGATGCCGCCGCTCTCGGTCATGAGCAACCTTGCTCACTGCGTCACATTGTAGTGTGATATGATTGATGATGATGACGACTAGTACTGTTATATTTATATCTCATTACTGTTATACTGTTTATCTGATGTATTGTTATTTGATACCTGTTTTAGAGATAAGTGCACTGTATTACTGGATAAGTACTTAACTTGAATTAAAACTTGAAAGTAAGGACCAAGTAATTAGTGCGGTTTTATGCTATCGAGTCAGCCTATCCCTTGTAGCCTTTGCATATTAGGAGTCGGCTGTAGTTAGCCACGTTGTCGGATAAGTCTTGCTGAGTATTAGTTACTTAAGGTTTGGCTCTTTATGTTTTTGTGCAGGTTCGTTCTTGCTTCCGCTGATCTTTGGTGGAGCTTTCAGCAGGTCCACATCGCAGGGCTTCGATGTGCGGCCTTTGTATCGTCGAGAGTAGTAGTTATTTATCTATCATCAAACTTCCGCTGTGTACTCTCGTGTTTTAAATCACTTGTACTTAATGTAATAACTTAAAGATGTAAAATTTGTGCTTTTTATGTGATGTACTGTTGCGTCTGTTCATCAGCGCGTACCGACTCGATCATGTAAAAAGCGGAAACGCTTCACATATCCTCGTACATCACCAATACAAAGAATCAATCTTCTAGGACACTGATTATGACTTATTTGTGTTGTTATGTGCATTAACCAGTCACCGTCGTCTTCAGCTGTCTTCTCAATGAGTATCATGTGTAGTTCATAAACTCCACATATATGCATTCGAGTTTATAAAGTCTCTTTTTAGTTTGTAATTTAATAAGGTATGCAAAGTAGGATTGACGTTTGCTCTTGTTACTTCAATACTTTCATTTGTGTATGCAACTTTTTCATTCAAAATTTACCATTGAAGAAATAAGTATTTTTAATTAAGTCTGATAAACATTGCTAGGAGTTAAACCATAGTTCCAAAACAAAAAGATCAAAATAAAAATTGTGGATGCTTGATATTGAAATAAGAACAATGAAAGAGCGTTGAGCCATATATATAGTTCCAAAAAATATAGATCAAAATAAATTTGCGAAACTTGTTATCTCTGGCTGAGGATAAAAAATTAATCAGAACGGACGGCGTAACTAACACCTTCGCAGCCTATTAACCCTCTCTCACACTTTCTCCTCTGGCGCCATTCCCGCCACAAAGTAGTGGGCACCACTGCGCATGCACCACGGCAATGGACGCGACCGTGCTATGCGCCGCTCGGAACAATGTGCCGCTGACACCCATCAGCTTCCTCCAGCGCAGCGCGGTCGCCTACCCCAACCGGATCGCCCTCGTGGCGTCTGGTCGCGGTAGCACACCACACACCTGGCGGGAGACCTGGGTACGCTGCGTCTCCCTTGCAGCTGCCCTCGTTAGTCTCGGCGTCTCGCGCCATGACGTGGTAATTAGTCGATAGACACACGCCTTTGTGATTCCTAGTTCATTGATTCGTCGGCCAAGCTGCAATAATATGGCAATGAACTGTTTTTTTTTTATGTGCAGGTTGCTGTTTTCGCGCAAAACATTCCTGCAGTGTGCGAGCTCCACTTTGGCATTCCAATGGCAGGAGCAGTCATCTGCGCGCTTAACTCGCGCCTGGATGCCGCCATGACGTCTACCCTGCTTTCGCACTCCGAGGCCAGGGTCATCTTTGTTGACAGTGTTCTGCTTGACGTTGCCCAGGAAGCTCTCACCCTCATGACCAAGGCCGGAGCCAGGCGTCCACTTTTGGTGTTAATCAAAGAGGATTTGGACGAATCCTCACAAGGTTTGGACGCCAATCGAGCAACAATTGTTCCAACAGATCACTACGAGTACGAGGCTCTCATCAACATTGCTCCGTCTACGCCGTACTTCTCGATCCGGTGGCCGGCCGACGAGAACGACCCTATAGCGCTGAACTACACGTCGGGGACGACGTCGAGGCCCAAGGGCGTGGTCTGCAGCCACCGCGGCGCGTACCTGAACAGCATCGCCCCGGTGCTGATGCACGACATGGCGTCGGCGCCCGTGTACCTGTGGACCGTGCCCATGTTCCACTGCAACGGCTGGTGCCTCGTGTGGGGCGTCGCGGCGAAGGGCGGCACCAACGTCTGCCTGCGCCGCGTCACTGCGGCCGCCGTCTTCGATGCCATCGCTCGGCACGGCGTCACCCACGTGTTGCCTTAAGGACAGAGGTTACATACTTGTAAAAAAAAAGTACAGAGGTTACATCCAACCATATATTTTTCAGTAAATTTCACAAAACTACAACTATTTGTGTTGTTGTTGCACAAAACTACAACCTTTTTGGCCAGTTTCACAAACCTACAACTATTCTGACCTTTTGTTTCAGAAAACTACAACTATTAGGTTTGGTCCCACACGTCATCCACACATGTGCCATGTGATATGGACCCGCCCGTCAGTGACACACGTGCAAAACAAGTTGTAGTTTTTGGTTGGCAAATGGTGTGCCAATAGCCCACACACATCGGGTGCCTATCAGGGTTGGGCCCAATGGTGTGATAATGCGTGCGCAACAGGGAACCAATCTCCCAGCCAATGTAGGCATGGTTTGCGGCCTGTATCCCTACAAGTCAGGTAATAAATAATGACCACCCCCGTACAAACCAATCATGACCTCCAATCATGACCTATCTATTGGAAGCATTCAAAACATATATGTCATACAATTCTACTCTATGCTATTTTGTCTGGTATCATTTTGTCCTATTTTTGTAAGAAAAGTCCATTTTATTCTCCTGCATAATTCAATTTGTTCATTTGACCCCCTAAGCAAAATTGCTCGGTTTAACAATTCAGTTTCGTGCCATGTACCCACTATTTTCATTTTTCTCCTCCGTTTCTCAACCTATAAGTTGAATTGAAGCTCAAACTGAACAATAATCTTTGTTAAAATAATCACAATATTATGCATATCTATATATTTTTAATTTTTATACTCCCTCCATTTGCAAATTGATATCGTTAGGACAGTGAGATTAGTTCTAATCCTATTGTCTGAACGACTCCATTTCGCAAACGGAGGGAGTAAATAGTATCAAACAGTATGCTATGATTAATTGTTTCGATATAGATTTTTGTTTCAACTATCATCATGCAAAATTTAAACTTCTAATTAAACTTGTATGCCAGGAAACAAAAGAAAAAAAATCTTCATAGGGGGTATATTGCACCGACTTGAATTATTTGAGTAAGTAGTTCCAAGAGTAACTTCTAATTAAACTGGGCGATGATTTATTTACATGGATGAAGCGAACAAAGTAGTTCCAAGAGTAACTTCGACTTTTCCTTTTTAAAAATACAGTTAGCAAGAAAAACTCTATGTTTTATCATAGTTAGAAAAAACTTAGCACCTTAAAGCATAAAATTGATATACTCATGTAAGTGTGGGCATCCAAACCATGATGTCTTGATCATGAAAGGTTTAATTCTTGGAACTACGTGGATCAAGGGATCAGTGGAGTTCCATCTTCCACTTGTCTTTATTATTGTAACTTACCACGTGCAACCATTCGGTTCACTCACGTGTCTCTCAAGCATCGGAGACGTGGATGCACGGGCCCACAAATTAGCCCTTTTGTCTTCATATCCTCGTACATCACGAATACAAAGAATCAATCTTCTAGGAGACTGATTATGACTTATTTGTGTTGTTATGTGCATTAACCAGTCACCGTCGTCTTCAGCTGTCTTCTCAATGAGTATCATGTGTAGTTCATAAACTCCACATATATGCATTCGAGTTTATAAAGTCTCTTTTTAATTTGTAATTTAATAAGGTATGCAAAGTAGGATTGACGTTTGCTCTTGTTACTTCAATACTTTCATTTGTGTATGCAACTTTTTCATTCAAAATTTACCATTGAAGAAATAAGTATTTTTAATTAAGTCTGATAAACATTGCTAGGAGTTAAACCATAGTTCCAAAACAAAAAGATCAAAATAAAAATTGTGGATGCTTGATATTGAAATAAGAACAATGAAAGAGCGTTGAGCCATATATATAGTTCCAAAAAATATAGATCAAAATAAATTTGCGAAACTTGTTATCTCTGGCTGAGGATAAAAAATTAATCAGAACGGACGGCGTAACTAACACCTTCGCAGCCTATTAACCTTCTCTCACACTTTCTCCTCTGGCGCCATTCCCGCCACAAAGTAGTGGGCACCACTGCGCATGCACCACGGCAATGGACGCGACCGTGCTATGCGCCGCTCGGAACAATGTGCCGCTGACACCCATCAGCTTCCTCCAGCGCAGCGCGGTCGCCTACCCCAACCGGATCGCCCTCGTGGCGTCTGGTCGCGGTAGCACACCACACACCTGGCGGGAGACCTGGGTACGCTGCGTCTCCCTTGCAGCTGCCCTCGTTAGTCTCGGCGTCTCGCGCCATGACGTGGTAATTAGTCGATAGACACACGCCTTTGTGATTCCTAGTTCATTGATTCGTCGGCCAAGCTGCAATAATATGGCAATGAACTGTTTTTTTTTATGTGCAGGTTGCTGTTTTCGCGCAAAACATTCCTGCAGTGTGCGAGCTCCACTTTGGCATTCCAATGGCAGGAGCAGTCATCTGCGCGCTTAACTCGCGCCTGGATGCCGCCATGACGTCTACCCTGCTTTCGCACTCCGAGGCCAGGGTCATCTTTGTTGACAGTGTTCTGCTTGACGTTGCCCAGGAAGCTCTCACCCTCATGACCAAGGCCGGAGCCAGGCGTCCACTTTTGGTGTTAATCAAAGAGGATTTGGACGAATCCTCACAAGGTTTGGACGCCAATCGAGCAACAATTGTTCCAACAGATCACTACGAGTACGAGGCTCTCATCAACATTGCTCCGTCTACGCCGTACTTCTCGATCCGGTGGCCGGCCGACGAGAACGACCCTATAGCGCTGAACTACACGTCGGGGACGACGTCGAGGCCCAAGGGCGTGGTCTACAGCCACCGCGGCGCGTACCTGAACAGCATCGCCACGGTGCTGATGCACGACATGGCGTCGGCGCCCGTGTACCTGTGGACCGTGCCCATGTTCCACTGCAACGGCTGGTGCCTCGTGTGGGGCGTCGCGGCGAAGGGCGGCACCAACGTCTGCCTGCGCCGCGTCACCGCGGCCGCCGTCTTCGACGCCATCGCTCGGCACGGCGTCACCCACATGGGCGGCGCGCCGACGGTGCTGGCGATGATCGTGAACGCCACGGCAGAGGAGCGGATGGTCAGGCCGCCGCCGAGGCCGCCGGTGACCGTGAAGGCCGGCGGCGCGCCGCCGCCGCCGCAGGTGCTGCTCCGGATTGAGGAGCTGGGTTTCAACGTCATCCACGGGTACGGTCTGACGGAGACGTACGGCCCGGCGACGCTCTGCGCTTGGAAGCCCGAGTGGGACGCGCTGCCGCCGGAGCAGCGCGCGCGGGTCAAGTCCCGGCAGGGGATTCGCCTCCTGGGCCTGGAGGAGGTGGACGTGAAGGACCCCGCAACGATGCGGAGCGTGCCGGCGGACGGGCGCACCGTGGGGGAGGTGATGCTCCGCGGCAACACGGTGATGCGAGGGTACTACAAGGACGCGGCCGCCACGGCGGAGGCGCTCGCCGGCGGGTGGCTCCGGTCGGGAGACCTCGCCGTCCGGCACGGCGACGGGTACGTGAAGATCGTGGACAGGTCCAAGGACATAGTCGTCTCCGGCGGGGAGAACGTCAGCACGATCGAGGTGGAGGCCGCCCTGTTCGCGCACCCGGCGGTGGCGGAGGCGGCGGTGGTGGGGCGGCCCCACGAGTTCTGGGGCGAGACGCCGTGCGCGTTCGTGAGGCTGAGGGATGGCGGCGACCGGAGCGTCACAGCTGAGGAGATGATGGCATTCTGCCGGGCCAGGCTGCCGCGATACATGGCGCCGCGGACGGTGGTGTTCGTGCAGGAACTGCCCAAGACTGCGACGGGGAAGGTGCAGAAGGTTGTGCTGCGGGAGCGGGCCAAGGCCATGGGCAGCATCTCTGGCTCCACGTCCTCCAAGATCAGGAAGGGGAAAAGATCAAAATCGGGCTCAGCGATGACAAGCAAGATCTGAAATTGAAAAAAAAAAAATTGTTTGCAGTTAATATTTACTTATACTACTTAATAAGGATCTTGCGGCAACTAATATATGTAGCGGCAAGTACGTGTACTTATTATATCTCCACGACCTGAGTTTGATTCACGCTCAATATGTCTTTTTCTTTTTTCCGCGGCGAGTTTGGTGTGGCCGTGGGCTGGCTTATTGGGATGGCCCAGGTAGATGGGTGTGTGCTTGGAAGAGGTGGGCCAGTCCGTATTTTACTATGTATTCTCACCTGGAAATCACGTTTGAATTATGAATTTGAAATGGGTATCCGACTGACTCATCGAAAAAAAAAACTGTTTGCATCGAAAATACTGCCACGTAAAATTTTTCTAAAGAGTTGATAATAAGAGCCATGCATTAGTACGTCAACGTTGATGATCGAGTACGTTAATCTCTATAACCTAGAGTACATGCAGAATCAGAGCAAAAGAACATGAAACCTGTTGGTGGGCCTAACATTAAGGATGAGAAAGGAGGCTATGGAGGCGGCGAATATGGTGGAGGTTACGATGGTGGCTATGGGGCCTATATACCTAGGAAGGGCTGGTATGGTGGTGGATATGGGTATGGCTACCCTGGTTATGGCGGTGGATACAATGGTAGTGGTGGGTATGTATACCCTGGCTATGGCGGTGGTGGATATGGTGGCGGCGGTGGATACGGCGGATATGGTGGCGGTGGAGGTTGCCACTAAGATGCATCTTGCAATGCATTTGTGTCATATTGCACGTGATTGTTCGTGAAGGAAATAGCTAGTGCATGTTATGTTAGCGTGGACTACTTTGTTGTAACACCATGTTGTATGATCGTTTCCTTGGAATAAAATCACATTTTCTTTGAATTCTGCGTTAATATATCCTCAATGCATGGTGAGTATTTTTAAAATTAACATTTTCATTTCAAGTTTTATAATTGTCTGGCAAAAAATCATTCTTTTCATATGAATTTGGTTGTAGATAAACTTATCAAAAGTTATGCCGCTATGAGATCTATAAATTTTGATGAAAAATTTTCATTCAAGGGATCTACATGTTTAATGATATGTGTTGAAAATATAAATCAAAAGAAAATACGTGACATATTATAACAGTATATGTGTCCCATTGGTATTAAAGCTAATTCTAAAATTCCAAAATTTTAGATATAAGCATATTATTAATTAAGGTTTGTGTAGACCAACTTAAATAGTGGAGTCCTCTTCCTTGATATTAAGAAAAGGGAAAGAGAGATGATTGGTACTTTAGCTATCAACACTTGCAAACCTAAGAACATATTCATTCATCGTGAATATCAGCATGATTTGGGAGTGCTGTGTGACCCCTGACCCTAGAACAACTAATCTATTATCTTAATATTTAAATGTTAAAAGGAGCCTCAATTGATGGAAAAAGGAAAAGGTTTACACCACTGTACTATAAGTGACAAAATTCCAATCGTTAGATCTAATGCACTATACGCACATAATAAGTAACGTACAAAACCAACAAATAAAGAAGCCATTACTTGAGTCAATGGAAGGGAAACCCTAACGTGACGAGAGTTCAGATTCCATGTAAAAGAAAAATCAAATGAAAATATATAAATATAGAGAACGTACAAGTAAATGAGTAAAATGCTAACAATCAAGTCCACAATATGTTTATTGCCACCAAATTCATTAGATATACATTTATTTATATAAATCGGTGCACTGACTAATGAAAGCAGGCAAATACTACTATATAAGAGTATAGCACTTATTGTTATACTTTACTCAAGCGCGACCATATCTATATGATTAAACGCAATATTATTGATCACCAGACACATTACTTATTTGACTTAGAGAAGCACGTGAACACATTACTTTACTCAAGCGCGAGTGCGCGACCATATCCTAGGAATGAATGCATGCTTCAGTAGCCACCACGATAACTACCGAGTCCTACTCCGACGACTCCACCGACTCCATACCTAGGATAAGAACCTCCTGCGTATCTCGGGCCAACACCGTACCCTCCATGTGCACCAATAGGGTAGCCACCTCCGATTACTGGTGGCTGGTAGCCACCTCCGATCCCTGGTTGGTAGCCATCGTTGACAAAGACAATTCTCTCTAAGATGGAACCACCTGTAGAAACTGCTAATTTGATTCCTATCTCTTTGTTTCTCTCTTTTGTAATATATATGAGTGTATTCAGGCATCGAAGATGTGCCAAAAACGCAATAAATATTACAAATATTTCAAGCTTTATCAGTGAAAGGTCGAATTCAGAGCTTACAAAACAACTATTAAGTTTATACGGAAGTCATAAAACTTGTCTTAATCAAGGCATTTAGGGTTGATATTTTTCTAGTAAAAGATGTTGCTGGAAGACATTGAACTGCTGTAAATCAACTTACAAATGATCTCCTTGTTCCTGGATCATCCAGCTCATTCTATTAAGTAGCTATATCTTGATGCCGTAACATTTGCCAACACAATTTCCTAGAGCAAGAAGAAAACAAAACATAAACCAAATTCAAGCAATGGAACGATAGATGTAACATGAGTCCATAACATATTTATTTGACACCAAATTTATTAACTGGGTAGTTAAACATATATAGGTGAACACATGGTGAAGCACAAATCCTAGAAGCCAGCAGATACTGATGATACCTTACAAGAGTACATCTTACTATGGCACTTTGCCCAAGTGACAACCAGCCATTTCTTTGCATGATCAAACACAACAATATGCATCTTTTATTTGACATACAGTGAATCATGCTTTTTAGTTCCCTCCACCATGGTACCCTCCACCGCAATTGTATCCACCCCCTGGGTTGCCACCTCCACCGTACCCTCCTCCATAGCCTCCACCTCCGCCATACCCACTGCCACAACCAAATCCTCCTCCATAGCCACCACCGTAGCCACTGCCTTGTCCACCGCCATACCCAGGATGACCTGACCCACCACCATGCCCAGGTTGACCATAACCACCACCGTACCCTGGGCCACCATACCCGCCACCATATCCAGGTCCATAGCCTCCACCGTACCCAGGCCTGTAACCGCTACCATGGCCATGGTGCTTGTATCTGTAACCGCTACCATCTCCTTCATTTTTTTTTTCTATCCTGCTAGAACATCGAGTTGAGTTGAGCACATGAAGAATTCAAAGTATTCTATAGAACAAGTGATGAAAAATTGAAAAGAATGCCAATTTAGGTGAAATTTAAAAAGGAAGTTCAAATTTTGAACTTAGCAATGTGCAAATAAAAATTCACTGAAAAGATATCAGTTGGACAAAAATCCCCTAAAAATCCCAGAAACAGTTGCATTTGCGAACCTATTTAAATAAATGAAACAACTTTAAATTTTAAACAAATCGTTTGAGTTTTAAATTTAAGTTCCTGAAAATGTACCTTAATTAAAGTTGAAATATATGAAGTACAAATTGTCAGGAACCTACAGGAAAAATTTGGAAAGCATTTGAACTTTGTTTGACTTTCGAATAGCATTTATAAGAGAGAGGGAAAATGAAATCACAAATGGAAAACCAAGTGGGACCTACCTGTCAGCCACACTTACCTTGATCTTTCTTCTCCCCTGTTCGGCCGAGATGGCGCATGCACGCCACCGAGCTGCCTGTGTGGTTGCCTGCCTTCCCCGACCGCGTCTAAAGATTGGAACGAGCCGCCCAGCTGCTTCTCTCCCTTCCTCAGTCGGTGTTTCACTCCATCCCTCGCTCTCCTCCTCGAAAACACATCGCGCGACCACCATGGACGCCGGAAGTTGAGCTCGCGCTCGCCACCGTCTCCGCCACCTCAGCTCGAGCTGCAACCCGTCGCAGCTCCACCAAGACCTCCTCTTCCCATCCCAGCAACGTGTCGCTGTCTCCCCCAAGTGCTCCGACAGGAATCGAGCTTCTTCTCCGACGAGCCGTCGCTAACCCTAACCGAGTTCTCGCCGGAGTTCTTCAAGCACGGTGAGCCTCCATTCTATTCCTCCTAGAAGCTTGACCCTCACACCCTGGCGCACCCCCTGGCCTGACCTCGTCGTGATTGGTGCGTCGTGCAGCTCACCGGGACCTCGCCGCCACCCACCACCGTCTCGCCATCGCCGACCCCGCCCTCGCACGGTACTATGCCACCTCGGTGAGCTTTTTCCGTCGATGCCTCAAACCGCACGTAGCCTAGGGTCCCTGGATTGTGTAGCCGCTTGGTAGGCACATCGCCGTCCAACCATCGCCACCGGCGAGCGACGCCAAACCATCGCCATCGTGCGCGCTGAGCGCACCACAGCGCGCTCCCCTGTTCTAATGAACGAGTGGCAATTTAGTAAATCAGTGAAACTTGCTCAGAAATCATTCAAACTTCAAAATTCGATAACTGGAGTTCTAGGTGTCCATAAATTGCAAAATTAATTTTGCTAGATTCCTCTCACTGAGATCTATCCAGTGATGTCATAGTTGAACATTGTTCGCGAGTAGTTTTTATGGAATAATTTGTACAATCTAAAACCTTGTTAATTCATAGTAAATAATCTAGACATGAGAAAAATACAACCTTAGGCTTGTTAGATCACATTTGATGCACTCATTCAGTGGTGCAGGCTATATCCCCTGTTCCTGTATACTAAAACTTGTCTGAATTTTGCAAGCTATACGCTAAATAAATCATAGCAAATTGCATATAATTCAGAAAAATGTGAACTAAGGCTTCATCTTCTCCTTTTGATATGCCCTGTTCATCGGGATGAACCCTGTTAGTTCTTTCTGTAAGAAACTGTAATTAGTAATTTATCTTTGATAAACTTGTCATCTTTTTAATAATTAATTCCAAATTAGCAAAATCAGAAATATGAATCACTATGAAATAAATTCAAATCCAAATCATTCCATGCATGTCATATCGATTCCATTATATGTTATTTCGATCGAACATTTTGCATGTATAGCTAACGAGCAAGTTGAAGACGAGGAAGATCTTCAACAAAATAACACTCCACAGGACCGCGAAGCTGAAGTTGCTAACGTAGCGGTCGAAAACCCAGGCAAGCCCCGGTGCATTTAACCCCTTTGCGAACTTTCTTTTCTAGAGTTCATAATGTAGCAAGTTAGGATGAATGTGCACTTAAGTTGTAGGAATTGTTTGGAATCCACTTGCATGTCCCCAAATGACCTATGGCGAATAAGTGTCTACACTAGTCCTCGATAGAAATTGCTATGCTTAAGGCTAT
Organism: Eragrostis curvula; assembly: GCA_007726485.1. Taxonomy (NCBI): domain Eukaryota; kingdom Viridiplantae; phylum Streptophyta; class Magnoliopsida; order Poales; family Poaceae; genus Eragrostis; species Eragrostis curvula. The sequence continues at coordinate 154,539 of RWGY01000489.1, read as the reverse complement.
GGTTAGTATCGAATAGGATTTGATGACAATTAAAAGATGACACCCCCAAGGGAATGATGAGAATGTTTTTTGATAGTTGAGACCGGGTAGGATGGAATATGCATGTATAGGTTGTAGCAATACATGGAGGTGTTGGCTACTGTAGCCCTGCCTAGTCGATTAAGGACCGATTCGTTGTTGGCCCCTTGATCAAGCATTGAACAGTACCGAGTACATACTAGTGTATGGGAACTAGCAAACTGATGTAGCATGTATGGTGGCATTGTTGGTAGGTACCCAGTACACTGGTCGAAAGTCACGCTGGGCGTAGTTGGACAGGTCTAGACTACGACGGTAGTGAGGTGGCTGCCCAACTCGGTGAGATTGGACCCTGCCTTGGTGTTTACTGTCTTGTGAAAGGTTGCCATACATGACCTTTGTGGTGCGTGTATGTCGTGTCTCTCGGGTTTTCCCAGCTGGTGATAAATCGATTGCAATCGTTGTCCCTCGCAGAAATGAGTACCACTTGTGAATTGAGTCATCACGTAGCACACATATATGGATGGTGATTATAGTTGTTGAGAGATGAATTAGTATGCTATATGAATCCTGCTTACTTTACATATATTACTTGATGTTTGATGTTAGTTATGCTCACTTACATTCTTGTTTAATAATAAAGATAAAAGCTGGCTAAAAGTTAATAGCAAGAATTAGCTATGCTTTAATGCGAATTATTTAAAATGAAACCCTCCTATGTCAGCCTTGCATGTCTAGAGTTATTTGACGGTTAAGACTTGCTGAGTAATTAGTACTCAGGCTTTGTGCCATTGTGGTTTTCTTTAGTACAGATGTTGACCTCACCGAAGGCGTGCTTCCGTGGGACGTGCAAGTCCCCGAAGGCTGGTCCGCTCACTGGGAGTTTGACGCGCCGCCGCTGTGAAGTGTTGCTACAGTACTAATTCGGACGGGCTCGGATTATTACTCCTGCTATAGTGTAGAGAGTTAGATAGAACTCTCGTGTATTACACGTGTTTTTAAACTTATCGTTTACGCTTCCGCTCTTGTGTAATATGTCCGCTGCACTCTGAACCTTCTTGTAATATAAATAATGTAAAATGTATCGCAAGTGTTGGTATTATCTCGTGTCTGCTTAAATAGCACCGTGGGACAATAATCCAGTGGATCGGACTGTTAGAGCTGGCATCAGAGCTGGTCCAAGATAATACAAACACTTTAACGCCGTATTTTGAAAACTACGACATACAGTGAGGAGTACGTTAGTATAGCCCACATAAGGATGTTAGATTCAGGTGACAGAGTCTTGATTGAAATGATTGTTTCTTTTTCTTTCTGAAATGTCGTCGCTTGAAGAGGTAAGAAATGTGGAGGCATGGGCCGTTGACCGCATAGCCGTTTTGTTGTTTTTGCTGGTGAGGCATAGATCGTTGATCGCATGGCCATTTTGGTTGTTTTGCAGAGGCATGGGGTCACTTGACGTCATGGACGTTTTGGTTGTTTGTGAATCTTATGCAGGTACCCTAGCCACATTAGAGGTCATACTGTTTGATAGTCTAACACGGTTGAGGGCCGAATGTGTCACCGAAATTACGTATGCCAATATAATGGCATTATTTCTTTTGGTGAGGAACGAATAATTAGGTTAAAAAAATGTTGCATCATGGCATTCTTAATCTTCTGAACTAAAAGTTTGCCTCGTGTTGATCACCCATTTCTGTATAACTTTGAAATTTACAAACTTGAAAGAAATTGAATTTGAATGAACTTATATTAATTCAACATGTGCTCTTCCTGTTCTGCCTACAATCTGTCCTGCTGTTGTCCCAACTTCAAAAATTCATAAATCTAGTTTTACCTGGAGTTTGGTCAGGTTTGAATATAATCTGGAAAGCTTGTGAAATCCTCCTTCATATCCAAGTGGTCTCATATAATTTCGACGACAGGTGTGACCAGTAGATCAGAATTACTGAACCTCTGTCAATCTGTTTCCTCTGTGGAGTTAGTGAGTTTGAAAAATACATAACTGATGACTCTGTTATCCAATGGAGGTAAATGAGTACTTGATAGAACTCTCAGCAAATTATCTTTCAGTTCCATGTGGTCCCATGTGATCTGGGGTTCTGATGATTTCTGTATAGTCGAATTGCTGAGACTCTGTTAGTCTGTTTTTCTCAGTAGAACAGCTGACTTTGAAAAATCATAAGTTCAGTTGTGCTGGGAGTTTGGGTGAGTTTAAGGCCAATTTGGAAAGCTGGAGAAAATCTCTGTATCATGGATCCAAGAATCTGTTTGGAGCTTCAGTTATGATAGTCGAAAACTGTACATTTCCAGATACTGCACAGTTTGACTGCTGTGATTCAGCAGCATGTTACTGTTTTTGGGTTGCTCCTTCAAGCTGGAAAATGTGAGATTACTTGTTGTAATCTTTCTTACATGTTCTGTTGAGTGGCCTTTTATATCTGTTGGGAAAAATTTTGACTTATCAAATCTTCTCCTTGCAGATGGCTGCGGAAAACAACAACATGCTAGCTGCCCGTATTCGGGAACTCGAGGAGCAGCTAGCGAGCATGCAGCAGGAACACGCAGCACAAGTGGAGCTGTAAAGTGATGAGAAAGAAGTCGTGCAGCTAGAGTGAGACCAAGCTCGCCACGATGCTCAGTTTTATCTCAACAATGCAAATGTTCTCGAGCACCATCTTTCCATGGCCCACAATTTTGTACATCAATTTCAAGACCAAATGGAGGATGTTTTGAATGACAATCAGCAGCTGTTAGAGCATCGAGCAGCTGTCCAACCTCCTCCTGCTGCTGCTAACCAGCCAGAAGAAGTCCAGGGTAACTCTGGAATGGATTATGAGGACCTCCTAACTCCAGAGCCGGAGCCTTCTCATGTGGAGAGTTGTGCTTCATCGAACCACTCCTCCAAGGGTTGCTCCTAATAATGAGGAAGCTAGTCTCACTGCCGCTTTGCGAGAGGCCTTCCAGAAGCGAGGCTATAGGGTCACTAGCTTATATCCCCGAGTGGATTAGGAAACTAGATGCTAAGGTTACCTTGTAATATAAGTAGCATCTTGTAGTATAGTGGTATGTAGTAAGTGACCTTACGCAGTTTCAGATCTTTGTAACATAGGTAGTGAGTAAGGTTTGAAACTGCGTAAGGTCACTTACTACATACCACTATACTACAAGATGCTACTTATATTACAAGGTAACCTTAGCATCTAGTTTCCTAATCCACATGGGGATATAAGCTAGTGACCCTATAGCCACGCTTCTGGAATGCCTCTCGCGAAGCGGCAGTGAGACTAGCTTCCTCATTGTTAGGAGCCACCCTCGGAGGAGTGGTCGACGAAGCACAACTATCCACATGAGAAGGCTCCGGCTCTGGAGTCAGGAGGCCCTCATAATCCATTCCAGAGTTACCCTGGACTTCTTCTGTCTGGTTAGCAGCGGCAGGAGGAGGTTGAACAGCTGCTTGATGCTCTAACAGCTGCTGATTGTCATTCAAAACATCCTCCATTTGGTCTTGAAACTGATGTACGAAATTGTGGGCCATGGCAAGATGGTGCTCGAGAACATTTGCAGTGTTGAGATAAAACTAAGCATCGTGGCGAGCTTGGTCTCGCTCTAGCTGCAGGACTTCTTTCTCATCACTTAACAGCTCCACTTGTGTTGTGTGTTCCTGCTGCTTGCTCGCTAGCTGCTCCTCGAGTTCTCGAATACGGGCAGTTAGCATGTTGTTGTTTTCCGCAGCCATCTTCAAGGAGAAGATTTGATAAGTCAAAACTTTTCCCAACAGATATAAAAGGCCACTCAACAGAACATGTATGCAAGATTACAACAAGTAATTTCACATTTTCCAGCTTCAAGGAGCAACCCAAAAACAGTAACATGCTGCTGAATCACAGCAGTCAAAACTGTGCAGTATCTGGAAATGTACAGTTTTTAACTATCATAACTGAAGATTGAAACAGATTCTTGGCACCATGATACAGAGATTTTCTCCAGATTACCAAATTGGTCTTAAACTCACCCAAACTCCCAGCACATCTGAACTTATGATTTTTCAAAGTTGGCTGTTCTACTGAGAAAAACAGACTAACAGAGTCTCAGCAATTCGACTATACAGAAATCATCAGAACCCCAGATCACATGGGACCACATGGAACTGAAAGATAATTTGCTGAGATTTCTATCAAGTACTCATTTGCCTCCATTGGATAACAGAGTCATCAGTTATGTATTTTTCAAACTCACTAACTCCACAGAGGAAACAGATTGACAGAGGTTCAGTAATTCTGATCTACTGGTCACATCAGTAGTCGAAA
>RWGY01000489.1:68081-149211 GCA_007726485.1 Eragrostis curvula | reverse complement strand
TCATATGAGACTTGGATATGAAGGAGGATTCCACAAGATTTCCATATTATATTCAAACCTGACCAAACTTCAGGTAAAACTAGAGTTATGAATTTTTGAAGTTGGGACAACAGCAGGACAGATTCTAGGCAGAACAGGAAGAGTACATGTTGAATTAATATAAGTTCATTCAAATTCGATTTCTTTCAAGTTTGTAAATTTCAAAGTTATACAGAAATGGGTGATCAAGACGAGGCAACCTTTTAGTTCAGAAGATTAAGAATGCCATGATGCAACATTGTTTTTAACCTAATTATTCGTTCCTCAGCAAAAGAAATAATACCATTATATCGGCATACGTAATTTCGGTGACACATTCGGCTCTCAACCATGTTAGACTACCAAACGGTATGACCTCTAACGTGGTTAGGGTACCTGCATAAGATTCACAAACAACCAAAACGGCCATGACGTCAAGTGACACCATGCCTCTGCCAAACAACCAAAACGGCCATGCGATCAACGATCCATGCACCCATGCCTCACCAGCAAAAAAAAACCAAAACGGCTATGCGGTCAACGACCCATGTCTCTACATTTTTTACCTCTTCAAGCGACGACATTTCAGAAAGAAAAAGAAACAATCATTTCAATCAAGACTCTGTCACCAGAATCTAACATCCTTATGTGGGCGGGTTAGCATTGTCACCACCTAATAATCATCCTTATGTGGGCAATACTAACGTATTCCTCACCGTATATCGTAGTTTTCAAAATACGGCGTTAAAGTGTTTGTATTATCTCGAACCTGCTCTGATACCAGCTCAAACAGTCCGATCCACATGATCATTGTCCCACGGTGCTTTTTAAGCAGACACGAGATAATACCAACACTTGCGATACATTTTACATTATTTTTATTACAAGACTGGTTCAGAGTACAGCGGGAGATCACAGAGTAGCGGAAGCGTAAACGATAAGTTCAAAACACGTAAGATACACAAGAGTTCTAACTAACTCTCAACGATACAGTAAGAGCACTAATCCGAGCCCGTCCGGATTATCACAGTAGCAACACACTTCACTACGGTGGCACATTTGACTCCCATTGGGCAGTCCAACCTTCTGGGACTTGCACGTCCCAAGGAAGCACTCCTTCAGGAAGATCTACATCTGTACAAGCAGAAAACCACAATGGCACAAAGCCTGAGTACTAATTACTCAACAAGTCTTAACCGTCAAATAACTCTAGACATGCAAGGCTGACATAGGAGGGTTTCATTTCAAATGACTCGCACTTAAGCCTAGCTAATTCTAGCTATCAACTTTTAGCCATCTTTTATCTTCATTATTAAACAAGAATATAAGTGAGCATTAATACTAACAAACATTAGTAGTATATGTAACATAAGCAAGATCCATATAGCATAATATTCTATCTCCAAGCAACTATAACCATCATCCATATATGTGTGCTACGTGAAGGCTCAATTCACAAGCGGGTACTCATTACTGCGAGGGACAGCGATTGCAATCGATTTACACCAGCTGGCGAAACCCGAGGTACATGACATATATGCACAAAAGTCATATACGGCAACCTTTGACAAGACAGTAAACAACAAGGCAGGGTCCAGTCTCACGAGTTGGACAGCCGTCCTACTACCGTCGTAGCCTAGACTTGCCCAACTACGCCCAGCGTGTCTTTCGACCAGTTTACTGGTTGCCTACCAACGATGCCACCGTACAGGCTACTAAGTTTACTACCTCCTATTAGCACTAGTATGCACTCGGTACTGTTCAATGGTTGATCAAGGGGCCAACATCGAATCGGTCCTTAATCGACACAGACGGGGCTACCACCGTGAAGGCCCGGCCTTCCTAAACCATCCTACACAACCATTCCCGCCCGGTCTCAACAAGTACATAAACTCTTTCTTTAAGTTCATCTTTAGTGATCAAGTTTAATCATCATAAGAACGATACCTGTCGAGGTGTAACTAGTTTCTAAGCATAGCAGTTATCTATCGACTACTAGTATCGACACTTGAACACTTAGGTCATTTGGGAACGATGCAATTGGATTTCCATTCAACTCCTAGCACCTAGTGCACCAATCATAGTAGACTCGCTACATTATGATCTCTAGAAAAGTAAAATTTGCAAAGGGGTTATATGATCCGGGGCTTGCCTTGGGGTTGAAGCGGAGTTAGTATTCTTAGAGACTTGGACTACATCAGCAGGAGCTCCATGCTACACAACTTGATCTGCATCTCGTTACGCCTCGAACGTCGATCCTTATTCCTAGACGATATGCAATGATGCGATGCAAAGTGAGAATGCATGGTGAATGAATGAATTGTGACATGTTTGACTTAAGTATGTAACAGGGCAAACATTCACAGTAACTGAATCAAATTGAACTTCATTAAGAAATCAGAAGCGTGGTCATATGTTCAGGTTACCACTTTCTCTTTGATCCGAAGGAGTTCCTTCATGTGAACACTAATTCAGAACCATAATTAAACATGGTTGGTTCACTCTTATGGTAAAACAGGGGATTGATAAATGTATTGGGAAACAGAAGATTGGTATATATCGCAAAACAGGGGATGGCTACACTCTGGGAGAGAAACATTTGTATAGGTTCATATGAGCTCAGGGTACAACACTACAGGTTCTTGAGCTTTAACCATGCAAGGATGCTTTACTGAAATTTTTAACAACAGATTACACATGTAAATTGATCGACAGAGCCGGGCATGGTTTATGACCAGGAAATGACTACTGGAGTGTAACACAACATGGCAGGAAACTAGTACAATTTATTCAGGTGTTATGGATGCATGAACACACCTAAATACAGTAAACAGAGTGCACAAAAATAGTTTTATAAGGCATGCACAGAGGTAGTCTAAGGTATGCTACTATTTTTATCAGGTAGCGCTGCTCATAAACAAACAAGAGAAATTGGTTTCACTATTTCCTGAGTTCTAGAGATTTTCTTATGAATTTTCTAGTATGCAGCATGTACTAGTTCTAACATACACTTAGCTTTCTTCTTGCTTTCTACTGTAGCAGCAACAAACAGCAATTTTAGGCAGGCTCTGCTTTACAACCATGCACGTCGGACCAGCAAACTTCAGAGCTAGCGTACAGGCGTCGACAGGGAAAATGAACAGAATCAAGATGGAAGTGGACCAGGAGCATCAAGGCCAAGGCGACGGCGTGCTCACCAGCAGTCGGCTGTGAGAGCTCTCAGCGTACAAGACGACGGTGGGGGGCGCAGCTCGCTCTGTTGCGGGACTCGGAGAAGAAAGCCAACGAGCAGCCGACAAACTCGACATTGCGGCCGTGGTTCCCATCGACTCCAGCAGTGGACAGGCAACCAGAGCAGCACGAGCAGCTAAACGAAGAAGGCTCAAGCTTCCTCTGTTGTAGGCTATGAAGAATCTGGATGGGAACGGCGATTCTACAGGATGACAAATGAAATACGGCAACATGTTTTAAGGAAGAGAGCAAGACGGCAAGGCAGCCTTTCCACCGTGAGATTAAGCGGTGGTAAGCATGGACGGCCGAGAAATAAAGAAAAGAGGCAGTGTGGCTGACAGGCGGGTCCTATGGCCTTCTGTATTTTTTTGAATGAACAAACTCCTTAGCTCCACGTTTCAATTAAAATAGCAAACTAGCTCTAAAAATTATTCTGACTTTTGTGGCGACAGAGAAAATGCAACTTTGCTCGAGCAAACAAGGTGGCCACCAATTCAAATTTATCAAATTTCAACCAAGATTATATTTAAACTTAACTGAATAATTTAGAGGTCTAATCTTCTCATGAAAGTCTGTAAAATTCTACAAAGTAATTCAAATAATCTGATCATTCCAGTTCACTTCAAGCACACAAAAATGAATTATATCCCCTGTTCCTGTATAATAAAACTTGTATGAATTTTGCAAGCTATACGCTAAATAAATCATAGCAAATTGCATATAATTCAGAAAAATGTGAACTAAGGCTTCATCTTCTCCTTTTGATATGCCCTGTTCATAGGGATGAACCCTGATAGTTCTTTCTGTAAGAAACTTTAATTAGTAATTTCTCTTTGATAAACTTGTCATCTTTTTAATAATTAATTCCAAATTAGCAAAATCAGAAATATGAATCACTATGAAAGAAATTCAAATCCAAATCATTCCATGCATGTCATATCGATTCCATTATATGTTATTTCAATCGAACATTTTGCATGTATAGCTAACGAGCAAGTTGAAGACGAGGAAGATCTCCAACAAAATAACACTCCACAGGACCGCGAAGCTGAAGTTGCTAACGTAGCGGTCGAAAACCCAGGCAAGCCCCGGTGCATTTAACCCCTTTGTGAACTTTCTTTTCTAGCTAGAGTTCATAATGTAGCAAGTTAAGATGAATGTGCACTTAAGTTGTAGGAATTGTTTGGAATCCACTTGCATGTCCCCAAATGACCTATGGTGAATAAGTGTCTATACTAGTCCTCGATAGAAATTGCTATGCTTAAGGCTATGGTTAGTATCGAATAGGATTTGATGACAATTAAAAGATGACACCGGGCATGCTTAAGGCTATGAGAATGTTTTTGGATTGTTGAGACCGGGCATGATGGAATATGCATGTATAGGTTGTAGCAACACATGGAGGTGATGGCTACTGTAGCCCTGCCTAGTCGATTAAGGACCGATTCGTTGTTGGCCCCTTGATCAAGCATTGAACAGTACCGAGTACATACTAGTGTATGGGAACTAGCAAACTGATGTAGCACGTATGGTGGCATCGTTGGTAGGTACCCAGTACACTGGTCGAAAGTCACGCTGGGCGTAGTTGAACAGGTTTAGACTACGACGGTAGTGAGACGGCTGCCCAACTCGATGAGATTGGACCCTGCCTTGGTGTTTACTGTCTTGTGAAAGGTTGCCATAAATGACCTTTGTGGTGCGTGTATGTCGTGTCTCTCGGGTTTTCCAGCTGGTAATAAATCGATTGCAATCGCTGTCCCTCGCAGAAATGAGTACCGCTTGTGAATTGAGTCATCACGTAGCACACATATATGGATGGTGATTATAGTTGTTGAGAGATGAATTAGTATGTTATATGAATCTTGCTTACTTTACATATATTACTTGATGTTTGATGTTAGTTATGCTCACTTACATTCTTGTTTAATAATAAAGATAAAAGCTGGCTAAAAGTTAATAGCAAGAATTAGCTATGCTTTAATGTGAGTTATTTAAAATGAAACACTCCTATGTCAGCCTTGCATGTCTAGAGTTATTTGATGGTTAAGACTTGCTGAGTAATTAGTACTCAGGCTTTGTGCCATTGTGGTTTTCTTTAGTACAGATGTTTACCTCCTCGAAGGCGTGCTTCCGTGGGACGTGCAAGTCCCCGAAGGCTGGTCCGCTCACTTGGAGTCTGACGCGCCGCCGCTGTGAAGTGCTGCTACAGTACTAATCCGGACGGGCTCGGATTATTACTCCTGCTATAGCGTGGAGAGTTAGATAGAACTCTCGTGTATTAAACGTGTTTTTAAACTTATCGTTTACGCTTCCGCTCTTCTGTAATATGTCCGCTGCACTCTGAACCTTTCTTGTAATATAAATAATGTAAAATGTATCGTAAGTGTTGGTATTAGCTCGTGTCTGCTTAAACAGCACCGTGGGACAATGATCTTGTGGATCGGACTGTTAGAGTATCCTCCACCATAACCCGGCCGATAGCCGCCTCCATACCCACCACCATAGCCAGGTTGGTCATATCCGCCGCCATACCCACCACCATTTCCATATCCTCCACCGTTCTTGTACCCACCAAACCACTTCTCATCCTTGAGTGCAGGCCCTCCTGCAGGCTTCACATTCTTCCCCTCAGATTCTGCATAAGAAAAATTACACATTTGAGTGAACCATGCCTGTATACTGGTCCATGATATATGCTGAACAATATGTGTTTAGTATTTTTACTTGCCCTCCTACTATACAACTAGTTAGCATAGAGAGAGAGAGAGAGAGGTTTTGTAATTAGACTTTATTAATTAGACTGTAGCATCACTGTAGCAAAACATAGTTTAATTAGGCTCATTAGAATCGTCTCGTAAATTAGCACCTATCTGTAAAAAGGTTTTGTAATTAGATTTTATTTAATACCCTTAAATCACTACAGAAAACCCCTTATTTGCCGAGTGCCAGAGCCTGTAATACACTCAGCAAAAAGTTTGCCGAGTGTAACACTCGGCAAAGACCGGACGGCAAACAGGTCTTGGCAAAGGCGAGTTTGCCGAGTGTTTTTTGTCGCGCACTCGGCAAAGAGTTTGCCGAGTGTCGAAAATGCTCTCGGCAAAATAAAGTAACGTGACGGCGGGAAACGTCCGTCAAGAGGGTTTGCCGAGTGCCCTGACGTCTGGCACTCGGCAAACAAAAAAAAAATTTGCCGAGAGCCAACTGCCTGGCACTCGGCAAACTGCTGGTGTTTGCCGAGTGCCTTGGCCCAGGCACTCGGCAAACAATGGTCAGTTTGCTGAGTGCCAGGGTGCTGCACTCGGCAAACAATGGCACATTTGCCAAGTGCCTCAGGTTTGGCACTCGGCAAAAACCTGAGGCACTAGGCAAAAAAATTCGACATGATGCAATAAAATGTTTAAAATCACTGCAACCTGGACCAAAATCATACCAAATCATACATATATTGCTCACCATCATCACAAACACATATATATCATCACAAACACATAGAAATGACCACAAACACATAGAAATCCATCACAAACACATATTTGTCTCCATATACACATAGAAATGGTTCAACTTGACGTCCACAAGCACAAGTTCATGAAATGGTTCAACTTGACGTCCACAACTAGTTGGTTCATGCAATTGAAGTACAAATACAACTACAAGCTACATCGGAGGAGGGCGAGGATAAGGATGGAACGGTGACCAAGCATTGGGAGGGGAAACCGGCTGATTGTTGGATCCAACGGATATATTCTGCAAGAAGAAGATATTACATGATTAACACAAGATTTCAGATCTAAGCTTACAAGCTGAAACATTTGATATTATACTTGAAAGTGAGAAATGAAACTGCAAGGATTTAGATAGACTCACCGGAGTGCCCTGACTCGGACTCGAAGTGCCGACAGGAGGAGGAAGAGGTAGTGGCGGCGGTTGCATCCCACCACTGTGCCACTGGTGAAACATCATCTGCATGTGCCGCTGCAGGTCCTCCTGCATCCTTGCGTGTTGTTCCTGCAGCTTCGCATCGTACCTCGCCTGCTGTTCCTGCAGCTGTGCCTGGTACTTCGCCTCTTGTGCCTGCAGCTTCGCCTCCATCTCCTCCCGTAGCTGGGCCTACAATATGTCATCCCAATGTTACAATGCAAAGCAAACATATGTCAAATTCAACGAAACGACGAATAGAACAGAAATAACCTAGGCTTGGTCAAACTGAATCTGTGCAGCGCTTGGCCGTGGGCGTATGGGCGGGGCTGAGGATGAGCTCCTCGCTCGGATCTCAGAGAGGGTGGGAGTAGAGGCCGTGTCCAGTGTGTTGTCTCCAATCCAGTACCGGCCATGCTTCTTACCTCCACCCACCTTCATGATGATCTCTCCATCAAGGTCCTCGGTGCTCGGGTCCCACTCTGGCACGTGCTTCTCCCTAGCCATCTCGGTGTACTGACTGAGGCGAGTGTGGACGGTGGGGTTGCTGTACGCCTCGGGCCCGTCCTCCGGGTTGTAGTCGACCTAGATCGACGATGCCTTGCCCTTGTGGGCCATTGCCCAAGCCATCAACGGGGGGCACGGTCAGCCCTGATGTGCCTGCGACTGGAAAGGAAACAGAAAGATGATTAGAAATTATGCAAACTTGAGTGTTAGAAACAACGAAATGAATTCACGTACCCATCTAGCCGCGTACTCGTCAAGGGTACGGTTGCCTTGATGGTGTGCTGGACCAGGCATCTTCAAACGCCGCTGTCGGCAAGCTTCGTGCGTCTTCTGCCACTCAGGGTCGCACCACCTACTGACAAAGTACTCCCAGCAGTCCCTGTGAGAGGCGCACCACCACGGAATCATCTACACGTCATTTGACCAAGTTAGATGTTAGTTATTGTGAAACTATGAGAATAACAAATTAAGCGTACTTAATCAAGTATAGAAAACATGAGAATGTCAAATTACCTGCATGTATTGTTCTGCAGCCAGCCATATGGTTCGAGCCTGCTTTTTCTCAATCTTCCTACCAAGTTTTTTGGCGTAGTAGGTCCTCACGGCCTGGACGCGCGCCTCGTAACCGCACGGTCACTCCATTCCGGCTCGAGCCTGAAAAAATCCTGCACACAGACGCGATGTATACTTTCATTATTTGAAGAATATCCAATGAACGAGATGTATTGACCAATTCAATGTAAACAAGACTTACCCACAGCTCTCCAACTACCCGGTCCGCCACGGTGCGAAAGTCTCTCCCATCCTCGTCTGGGACATCAGCGACGCGTTTGTAGTGGGCCCACGTCAAGGCCGGCTCCTGTCCCCCGTCGCGCAGTGGCACCATGCCAGGAAAGTGTCTCCTGCACAAAAGGCCGAGGATGCCGGCAGGAAGACGTTTGTGGTCACCCGGAACGATCATCTCCCAGCCCCTGCCCAAGTGATCAAGACAATGATTAGTTTCTATTGAGATTTCAAACATAGCAAATGACTTAAAAGTTAAAGTTACTTACTTCTTCCCTTTGGGTCGGACCAACGGGCGTGTCTCAACAGGGATCGGTCGCTGTGGGAGTCGTGCGGGACCTCGCTCCCACACTTTCGGCACGTCCTCAGACGCCGCCTCCTCCTCCCTGTCCTCCTCCTCCTCCCCGTCCTCCTCCTCCTCCTCCCCGTCCTCCTCCTCCTCCTCCCCGTCCTCCTCCTCCTGCTCCGGGGCCTCCTGCTCCGGCTGCTCCTCTGAGGCCTCCTGCTCCTGCTCCTCCTCCGACTCGTGCACGGAAGGAGCAGGGGACAGTGCCCTCGACCCCCTCACTCGAGGCCTGCCGCCACCTCTGCTGCCTCGAGCCTTGACTCGACTCCTCCCGCTCCCAGAACTCTCAGCGGACCGCTTCCCAGTCGCCTTTTGGTAGAGCGACTGGAGTGTCCTCGTCACACCACCCTTGCCCACCATCTTTGATCAATCACCTGCAATTAACAAGATTAAATCCATCAGTATTTCGAAATATATGCAAAAAAAATATAACATGTAATAGAAAGTAACATAGTATTGCAAAAATTAAATTAACTACTACGGGCCATACATGTATTAGAAATAATCATCAAGATCAGGATCTTGTGCATTGTTTGCCTCATCATCACTATAATCATCAAGGTCCATATCATCTTGCACGTGTTCTGAAGGCGGAATGTCATCGTTGTCTAAATGTAATCGCTCAAGTAATTTCAAGTCGTTCGCATTATGAACCTCATCTCCAGCATCGTCCTCAACAACCGTTTCATTGTCTACTTCCATTTCGATCTCTTCGGTTAAGTCTATCACAAAACCCCCTTCTAGCCCATCTTCTTGGAAGAACTCTCCATCGACATATGTGTTTGCGTCTACATTGTAATCTTCATTGTTTGGGACCAGTAGTTTGCCGTGTGGCGATACCTTGTACACAACATCCCAACCCTTGAGACGGTCGTCAGTTTGGCACGGGTATGGGAGATAATAAACTTGTGTGGCATGTTAAGCAACAATATATACATCGTCTCCTGGATAGACGGATGACTGTCGAATTTCGACTAGCCCAAGATTAGGGGTCTGTCTAACTGCTTGAGGATCAAACCAATGGCATTTGAATACGACAAGAGGGAGAGGCTTGCAACCATCAAAACAAATTTCGTATATTTCTTCAACTCTTCCATAATATTCGACCCCATCGTCACCAGGAGCAAAAACTCCGGTGTTAGTGGTTTTACGATTAGGCCGATTCTGCTCGTAGCTTGTTGTGTGAAAGCGGTACCCATTAACATCATAGCTTTTAAATGACTTGACCGCATAAAGACAGCCCTTGGCAACCTGTCTTAACTCGGCATTCATTGTCGCTTCGGTTCGGGCCTGCAAGTTCAAGCAGGATAGTTAGCTACATTATTTGCACGTACGAGGAACTTGTAATGTCATACTAAAAAAATGCTAAATACCTTCCTATTGAACCAAGAAATGAAATCGGGCAATCCATTTCCTGCACCGTTGCAAAGAAGGGTATCGACATCATGTGCGGTAGGAGGCACTTCATCATGCCAGAATACATCAAGAAATGCCCTGTAGCAATGAGGAACAAGTGGGTTGGATGTGGAACAAATGGGTTAGATGTCTAATTATGAAATTTGTTCATAACTTACTTGATGTACACGTCCACTTCTCTTAGGTTGGTCAGCACATATAGCATGATCGTGCGCCACTCTGGATATGTCAAGTTCTTGTTGGTCGCTTCACCTCCGCGCCCGTATTGCCCTTGGAAAAGGCTGAGGGTCGATTCATTTTCGTCAACGTTGTAACGAGGGGGTGGAAAATGCACACTCGGAAGGTTGCCATAATAGTATTTTGTTGTGAAGTTTGACACCTCCTCCAGAACGTGTGCCTCTGCAATGGAAGCTTCAATTTTGCATTTATTTTTACATTTCGTTCGAAGAACCTTTTGACACCGCTCAATTGGGTAGCACCAACGGTTCTGCACAGGCCCCCCCATTCGAGCCTCATACGGGAGGTGCAAAATCATATGCACCATCGGAGTGAACAAGCCTGGTGGAAATATCTTCTCCAACTTACAGAGCAACACAGGCGCCATTTTTTCCATTTCTGCAATCACGGAAGGTGATATCTCCTTAGCACAAAGCTGGCGGAAGAAATAGCTCAAATCTGCCAGCACTTGCCACACATGATCAGGGAGATAGCCTCGAACCATCACGGGAAGAAGCCGCTGAATCCACATGTGGTAGTCATGAGTCTTGACCCCGTTGATTCGCATAGTAGCCAAGTTCACTCCCCTACTCATATTCGCTGCGTACCCATCAGGGAACATTAACGTTTTGAACCATTCTTGTACTTCCTTCCTTTGGGGCCTCGTCAGGACGAAATCCGCCTTAGGTTTTCTCCATGACTTGCCGGATGCAGGAGGCGCCATGTCTAGCTTTGGTCGATTGCACAAAGTAGCTTGATCGACTCTTACCTTAACATTGTCCCTTGTCTTATCAGGAATGTCCATGATTGTTCCGAAAAGTGGAACGCCTAAGCCATGTTCAAGGTGCATTAGGTCAATGTTATGTGGAAGAAGAAGATCTTTCATATACGAAAGCCTATACAAGCCACAGATCTGAGTGAAGGCATGTAGCTCACCATATCCCACAAAACCACCATCTTTTTCATTGACCTTGAGACCATCTAACATAGCACTCACCTGCGCACCTGTCAAGAACTGCGGTGGAGGGTTGAGAACTTGGACACCTTTCGTAAAGTTCTTTTTGTCTCTTCTGAATGGATGGTCAAGAGGGAGGAATTGTCGGTGTTGGTCGAACGAAGAAAACTTGCCACCCTTCTTCAACCAAATCCACCTCACAAGATGCTTGCATACCGGGCAAGGAAACTTTGAGTGAACGCCCCAGCCACAGAAACAACCATACGCCGGCATGTCATGCAGAGAGTAGAAGTACCAAACATACATTCTAAAGTTTGTCTTTGTAGCTTTATCGTATGTCCATACCCCTTCCTCCCAAGCACGTTCCAAATCATCAATCAGAGGCTCCATATAAACAGACATATTACTCCCCGGGTTTTCAGGAATTATCAACGACAAGAAAATGTTCTGTCGTTGAAAGATGACGCCTGGAGGGAGATTGAGGGGTATAACGAACACGGGCCAACAACTGTACGGGGCAGCCCCCATGCCATATGGATTGAACCCATCTGTTGCCAGGGCCACACGTACATTACGAGCCTCCCGAGCTTTGATGTGATGAATCTTATCGAATCGTTCCCATGCTTCACCATCGGATGGATGTACAAGCTTATCGGCCTTGGATCGAACTCCATGTTTGTGCCATGTCATCTGTTTCGCGGATTCCTCGGTCATGTACACGATTTAAAATTCATTGATATCTACATGATGCATACAATGTCTAATAGGTGAAGATAGGTCCTAATCCCACCCGACGATGCGTAGATGGGGCTAGTTTCCAAGGTCTACTCTGGTCCGAGACGGAATTTCGGCAGCACCTCCCCGCTGTTCTCCAAATACACGTCCTGAGAGGGAGATTGTGTATCCGGAGAACAACAGGGAGGCGCGGCCGAAACTCGGTCACAAACCGGAATAGACAATGGAAACTAGCCCCATCTACGCATCCTCGGGCTGTCCAAGAAACGTGGACAATTCGAAACAGATACAGTCATAGATATGCAACCCTCGGGCATATCTCCAACTGTATCTATTTCGAACGGGAGACGCCTAACTAGATTACGCGTTACCTACAAACATAAATGGAAAAAGGGCAGGGGGGGGTCTTTTATGTCTCACCTTGCTGCCCGCAAAGTGACGAGTGGAAGACGGTGGAAAAGCCTCTCCTATCCTGCAAAGAACGAAACATAAAGCCGTCAATTCAAAATTTCGGCAGCACCTCTCCTATACGGTGAGGTTCCCAAAACCTGCAAGAAAACAACGGCACGATGGCCGGCAACCACAACGGCACGATGGCCGGATACCACATCGAATTGAAACAACCATTTGGTCCAATTCAAACAACCAAATCACTTGGTCCAATTTTGATTTTCAATTTCAATGACATACACAATTACCGATCAAATAGTTCCAAGTGATTCCTCATTTCATCACAACCACCGGTCAAATAATTCGAAGCAATTATATTTTTGTATTCAATTTCACAAGCAAAGGCGTTATTTTCAAACAATTCCTTTTTTCACAAGCAATTATTTTCATATTTTATTTCATATTTCACAAGCAATCTATTTCATAATTGAATTCAAAATAAAAAACATGACATTTCAATCCATTCAACAAAAACAGAAAAAGAAAAAGAAAAAAAATGGAGAAGAAGCTCACCTTGCAACTCACGGCCGGGGAGCCCTTGGTGCCGGTGTGGAGGTCGTCAGGGGAGGAGGGAGGGGGGGGGGGGGGGGGGGGGCAGGGGCCGGTGGCGGGGGGGGGGGCGGCCGGAGGGCGCCGCTGCGGCGTCCCGGCGAGTGCCCGGACGAGCGGGTGGCGGGGAGGGCGCCTCGGGCCGGGGGAGCGGGCGGCGGCGTCGGGCCGGGGAGCGGTGAGGTGGCGGCGTCGGGGAGGGCGTCGCGGCGGAGGAGGACACGGTGCGGCGGCGGGGGACGAAGCCGCGGCGGGGGAGGCCGCGGTTCGGCGGCGGGGGAGGGCGCCGCGGTGGGGGAGGGGCGCGGTCTGGCGGCGGGGGCAGGGCGCGGCCCGGTGGCCAGGGAGGATGCGGCGCGGCGGCGGGGGACGGCGCGGTCCGGCGCGGCGGCGACGGTGGGCGAGGTGCACGGGTGATGGGCGAGGTGCGAGCACGGCGAGTTGGAGAAGAAAGGATAAGGAAGAGAGAGAGGGGCGCGCCCCGGGTGGGGGAATTAGAAAAGTTTGCCGAGTGCCGGATCTGGGGCACTCGGCAAACAGATAGGCACACGGCAAACACTGTTTGCCGAGCGCTGCCAAAGGTGCCCTTGGCAAACATTTTCAGTCAACCGATGAAAAAAAATTAAAAAATACAAAACAAATTCAAAAAATTTCCAAATTTTGTGTACATACACTTCTTATGCTATATTAACTACAAAAAAATGTTTTGAAGTGAAACGATAATGTGACTTCCGTTTTGGTTCGAAATCTAAACGATCACTTTATAACTCTATGGATCTTGTTCGGGTAAGCTTTGGTTTCTAAACAACGTACGTGACAACTTTAGCGAAACTTTTTCTACGATTTATCATGGCCTCCACGTATGATTTCATGATACCTACGCGAGTCTCGTAATTTTCGGACTTTGTTTGAATTTTATAAAATTAAAATACTATTTCACCCCATCTTTGCGCTTATATTTTATGTACAAGATGAACGAATTTTCAGTTCATTTCATGGTTAAGACCTTACATTGGACTCAAGAACATGAATATCAAATTTTGCGTGCATAAACTTTATTATTTGAATCACCTAAAGTTCAAATTTTAATTATCTTAAAAATATACTTTATATGTCATAAACACCTTAAATATACCAAACGGATGGAAAAAATCACCAAACTTTCGCATGAGGCAACATTCATACATACATCCACCACATAAATAGAAATTGTGGGGAAAAATGAAAAAAAAAAAATTTGCCGAGGGCCAACGTTAGGCACTCGGCAAACAAATTGTTTGCTGAGTGCCACTAACGGAGGCACTCGGCAAACAACTTGAGCACCGTGTGTTACTTGTTTGCCGAGTGCTTCTGGAGTTGGCAAACTATTTGTTTGCCGAGTGCCAGTGGCGTGGCACTCGGCAAACAGTTAAAGTGCCGTGTGCTTGGTGTTTGCCGAGCGCAGATGCCGGGGCCCTCGGCAAACACATTGTTTGCCGAGTGCCCGACAAAAGGCTCTCGGCAAACGTCGAAACACTCGGCATATAGCCGGTTTCCCGTAGTGAATAGCAAGATTCTTTGGACTAAACTTTAGGACTAAAGGAAACGAACAGGCTCTGAGCCAAAGCTTCAACACGTAATAATTGCAGTGATATGGTTGGAAGTTAGCCCGGATTGGATCACACCGCGCTTTGTACGTTTCGTTGTCAACTTGATTATCATCCCAATGGAACCGAGCATTGACATTTAAGTGTTGGGGAGTTGATGTGTGTGGATGACAACACAGAGCAAGTTGAGAATAAAGGTCAACCAACAAAGTAGAGACTATTGTTCCCTACTGTGTAGTTTTCGATTTAGGCAGATATATGTATAGCTAAATGGATCGAGAGTAATTAATTCTACTGGTCCATGCAGTAGTGGTCGAAATTAACTGGCCACGAGGGAAAGATTGGACAGATCACAACGGAGAAGTGAGCATGAATAAAAGGACAAACTAGCTGCAATCTGTTCCAAAAAACAGGTAGCTCACCATGAGTGAAACCAGGATGTTTCTATTTTTATTTGTCAACGCTATTTTTTCTTTCATGTTAGTACTTTGTAACATAATTATTTGGATCATAACACATGAAGATGATATTTTGAAGTTCAAACTAACAAGCAATTTAATTGAAGAGGTAGCAACAACAAGAGAGTAACTATTTTTGGTCACACACCGACACACAAGGGAAGAACTACATATATGCCTGACAAAATTATGGGAACTAAAGTCAACTAACATAGTAGAGGCCATTGTTCCCTACCGTGTCGTGTCCAATTTATGAAGGCAGCTAGATTTATTTATTGTGCTACTCTAGTGCTAGCGCAGCTCTAATGAAGCTTTGGTCGAGTTAGACGGATCGAGAGTAGTTAACTCTACTGGTCCATGCAGCAGTGGTCTGTAGCATGCCATTTTCTAATGACATGTTAATGAGCATGTATGCATAATCATGTGCACAGGTTAAGCATTGGCATTGCATGACATGAACATGTATTTCGAAATTTGAATTCAAATTTGACTAGAATTCATGCAATGGGATGAAACTCGAGAAGTTTGTATACAACTTGGCACCAAACTAAAATTCTGGAGCAACTAGGTGAACAATCATGAATGTATATGATTTTTGTAGAATTTTTGGAAGTCAAATCGATGCCATAAAAAATTCAAACAATGCTTGAAATCTGTCAACTTTGAGGAATTTTAGTTTAATTTCTACAACACCTTTTTGAGTTCTTGTTGTTCAAATGGGTTCTCCTATGTTTGGAATTCAATCAGAAAAATCGGCATTAAATTTAGAAGCTTTTAGGGTTGGTTAATCAAGTGCCAAAGTGATGAGAATTTTGAGTGTTGAAAATTCCAGGAGAAAAAGAAAAGGGGCTGCGACCCCAATTCTCTGTACCGCACAGACATTTTTCTGGGAGGCAGACAAAATTTCCCTCCGATCTTTGGAAAGCACAGACATTTCTCAGCCTAATTCTCTGGATGGAGCAGACATTTCTCAACCCGGCCCTGCCTGTCATTCTCTCTTCTCTCTTCTTCTTCCTCCTGACAGCCAGCAGAGAAGCTTCGACGCGTGGCCATGGCGTGGCAGCGCCTCCTCCGCCCCATTTCCTCGCCGTTTGCATCCGTGAATCCTTCCTCTCCCTGCCCACGGGTCCGAACGATGCCGCCGTCACCCCACCGTGGCTCCAATCAGCCAAAACCAGCCGCTCTTTTTCCATTCTCTCTTTCTTCTTCCTTTGCAATCGGTTTCCCATCGAGCTAGCACACCCTAGGGCGATTCTCGTCGCCTCCGCCGCCGGGAATCGAAGGAGAAGGCCGCCCCAAGCTTTCCCCCGCTGTCCTCAAGCTCTCACGATGGCCGGAGGGTGAGGATTCCGTTCATCTTCTCCAACTCCGGTGAACTTTTCCCCAATCAATTTCTTCGTCGTCCACGTCGCCTCAGGCTTTCCCCAACCTTGCTGACCCATCCTGGACTTCTCTAGCAGCGAGGTGAGGCTTCCCAACTTATTTCCTTTTATTTTCATGCGAGTTTGGCTTTCCCTTGCAAAGCTGGCCGCCATGGCTATGGAGCTCGAGCTCCAGGCCCGATCTTTTGTGGCCACTGGTTCGATCCAGTGTGCTGTAGCCGTGTGGCCTGATGTGTGGCTCAGTTCCGATTGGTCCATTTTAATCTGCGCTTTGTTTTCAGCTGTCAACTTGCAAAATTCATAGAGAAATCATCCGAGCTCCTAAAATAGTGAAACTTGTTGCATTAGCTTTGTTTGAAAGTTATCTATCAGAGGAAAATAACGATAATCATGCTTGGCTTTCTGAAATTTATTTAAGAAATTACTTTTCATCATTGTCCATATTTGAGCATATAGCAGGAGCATTTCTAATCCAATCACAATAATTCTTTTTGTGTTACAAACCTGACTCATTGCACTTCATGTATGCTAAGTTTCATGACATTTGCATATCATTTCATCATTGATTCATGTCATTCATTCAGTACATTATGTTTGTATAGAAACCGAGCAACCGGAGGGTGACGCGGGTATTGTTGATATTGAAGCTGAACCAGGGAACGTGAGCGAGAATCCTGCAACTCAAGGCAAGCATCGTTGCATATCTCAACTGTTTTGGATGAGTCTAATGGAATGTGCTTGAGTTAAAATGATATTGCATTAGTTGGGCAGTAGGCAATGTTATATCCTAATTGCTGCATTTTCTTCCTTGCTTATTGAATTACCTTTTCCTTGTCGATAAGTTGGGTAGGTCCAGATGTTAGGATATTTGATATTGCTTAGTAATGCTTCAACATAATGCGGTAGAAGTCGAATGGTGGAAGGTCACCAACATTCGCATATAGGTGGTTACTCGGGATAATTGACCATGTTATGTTGAGATTAAATTGATGGTTATGAAATGGATAGTGGGAAGTACTTGATAGTTTGTTCATAAACCTTGGCACTTTTCCGTACATACCACATGCTGAAATTATGGGTAGGCAAGCCTTCTTCCTTATTTAGACTATCTCCAACGAGGAACACCCAGATGGTAGACGCAAACACCTGAATGGGGGGTCATGCAGCTGAAAGGGCGTCATCCAAACTTGCCCGTCTCCAACGGGAGACGAAAAATCGGACCGCCGCCACAGCTTTGAGCTCGGGCAGTGGCCCTGCCGCTGGAGCTCCGCCATGGCCGCGACGAGGTCGGCCTTGAGGAGGTGGCCGAGCTCCGCCGCGGCGCACCCGCTCCGCCCCGCGCACCCGCTTCAAGCTCGGGCAGTGGCCCTTCCGCTGGAGCACCTCCCTTCCCGCCTGATGCCGACGACAACAGCGGCGCCGCGAAGTTCCGCGAGCGCGACCGCCTGCTCCTCAGCCTGGCGCGGTCGGAGGGGTTCGTGGCCGTCAAGACCTGTGCGGAGATGGAGCGCGCGTATATGGACTACCTCTCCGAGCTCCTCGGCAGCGGCAAGGACGTCGTCTCCTGCGGCCCGCTCCGCCGCGGCGCACCGCTTCGAGCTCCGCCATGGCCCTGCCGCTGGAGCTCCGCCGCCTTCGATGCCGCCATCTCCGACGCCCCCACCTCGCCCCCTGTGCGCGTCGCCTCCATGGCCGCCCCTGCAGCACCTCGCCACTGCGGCGTCTGAGCTCGGTGTCCTCCTTCCTTTCGCCACCTCCGGTCGCATCGCCTCCACGGAGCAGCAGGTCTCCGTCGCCCGCGCGGGGAGGAGCGCACCTGGCCGCGTCCTCCTCCATGGCGGACAGGAGAGGAGGGGGAGCCGCGTCCTCCTCCATGGCGGACAGGAGAGGAGGGGGAGGGGATCCACCGGGGCTGGACAGGAGAGGAGGGGAGACGCGGCGTCGGGAGCGATGCGGCGCGGGGGCCTCGCGCTGTATTTGTGCGTCGCTCGGCCGGGGACTCCGAAAATGGGAGGGCGTCCTGCGTCTTCCGTTGGAAGCTTTTTTTCCTTCTTTTAGACCCATTTCATGTGTAAATCCCAAAAAGGGCTATCCGTTGGAGATAGTCTTAGCTGCGACCATTTGGCTTGCGAGTTCGGAGGTGTAGTAGGTGCTAGGGATGACCCCCGAGGGCCTAGTGCGACCAGCTCACTTTAACCGAACGTCTGGTAAATGGTCGGGGCGTATTTGGGAGAGGTTGTCACAATGAATTACTCCTTATGACCGACGGGTCGTATGGGCGGTGGTGGTTTGGTTAAGATTGAGATATGAACTGCATTTACTTACTTGTATGATTTATTTAGGTGTTGCCCATTAGCTTCACTTAGATGAAATAGGTTGCTAATTATTCATTTGAGAAATATTTAATGGCTTTATGCAAATTGTCAACCTATTTGCCTTATCCTTGTCTAATGGCAAATGCATCCTCCATTTGTTGAGAGTTTTATGACTCTTCGTGTAAGTCTTGCTGAGTACCTCTGCACTCACGATGTTATATGTTGAGCTTTGCAGGTGAGGATGAATACGTGTTCGGCTATTTCTTTCCCGCTACCGATGGGGGTGATGGGCAGGAATAGTTGATGGTTGGTTTGTGACTCGGATGGTGCTTGTAGATGGAGCATCGTCAATCTTTTGTTTATAACTCCGCTGCGTAAACTCTTAAACAAGGACCAAACCTTTAACTATGTCCTTGTTCATGCTAAGTTGGTTGTATACTTAGCATTGGGGCTGAAAACTTTCTTTGCTGTAAATTATGAAAGTAAAATACTTGTAAGGTATTGTAATATATTTGCACTCTCTTTGAATGCTTCTGATGATGATGGTTAACAATGTGGCATTAGCGGTGTGCATATTGATCTTGGGTGTTGAGATGCATGCCGGGGAATACCGGAATTATACATGTGGTGATCGGATATTATTTTGTTGGCAGCACGGTATGAGCTTTGACACGTAATGGGTCAAATGGTTGACGCGTGTCAATGTTTATCCTGGGTTTGTCGGCATATTTGATCATTATATGTATGATTTGGACGGCTCCTTCACATGGTCGAAGTTAACTGGCCACGAAGGAAAGATTAACAGATTACCACGGAGAAGTGAGCATGAATAAAGGCGAAGCTGCACATGATCTGTACTACTGTCCAAGAAACAGTTAGTTCGGCATGATGTTGTGTTAAACCAAGATTTTACTATTTTATACTTTGTAAACGGTAATCTTTCTTTGATAATAGTGCCTTTTGACATAACTGTTTGGATCATAACATAATGGCGATATTTTGAACTATAAACAACTTAATTAAAGCGGTAGCAAAATAAATCAGTGAGACTAAAGGAATCACCATCGTCTAGAAGTTCGGACAAAAATCTGAGAAGAAGAAAGAGTGTAGTAACTTTTTGGTAACACTCCGACACACGAGAGAAGAACTACATGTATACTTGGGATCTAGACGCTCCACTGCTCGAGCAATTTTATTGTAGCAGTAAAGAGAGGGAGCATACTGTAATAGAGAAAACCATCTGTCGACCTGTATGTACATGGCCACATTGTTCTGGTTAATCCCTTATCAAGAACGTCAAATCAGGATTCCATACAGGTGAGGCAAGTATGATCTATTAGTTCATTGTAGGGGCCATTTGCTTGCCGCCCAATTAAGAAACCCGCCCACTCAGCAGGCTGCGATTGACTCTGTTTGCATTCACTTTATCGTGGGCACTTCGCAAATCGCAAAAAGTGTTGGAGACAAGAGGCTGGTTACGTGCTTCATGGAGTGGTCGGCAAAATGGCAGTTGCCAAATGGATGCCGCCAGTTAATGACATTTGTTTCCAAAGTACAGTTGGCCTTCTGATCGATCCTTTATTCTGTGGACCTAAGGATGCCTTATCATGCATGTCACTTCAAGCTAGGTGAGCCACATTTTTTAAAAGAACAATCTTTGATTTGTAATTTTTGCAATTAAGCAGAGATCACAGGTTGCCACATGTATTGTGTTGCCTTAAGTACAGAGGTTACATACTCGCAAAAAAAAAAAAAAGTACAGAGATTACATCCAACCATATATTTTTTGGTTGGCAAAGGGTGTGCCAATAGCCCACACACATCGGGTGCCTATCGGTGTTGGGACCAATTGTGCGATAATGGGTGCGCAACAGGGGGCCAATCTCCCAGCCAATGGTTAAGGCATGGTCCGCGGCCTGTACAGCTACAAGTAAGGTCAAGCTCAAAAAAGAAAAAGCTACAAGTCAGGTAACAATTAATGACCACCCCCGTACAAACCAATCATGACCTATCTATTGGAAGCATCCAAAACATATGTCATACAGTTTTACTCTATGCTATTTTGTCTGGTATCATTTTGTCCTATTTTTGAAAGGAAAAAATTCCATTTCATTCTCCAGCATAATTCGCTTTGTTCGTTTGACACCCTAAGCAAAATTGCTCGGTTACTCTTTCAAAAAATTCAGTTTCGTGCCATGTACCCACTATTTTCATTTTCTCCTTTGTTTCTCAACCTATAGGTTGAATTGAAGCTCAAATTTAAGAGATGATATAGCTCACACAACAATCTATGTTAAAATAATCACAACATTATGCGTATGTATGTATTTTTAATTTTTACTAAAATATATACTCCCTCCATTTGCATGATATCTAGGACAGGGAGATTAGTTCAATTTTGAACTAATCCTATTGTCTGAACGACTCCATTTCGCAAACTGAGGGAATAAATAGTATCAAACAGTATGCTATGATTAATTTTTTTAATATAGATTTTTGTTTAAACTATCATTAAGCAAAATTTAAACTTCTAATTAAACTTGTATGCCAGGAAACAAAAGAAAAAAAACATAGTTTCATAGGGGGTATATTGCACCGACTTGAATTATTCGAGGAGTAAACTGGGCGATGATTTTATTTACAGGGATGAAGCGAACAAAGTAGTTCCAAGATTAACTTCGACTTTTCCTTTTTAAAATTACAGTTAGCAAGAAAAACTCTATGTTTTTTCATAGTTAGAAACAATTAGCACCTTAAAGCATAAAATCGATATACTCATGTAAGTGTGGGCAGGTAAACCATGATGTCTTGATCATGAAAGGTTTAATTCTTGGAACTACGTGGATCAAGGGATCAGTGGAGTTCCATGTTCCGCTTGTCTTTGTAACTGTAACTTACCACGTGCAACCATACGGTTCACTCACGTGTCTCTCAAGCATTGGAGACGTGGATGCACGGGCCCGCAAATTAGCCCTTTTGTCTTCATATCATCACGAATACAAAGAATCAATCTCAGTCATCGCCAAAAAAAGAAAAAAGAATCAATCTCAGACACTTCTAGGAGACTGATTATGACTTATTTGTGTTGTTACGTGCATTAACCAGTCACCGTCGTCTTCAGCTGTCTTCTCCACGAGTATCATGTGTAGTTCATAAAGTCCACATATATGCATTCGAGTTTAATTATAAAGTCTCTTTTTAGTTTGTAATTTAATAAGGTATGCAAAGTAGGATAGATGTTTGCTCTGAACTTCAATACTTTCATTTGTGTATGCAACTTTTTCATTCAAAATTTACCATTGAAGAAATAAGTATTTTGAAGTCTTATAAACATTGCTAGGAGTTAAACCATAGTTCGAAAACATAAAGATCAAAACAAAAATTGTGGATGCTTGATATTGGAATAAGAACAATGAAAGAGCGTTGAACCATATATAGATCCAAAAAATATATATCAAAATAGAATTGTGAAACTTGTTATCTCTGGCTGAGGATAAAAAACTTAATCAGAACGGACGGCATAACACCTTCGCAGCCTATTAACCGTCTCTCACACTTTCTCCTCTGGCGCCATTCCCGCCACAAAGTAGCTAGTGGGCACCACTGCGCATGCACCACGGCAATGGAAGCGACCGTGCTATGCACCGCTCGGAACAATGTGCCGCTGACACCCATCAGCTTCCTCCAGCTCTGCGCGGTCGCCTACCCCAACCGGATCGCACCTGGCGGGAGACCTGGGTACGCTGCGTTGATTATTGCCACGTGGAGATCGTACGGGAGCAGCGTGTGCTCGGATGCCGTTGCTCGGCTCGATTTTCTTACGTGATGAGCTGCTGAGCGCCCGAGCCGAACGAAGCCGATCCAGTTTGCGGTGTGCACAGACGCAGCGCCAATCTTCGAGTGCGATATATGCGCGGCGGAGGCGCGCATTCAACAAGGTGCCGCCGGCGCCGAAGACATGGTCGTCAAACTCGAAGTCGGGGGTCCGCAAAGTGGTCATCTGCGGACGGGCCGCACACAATTTGTTTCCGCCCTCGTTGGAAAAAAATTGTGTGCGGTCCGTCCGCAAACGATCATTTTGCGGACCCCTTCCCGATTATTGCCACGTGGAGATCGTACGGGAGCAGCATTTGCTCGGCTCGATTTTCTTACGTGATGAGCTGCTGAGCGCCCCAGCCGAACGAAGCCGATCCAGTTTGCGGTGTGCACAGACGCTGCGCCAATCTTCGAGTGCGATGTATGCGCGTCGGAGGCGCGCGTTCGACAAGGTGCTGCCGGCGCCGAAGACATGGTCGTCAAACTCGAAGTCGGGGGTCCGCAAAGTGGTCATCTGCGGACAGGCCGCACACAATTTGTTTCCGCCCTCGTTGGAAAAAAATTGTGTGCGGGCCGTCCGCAAACGATCATTTTGCGGACCCCTTCCCGATTATTGCCACGTGGAGATCGTACGGGAGCAGCGTGTGCTCGGATGGCGTTGCTCGGCTCGATTTTCTTACGTGATCAGCTGCTGAGCGCCCGAGCCGAACGAAGCCGATCCAGTTTGCGGTGTGCACAGACGCAGCGCCAATCTTCGAGTGCGATGTATGCGCGGCGGAGGCGCGCGTTTGACAAGGTGCCGCCGGCGCCGAAGACATGGTCGTCAAACTCGAAGTCGGGGGTCCGCAAAGTGGTCATCTGCGGACGGGCCGCACGCAATTTGTTTCCCCCTCGTTAGTCTCGGCGTCTCGCGACGTGGTAATTAGTCGATAGACACGCGGCTTTTTTATTCGTAATAATTCATTGATTCGTCGGCCCAGCTGCAATAATATGGCAATGAACTGTTTTTTTTGGGACAATTATGTTTTTACCCTCACTCTGAACTCTAATTGTGATTTTACCCTCACTTTTTTGACTTTGTGATTTTACCCCTGTTTTTTCAACCTGAAGCCAGAGTTGACCCCTACTGGGGGTAAAATCGCAATAGAATTATTCTGATTTTACCCCTACTGAGGGTAAGATCTGGCTTCATGTTGAAAAACCAGGGGTAAAATCACAAAGTCAAAAAAGTGAGGGTAAAATCAGAATTAGAGTTCAAAGTGAGGGTAAAAACACAAATGCCCCTTTTTTTTTTTATGTGCAGGTTGCTGTTTTCGCGCAAAACATTCCTGCAGTGTGCGAGCTCCACTTTGGCATTCCAATGGCAGGGGCAGTCATCTGCGCGCTTAACTCGCGCCGGGATGCCAATCGAGCAACGATTCTTACAACAGATCACTACGAGTACGAGGCTCTCATCAACAATGGTCGGTCGACGCCGGAATTGTCGATCCAGTGGCCGGCCGACGAGGACGACCCGATAGCGCTGAACTACACGTCGGGGAACTGAACAGCATCGCCACGGTGCTGATGCACGACATGGCGTCGGCGCCCGTGTACCTGTGGACCGTGCCCATGTTCCACTGCAACGGCTGGTGCCTCGTGTGGGGCGTGGCGGCGAAGGCCGGCACCAACGTCTGCCTGCGCCGCGTCACCGCGGCCGCCGTCTTCGACGCCATCGCTCAGCACGGCGTCACCCACATGGGCGGCGCGCCGACGGTGCTCGCCACGATCGTGAATGCCACGGCAGAGGAGCGGATGGTCAGGCCGCTGCCGTGTGGCAGGAGGGTGACCGTGAAGGCCGGCGGCGCGCCGCCGCCGCCGCAGGTGCTGCTCCGGATGGAGGCGCTCGGTTTCAACGTCATCCACGGGTACGGCCTGACGGAGACGTACGGCCCAGCGACGCTGTGCGCGTGGAAGCCCGAGTGGGACGCGCTGCCGCCGGAGCAGCGCGCGGCGGTCAAGTCCCGGCAGGGGATTCGCCTCCTGTGCCTGGAAGAGGTGGACGTGAAGGACCCCGCGACGATGCGGAGCGTGCCGGCGGATGGGCGCATCGTGGGGGAGGTAATGCTCCGCGGCAACACGGTGATGCGAGGGTACTACAAGGACGCGGCGGCCACGGCGCAGGCGCTCGCCGGCGGGTGGCTCCGGTCCGGGGACCTCGCCGTCCGGCACGGCGACGGGTACGTGAAGATCGTGGACAGGTCCAAGGACATCGTCGTCTCCGGCGGGGAGAACGTCAGCACGATCGAGGTGGAGGCCGCCCTGTCCGCGCACCCGGCGGTGGCGGAGGCGGCGGTGGTGGGGCGGCCCCACGAGTTCTGGGGCGAGACGCCGTGCGCGTTCGTGAGGCTGAGGGATGGCGGCGACCGGAGCGTCACAGCTGAGGAGATGATGGCATTCTGCCGGGCCAGGCTGCCGCGATACATGGCGCCGCAGACGGTGGTGTTCGTGCAGGAACTGCCCAAGACTGCGACGGGGAAGGTGCAGAAGGTTGTGCTGCGGGAGCGGGCCAAGGCCATGGGCAGCATCTCCGGCTCCACGTCGTCCAAGACCAGGAAGGGGAAAAGATCAAAATCGGGCTCAGCGATGAGGAGCAAGATCTGAAATTGAAAAAAAATTGTTTGCAGCTTAATCTTTACTTATACTACTTAATAAGGATCTTGCGGCAACTAATATATGTAGCGGCAAGTACGTGTACTTATTATATCCCCACGATCTGAGTTTGATTCACGCTCCAGGCAATAGGTCTTTTTCTTCTTTCTTTTTTCCGCGGCGAGTTGGGCTGGCTTATTGGGATGGCCCAGGTAGATGGGTGTGTGCTTGGAAGAGGTGGGCCAGTCCGTATTTTACTATGTATTCTCATCTGGAAATCACGTTTGAATTAGGAATTTGGAAAGGGTATCCGACTGACTCTTCGAAAAAAAAACTGTTTGCATCGAAAATACTGCCACGTAAAATTTTTCTAAAGAGTTGATAATAAGAGCCATGCATTAGTACGTCAACGTTGATGATCGAGTACGTTAATCTCTATAACCTAGAGTACATGCAGAATCTGAGCAAAAGAACATGAAACCTGTTGGTGGGCCTAACATTAAGGATGAGAAAGGAGGCTATGGAGGCGGCGGATATGGTGGAGGTTACGACGGTGGCTATGGGGCCTATATACCTAGGAAGGGCTGGTATGGTGGTGGATATGGGTATGGCTACCCTGGTTATGGCGGTGGATACAATGGTAGTGGTGGGTATGTATACCCTGGCTATGGCGGTGGTGGATATGGTGGCGGTGGTGGATACGGCGGATATGGTGGCGGTGGAGATTGGCACTAAGATGCATCTTGCAATGCATTTGTGTCATATTGCACGTGATTGTTCATGAAGGAAATAGCTAGTGCATGTTATGTTAGCGTGGACTACTTTGTTGTAACACCATGTTGTATGATCGTTTCCTTGGAATAAAATCACATTTTCTTTGAATTCTGCGTTAATATATCCTCAGTGCATGGTGAGTATTTTTAAAATTAACATTTTCATTTCAAGTTTTATTATTGTCTGGCAAAAATCATTCATCTCATATGAATTTGGTTGTAGATAAACTTATCAAAAGTTATGCCGCTATGAGATCTATAAATTTTGGTGAAAAAATTTCATTCAAGGGATTTACATGTTTAATGATATGTATTGAAAATATAATCAAATATAAATCAAAAGAAAATACGTGACATATTATGACAGTATATGTGTCCCTTTGGTATTAAAAGCTAATTCTAAAATTCCAAAATTTTAATGCATCATAGATGTAACCATATTATTAATTAAGGTTTCTGTAGACCAACTTAAATAGTGGAGTTCTCTTCCTTGATATTAAGAAAAGGGAAAGAGAGATGATTGGTACTTTAGCTATCAACACTTGCAAACCTAAGCACATATTCATTCATCGTGAATATCAGCATGATTTGGGAGTGCTGTGTGACCCCTGACCTGCTGGGAAGACAGCTGCGATCCCAGTCAAGGGACAAACCAACTGGAAGAAATGAAGACACACGCGAAGGGGAATGCAATGTTGGGGACTGCACCGAAGCCCCTAACCGACCCACGCGAAGACCAACAGCCAATGGCGAAGACAAAACGGAGAAGACAATCAAACTAACAGCCGTGCTTATACAGCCAATGGCATGCATGTAAATATGATCATCCTCCCCCTTATAAATATGGAGGATGAATCATTCGCACCGTGTTCTGAACTCTCTAATCACTTGACCCCTTCGCCCGGCATCGCGGGAGAAGGAGAGCTTCGCGCAACTGAACTGCAGGGAACCTGAACGAAAACCTCTTCGTCCGGCACCGCGGACCACAAAAGAGGGCTTCGCTCCAACCAGAAGACAACGACGACAAGCGAAGAGGGCTTCGCGAGGTGACTCGAAGGCATCGACAACCTCCGAGGGCTTCGCCAGAACCAAAACACTTCTATCACCCGTTGGAGGGCTTCGATCTGTCCCACCAAGACTTTCGATCCCCCAACATTTGGCGCCGACCGTGGGCCGAACCCACGACAAACCCAACACCGCACAACGCGAAGCGAAGCTTGCTACAAAAACAAAATCTCATAGACGAAGCCTTTCATACATATATTATGTCTGCTGTATTTTATATATGCCGAATATTAATCTTCGTTCCCTCTTGGACTCTCTCACAGAGAAGCACCCCTCAAGACTATAAAGCCTTCGCCAAGACGATGAAGCCTTCTCCAAGATTATAAGATCGAAGAGTAACAAGACACAAAGCGAAAGACATTCTTTATTATTCAACACGAAGTTACAAAAATACGAAGACTCAAACACCTACTTCCTCGACTTGCTACGAGTCCGACTGGCTACCCCAACCGGCGGCGAAGGCCTAACTTGACGACCTTCGGAGTTTTCGTCATCACTAATGATGATAACATCAGGAGGAACAATAGCAAGAGGAACTGGTTGTGGAGGAACTTCGACAACAACATTCCTCACACTCAATCGATCAAGCTCGTCGAAGTGGTCCACAAGATCCTGTGGAAGAGCGTCTCCACGCTTATAGCCATGACGTGTCAGATCCTTCACTATGCCTCGAGGAAGTCGATCCCACAATGCCTCCATGAAGCAAAGAAGACTGAAGAAGTTGAATAAAAAAACAGAGATATCTCATGTATATATACACCAAGGAAGAACATTCCAGACGCCTACAAAAATATCTCTCTTTTTCTATAAAAGGAATGGAACCTTGTCGTATTACAAGACATGATGACGAATACCTGCTCTAAAAGCAGACGCTTCGAATTCGCCGATAAAAGGCAGAAAAACAAGTTCAACTTCGGAAGAATATCATTGAAGCAAAGCTTCTAATAGAAAAAAAGAGAAACCCCCCCGTCGAATTACAAAACAAGGTGGTAAATACCTGCCTTACAGATAGACGGCTCAGATTCGCTCTTTCGAAGGAAGAAAAAATCGCATCTACCTTCGAAAAGAGAATCAGGAGGGTCAAAACCTCAAGAAGACAAAGCCTCGTCGTAACACAAGACAGAAAGGAAGGAATTCAATTTAAAAAAACAGAAATTCGCCAAAAAGGCAGAAAGAATGCCCCTATCTTCGCAAAGACTGCGAAGCAAAAATTAAAGGCAAAAGAGCCGAAACGGTAATTTTTCGTCAGAAGCAAAATTACCATCCAAAGGCTATGAGAAAGCCAACCAAAAGGCCTTCGCTCAGAAAAGCGAAGCCAACGTTATAAAAAGAGACTCAAAAGAGTCATCACAAAAATACAAAAAGGAACCCGCAAAAAACAACGAAGCAGTCACCCTCCAAAAAGGCAAAGTAAGCCACAAAAGGAGAGAATGACGAACAAAAGTATACCTTCGCATACAGCGAAGACAGAAATAGGAAAACAAAACGTATCCGGATTTCCTTCGTCAAAAACAGACGAAGGCCGATGAAGTTACGAAGCAACCCATTACATCTGGACATCGAAGCTATGAAAATGACAGTGAAGATAATTACAGAAGAGCAAAGGTGAATAAATAATCACAAGGTGCGCTTACACAAGGCTACGAAAATTCGAAGGCTCAATACAGAGCTCGAAGTCATCGCAGAACATGAAGTACATGAGTAAGATATTGGATGCAATAAAGCTTCAGAGTTTTGATAAAGCAAATATTACATCAAAAAAGTGTATCCAAAATAAATACATATCAAAGGACATCCAAAAAGGCTATCTACAACCATTCGAAGGAGTTCAGGAAGAGCCTTCGGGAAAGTCAGGGACAAGACACTTGACCCTATTCCACCAGAAGTCATTAATCAGACACATACACTTGCCTTCGACAGCTCCGAAATCATGAGAAGGATCCGAAGGCTTCATTGAAAAATCAGAACGACTGACCAAGTTAATAGCATCGCTACCTTTGCAAGAGAAGCTGTGGAGAAGATCTCGAATCAATAGTATCACAGCATCATAAGAAAAGCTCCTGCATATTTCAACAAGACCAGCCAGGTTCAAGCGAAGCCACTCGCCCAAAACCTCCAAAGAAGCATCCGCCGGTACCTCATCATATTTTGCTCCAAGTGCCTGAAACAGCTCCTTGACAAGATCACAAAGGACAAGGGATTTAGCGAAGGAGTTATCAACAGAAGAGATCTTTAGCTGAGACGCCTTCGATAGACGAGACAAGAGATGCTCATTAAATAACTTCTCCTTCTCAAGTGAAGCCTTCCTTTCGCGAATCTTTTCTTCAAGGACAGACAGATCAGAAACAACCCTAGATTTATGGCTTCGAAGAACCTCAACCTCAGCCAGCAAGTCAGACGTGGCAGCAGAAGAAGCTTTCAGGGAATCATCCTTCGCAGAAAGAGAGGCCTCGAGAGACGACGCGAGTAGCGAATCACCAGAAGAATCTTGGAACTCACGAGCGCAAGCTCGAGTAAGAATAATAGACTGAAAGAAGGAAGAAGCGAAACTGTTAGAAGAAACACGAAGTACATAACAAAAAAAGAAAAAGGGGACAAGTAAAATACTAACCTTGATTTGATGAGCAACCAAGGAACGAAAGAGGACATTACCCGAAAGGTTTGACAGGCCAAGCTCAACCTTCGGAAACCGGACCTTGCGGGCAGCAGATTCAAGA
Organism: Eragrostis curvula; assembly: GCA_007726485.1. Taxonomy (NCBI): domain Eukaryota; kingdom Viridiplantae; phylum Streptophyta; class Magnoliopsida; order Poales; family Poaceae; genus Eragrostis; species Eragrostis curvula. The sequence continues at coordinate 119,344 of RWGY01000489.1, read as the reverse complement.
GCACCCGAAGCCTGAATGTCGTCATTGATAGACGATAGCATGGTTTCAACATCCAGTTCAAGAGACCCTAAGCTCGAAGCATCTAAAGAAAAAGGAAGAGAAGCGAAGGATCATGAGAATAATAACAATAAAAAAAAAAGAGAAAGAAGAAGAGAAAGAAAGAAGGAGGAAAAGCAATCCTTTGAAAATGAATACCAGGATTTGAAGATTGCGAAGGCGGGACAGCGACGCTACTCGAAGGCAAAGCAGTACCCGAAGTAGAAGTAATATCCTGACTTGGACCCGAAACCTCTGAAAGTTTCCGCTTGCCAAGTAAACCGAAAAACGAAGACTTCTTCGGAAGACCAAAAGTACCTTTTGAACACTCAGGAACCAGCAGACAGGAATTGATCAATTCAGACCTTTTTGTAACCCCATCTGTACAGACAGCATCCGAAGCAACAGCTGGAGACCCTTGCAAACCCTCCGAAGGTATCAACGAAGAACTCTCGCAAGCAATATCAAGCGCAGCAGGAGGAATAGTTGAATTCGAAGGAGCGTCAGGAGACGGTTCTTCAAAGATAAGAGAATAAGTCGGCACAAGAAGAGAACCTGGCGAAGATGGAATTTTAGTATTCCTGGGAATGGACTCAACATCGGGAGTAACAACTGCCAGCGAAGGATCCATCTCAACGGTTGAAGAGCCTGAAATACTGAAGTAGGGGAAAATATCTCTTTCACACGAATTGTCCTCAGGAAAAGGACGATTGTGAAGGCACAAGTCGAAGCTCAGATAAAACCGATTAACTCGAACACTGATGCCCCTTCGAGTGCTTTCAACCCACTCCCTCCGAGAGAACTTCCCAAGAAAAGAAGTAACTCGGTCTTGAGGTGACCAGAGATTGAAGCCTGCAAAAGAAACGAAGTGTAAGCTGAAGGAATAAAAAAAAGGGGGAAGAAAACAAGAGGAAGCTATCAAAGGCAACGAAGCACAAGGAAGAATCATACAGGGTCCCGATATCGAAGGAAAAACTGGCATTCTTAAGCCAAACTTATTTCTACCAAAAGAAGTGGGCCTCCAACTGCGACGAGCAAGGGGAAGAACACCAGCAGCAAAGCATTCCTCCAGGATGTCACGAAGGGTCATTCTCTGACTAACCCTCCGGAAAGCATCAACACATTGAGAAATCAAGCCATTCTGCGAAGGCTCTAAGTCATTGGTAATCCATATGCCAGAAGCTTTCCCAGTGTAAAAATCGACGGCAAGGTATTTATAATAGAACCAATCTTTCACCCATTCATCAAAGGGTGGAGGATCGAAGCTACCAAGAGGCGTCAAAAACCCCTCCCTAGCCTCAAAAACAACAACTCCGAAGCAAGGACTGAGATGTTGCTCATGATCATAAGTAGGAGTGTGCCGGGCCTGGTATACTCGATAAAAAGCATGAGGTTCAGGATTTAAACCTTCGCTAATGCAAGCCCAAGCGAAGGCTGACATGGTTGCGATAGCAACAGGAGTAAGATGATGAAGTTGGAGATGGTATAAAGAAAGAACACGAAGGACAAAGCTCGAAGGAGGAAAGGATAGACCGGCATCCAGAAATGACGAAAAAACAACAAACTCATCGCTTCGAGGTTTCAGGCGGATCTCCGGGATTTACTTCGGACCATGCAAAGGAAGACGAATTGAATCTATATCAACAAGACCAGACTCCGAATAGCACTGCGAAAAGATACCCTTATAACGGGAGGCGGAGATAGACTTTGTGAAAAAATAACCAGCTCGAAGAGAATGGAAACCCCTAGGAAACGCTGGCGACTTCTGCCTAGCCATCGAAGGAAGAAAAGAAGTACCTTCGAAAGAGGAGATGCCAACAAAGCAGCCACGACGGTAAAAAGATACGAATCGGAAAAGGTGAAAGCGACACATATTTAAAGACCTGCCGAAAGCTGGGGACATTGAGGTGAAAAACCGTACAACCAAAGGTTTAAGTAAGAAAAGGGAAATATACTAAAATATGAACAACAAGAAATAAAATAAGGAAAAAATCGCAGCTAAAGAGATAACTGCTTCAAGGAAACGGCTTCGCTCACCTCCTTTCAACAGTTGAGGGCTAATGTTGGGAAGACAGCTGCGATCCAAGTCAAGGGACAAACCAACTGGAAGAAATGAAGACACACGCGAAGGGGAATGCAATGTTGGGGACTGCACCGAAGCCCCTAACCGACCCACGCGAAGACCAACAGCCAATGGCGAAGACAAAACGGAGAAGACAATCAAACTAACAGCCGTGCTTATACAGCCAATGGCATGCATGTAAATATGATCATCCTCCCCCTTATAAATATGGAGGGAGATGATCCTGGAATGACATCGGTTTTTTGGGGCCACGAGCCAAAGGAAGAATCATTCGCATCGTGTTCTGAACTCTCTAATCACTTGACCCCTTCGCCCGGCATCGCGGGAGAAGGAGAGCTTCGCGCAACTGAACTGCAGGGAACCTGAACGAAAACCTCTTCGTCCGGCACCGTGGACCACAAAAGAGGGCTTCGCTCCAACCAGAAGACAACGACGACAAGCGAAGAGGGCTTCGCGAGGTGACTCGAAGGCATCGACAACCTCCGAGGGCTTCGCCAGAACCAAAACACTTCTATCACCCGTTGGAGGGCTTCGATCTGTCCCACCAAGACCTTCGATCCCCCTAACGATTTGGGAGTGCTGTGTGACCCCTGACCCTAGAACAACTAATCTATTATCTTAATATTTAAATGTTAAAAGGAGCCTCGATTGATGGAAAAAGGAAAAGGTTTACACCACTATACTATAAGTGACTAAATTCCAATCGTTAGATCTAATGCACTATACGCACATAATAAGTAACGTACAAAACCAACAAATAAAGAAGCCATTACTTGAGTCAATGGAAGGGAAACGCTAACGTGACGAGAGTTCAGATTCCATGTAAAAGAAAAATCAAATGAAAATATATAAATATAGAGAACGTACAAGTAAATGAGTAAAATGCTAACAATCAAGTCCACAATATGTTTATTGCCACCAAATTCATTAGATATACATTTATTTATATAAATCGGTGCACTGACTAATGTAAGCAGGCAAATACTACTATATAAGAGTATAGCACTTATTGTTATACTTTACTCAAGCGCGACCATATCTATATGATTAAACGCAATATTATTGATCACCAGACACATTACTTATTTGACTTAGAGAAGCACGTGAACACATTACTTTACTCAAGCGCGAGTGCGCGACCATATCCTAGGAATGAATGCATGCTTCAGTAGCCACCACGATAACTATCGAGTCCTACTCCGACTCCTCCACCGACTTCATACCTAGGAAGAAAACCTCCTGCGTATCTCGGGCCAACACCGTACCCTCCATATGCACTTTGCCCAAGTGACAACCAGCCATTTCTTTGCATGATCAAACACAATATGCATCTTTTATTTGACATATAGTGAATCATGCTTTTTTGTTCCCTCCACAGAAACTTTAATTAGTAATTTCTCATTGATAAACTTGTCATCTTTTTAATAATTAATTCCAAAATAGCAAAATCAGAAATATGAATCACTATGAAATAAATTCAAATCCAAATCATTCCATGCATGTCATATCGATTCCATTATATGTTATTTCAATCGAACATTTTGCATGTATAGGTAATGAGCAAGTTGAAGACGAGGAAGATCTTCAACAAAATAACACTCCACAGGACCGCGAAGCTGAAGTTGCTAACATAGCGGTCGAAAACCCAGGCAAGCCCCGGTGCATGTAACCCCTTTGCGAACTTTCTTTTCTAGAGTTCATAATGTAGCAAGTTAGGATGAATGTGCACTTAAGTTGTAGGAATTGTTTGGAATCCACCTGCATGTCCCCAAATGACCTATGGTGAATAAGTGTCTACACTAGTCCTCGATAGAAATTGCTATGCTTAAGGCTATGGTTAGTATCGAATAGGATTTGATGACAATTAAAAGATGACACCCCCAAGAGAATGATGAGAATGATTTTTGATGGTTGAGACCGGGCAGGATGGAATATGCATGTATAGGTTGTAGCAACACATGGAGGTGTTGGCTACTGTAGCCCTGCCTAGTCGATTAAGGACCGATTCGTTGTTGGCCCCTTGATCAAGCATTGAACAGTACCGAGTACATACTAGTGTATGGGAACTAGCAAACTGATATAGCATGTATGGTGGCATCGTTGGTAGGTACCCAGTACACTGGTCGAAAGTCACGCTGGGCGTAGTTGGACAGGTCTAGACTACGACGGTAGTGAGACAGCTGCCCAACTCGTTGAGATTGGACGCTGCCTTCGTGTTTACTGTCTTGTGAAAGGTTGCCATACATGACCTTTGTGGTGTGTGTATGCACTAGAACAGATATACTGATTAGTGACGTTTTAAACGCGTCACCGACTGCTTGTTGTGACGAATTTTTCGTCATAAATCGTGATTTATGACCTTTTAGGGTCCGTCAGCGGTCGAGCGTGGTCAGTCGTGATTTATGACCTTTTTTAGACACAGACCACAGGATGGTGACGGTTCCTCATTCGTCATAAACTGAGCCGAACCTAGCCACTGGCCACATCGGATGGCGATCCGACGTGGCTGCCGACATGGCATCGCCCATTTTCGTCATAAATCGTGATTTGGTCCACTAACGGCCCAATTTTAGCTGGGCCGTTTTATTACTGTTTCAGCAGCATGTAGGCCCAACAAATATGGTTTGTCCCACACAAAGTGGGCCGTTTTGTTACTGTTTTAGCTGACATGTAGGGCCAGGATTGATGGTGAGTCCCACCAATAGTGGGCCGTTTGTTGCTGTTTAGTAGTGGGCTTGAAAGGGCCGGGCCCACATGTCAGTGCGCATTTCGTCACATTTTGTTTCAAGCCCAGCGTCCGTTGTGTTTATAGCCCATACACGTAATTTGTTTCCGTTCGAACAATAGCTGGCCCAGGTTGCCATTTTGCTGCTGGCCCATTTCTTTGTCCAATTACAATCCCAAAACTTATTTATATTGGAATGGATGTTACACAGATGACAGAACAGAAATGATAGAATATATATACAAGCTTCTTGTTGACGGTTCATTAACATGTGCCGCGAGGCATAATTCCAAATAACTAACAAACAAAACTACATCCATCGCACAACCAAAGGGTAAGGAGAGCATACTTAAGATTTCAGTGTACAGTTTGTCCAGGACGAGATAAGTGATGGAGCTTCAGCAGTTCCTGCAGGCGGACATTGTTAGCTTTAGTTTGCTTCTTCAAACATTCAATCTCATCAGACTGATATTTCCTTGCTGCATTTGCTTCTTTTGCCTCCTCTTTCAACGTTGCCAACTCTTGATGCTGCTTATCCATCAGTCGTCGAAGTGCTTTGTGGCATTCTTTAGTTGTCAGAACTTCAGCATGAAGCTCTTGTAAACAGTCGAAGGGGTCCTTGGAGAGTGACTCGATGCCCACAACTTCAACAACTGTACGTACCAGATCCCACAACTTGAGGACCAACTTCGTTACCAACATCCTGGCAAATAAAGAGCGTCAACTCAGATTTCCATCATATACTAAAGACTGCCTGAAGTGAATCAATGTGCAAGATGAGATAAAACGGGACAAGGACTTACAAAAGGATCATGGCTATCCTCAAAAGTGTCACATCCGGTCACCTCTGCAGCGCGATGCATCACTATCTTCTGGAAAGATGTGGACAAAAATGTAAACGGTAAGCTTGCAACGACAAAAGAAATGAAGCTTTCGTGATTGGTTATCTAAGGCATCGTTCCTTTAGCTTATTACCACAGAGATGTAGCACTGAGACCCTATGGATTCGATCCCCTCACTCTTCTGTTCCATTGTCACACGCTTTTCCTGCACATGGTGCATTATGGTAAGATGAGGTTACCTGATATAGTATGCTTTACATTGAAAGAAGCCAAATCAGATTAACAGTGTTCGTAAGATATAAAATTGATGCAATCTGACGTTGTGATACCTTCTGGAATGGGCTTGACCGCATCTCCAACAGGTCTTCGGCTGGTAGGTCTCCTTTATTTGTTGTTCCTTCCACATGCATATAGAAGCGACGTCAAATGAATGTAATTATCAAAGTATGTAGCTGTACTCAAGTGTGCAATATGCTTTATTTGGGTTGCAGTGCATTTTGATAAATACATTCAGAAGCATAATCATTAGGTATAGCGCTGTACTCTTTGGGTAATAAGCTTAAAATACTAGTATACTACTCAAGTAAATACAGATTCTCATCATGGTTCAAGCATTCGAATGAGAAAGGTACAGATGCAGTTAATGTAATGGAACTGCCAGGCTGCTTCCAATGAAGTAATTTAACCTACGTTTTAAGTCAAAAACAATATTAAGGTGGCGATATCAGGCAACTACAGATCCCCGCTCCAGATCCGAAGATTTTTCTGGATCTGTAGCTCAACAAAACGGACCAAAGCTACATACGTATGAACTCAGCATTGCACAGCACTCACCGCATCCCACAAACAATCACAGACAACCTAAACGAGTATCAAGTGTTTCGCTTGTGCCTACGAAACAAGGAAAACAAGTACCTTCATGCTTCCGCTTCAGTCCCGCATTCCCCACTAGTGTCGTCGGAGTCTTGAGAGGAAGACGTGCCATCGGTGGTTGCGCTCCGGGAAGAAGGGGGCCGAGAGAAATGGCGAGGAGAGTCAGGAATGGGCGACCAGGGAGTACGGGGCGGCGAACGAGGGGGGGGGGGGGCAGAGGGAGGATTGGCGATCCCAGCAATGGTGCGACCAGAAGAAGAGCTGGGGATTGGGGATGGCTTGGCTCTGGTTTTTGAACTGGGGGATGGCTCTGTTCAGGAGAAGGATAGGGATATTTTAAGAGTTGGCCGAGGTACTTTCCCAAAATACCCTTCGCGGAGACACGAAAGCTTTCGGAAGGACAGGCACAAAACCGACATTTCCCCGTTTCGTCCATCCTCGAACAAAATTCGAATCCCCAGCGCGCGCTGCTCAGCGGCGAGTTTGAGCGGGCGGCCAAAAGTTGGGCCAGGTCCACATGTCAGTGACCCTGGCTCATGTAATAGGGATATTTTAAGAGTTGGCCAAGGTACTTTCCCAAAATACCCTTCACGGAGACACGAAAGCTTTCGGGAGGACAGGCACAAAACCGACATTTCCCCGTTTCACCAATCCTCGAACGAAATTCGAATCCCCAGCGCGCGCTGCCCAGCGGCCAGTTTGAGCGGGCGGCCAAAAGTTGGGCCAGGTCCACGTATCAGTGACCCTGGCTCATGTCAGGGGAACCCTGCCCCAAAATTTGGGCCTGTTCGTCACTAATTGGTTGACTATCCGTCCCTTCACTAGTATAGAGTACTACGCTGCCTAACTAATTGGTCATGATTGTATTTCTTGTCCACACACTTTTGCTACCGAACGCGTATTTGCATTTATCAAGGTTTTAGCGTGGCGGCCACAGGGCTGCGTCGTGCACCCAATCACGACCGATGTCTTCAAGGGATAATCCTATGGGAAAACTATGAACGCGATGGAAAGACAATGAAAAGATTACAGTGGAAGCTAGAAGTCACAATTACAGTTCAAAATTATGGTCAAAACGCAAGTCCCTTCATTCATTATATGAAAAGATTACAATGGAAGCTAGAAGTCTAGCATAAACAGATTTAAAAGTCCCTATGACTATGACAAGAGTATCATCTCAGAAAATCAATAATAAAATTTGGGGTACAACCAGATTTAACAGTCCAAACAGTACTACTCATCAAAAGAGTTAGGGTTTAGGGTTTAATCTCCTTCCTCAGGAGGCACGCACGACTTCATCCGCTACGATGAAGGGCAATATGTTTGCCTCCTCGTCAACATCATCCATCGATGGCCACCTGATCGAGTCTCGACCAACTGTAGGAGGAAGAAGAAGGTACAACCAACAGCAGGATCAAGGTCACGAAGACGAGGAAGCGCAAGACGCAGAAATGCTCTAAGATCTCATACGAGATCTCCGCAAATCTGCATTGCAACCATGTACGAGAACTCCGGAAATCCACTCTGAGTCACATGGTGATAGCCACGATGTGGAAAGTTTGGCCATGGCAGCCTGAGCGGGTCCGCCATGGAGATGGAAGTAGGCAGCACAAAAGGTAGCACAGGAGACCGATGAGGAAGAAGGAAGGTTATGAGTTGGAAGCATCTCACTTTGCCAGAATTTATAGGCCAGGGGATGAGAAGAAAGAACAAGGATTGCTCGAGTTGGGGCGTGATGTAGAGGATCCAATGGCCGCGAACATGGTAGAAGCTGCAGTCTTCATGTATATTCCCATGACTAAATAATGGACACACGGGATCATCCCCTGAGTGAGAAAAGCCTGTGAATTGATTTGACCGGTGAGCCGCCCGGTGGTGGGTGAGTACTTACCACGCATCATCCAGTGAGAATCAGTTCATCGTCCCTTGAATTTGCTCCAGCTGCTAGGTCATTCACAACTTCAATGCCTGGGCGTGGAATACGAGACCGATCTGGCCATTGCACGTTTTTTTTTCGGAAAAGGAGCACGAGAGCTCCTTCATTTTGTGAACATGGTAGAAGCTGCAGTCTTCCTTGTATATATTCCCATGATTAAATAATCATCTCACGGGATCATCCCCTGAGTGAGAAAAGCTTGTGAATTGATTTGACCGGTGAGCCGCCCAGTGGTGGGTGAGTACCACGCATTATCCAGTGAGAATCAACGCATCGTCCCGCGAATTGCTCGAGCTGCTAGGTCACAACTTCAATGCCCCTGCGTGGAAATACGAGTTAATCAATTTGGCCGATCTAGCCATTGCACTTTTTTTTTCCAAAAAGGAGCAGGAGCGCTCCTTCATTTTGCGAAGGCAAAACTTGCTACTAGACACTCTTCAATCGTGACCTTTGCTGCTGGACACTGAAACATGTTTTATTTGATGCTGGACTTTCTTAGTGTCCACTAGCAAATAAAACTTGATTCAGTGTCCAGCAGCAAATGTCACATTTCTACGGTGTCCGGTAGAAAGCTGGATTCTTAGAATCAAAATCACAAACAAAGGGGGCCTTAATCGATTTGACCGATCTGGCCATTGCACATTTTTTTTTTCCTAAAAAGGAGCTGGAGCGCTCCTTCATTTTGCAAACATGGTAGTAGGTGCTGCAGTCTTCGCTGTATATTCCCGAGATTAGATAATCAACACGGGATCATCCCGTGAGTGAGAAAAGCCTGCGAATTGATTTGACCGTGAGCCGCCCAGTGGTGGGTGAGTACCACGCATCATCCAGTGAGAATCAACGCATCACCCCGTGAATTGCTCGAGCTGCTAGGTCACAACTTTCACACATACAGTGCTAGAAAGGAGTGATTTCCTCACTGCTTCAGTGCCCCTGCGTGGAAATTGTACAAGTTTTAATCGATTTCACCGATCTGGCCATTGCACGTCTTTTTTTTCTTTTCAAAAAAGAGCCGGCGCTCCTTCATTTAAGATTGGAAATAGAAGTACAAAGTGCAGTACATGTATATTTGTTTCATACTACACAAAATGGGAAACACCCGTACTTCTAGTCCAACAAACCATGACTCACTGATTATTATCTCCTGGCACCTCTCTCGGCTTCATTTCCTCCTTGATCAGGCTCATTTCGGTTACTCAGCAAACGCCACTTCTCTCGGCTTCAGTTCCTAATCCGGCGAGCATCCGGGGATCATCACGCATCATCCAGCGAGCATAAGGGATCAGGGGATCATCCCTTGAGTACACAGACTCCCATGCCACAACTATTGTAAGTAGATTGGACCGGTCACTGCCCTGTGAGAGAGCCTATCTCGAATCTCTCTCTCGCATATCCAGGAAAGCGGCATCCGAGGGAGGTGTCGTGCAACTTTACCACGACTATAAATGTAAAACCAGATGCTACTGCATCCACAAACTAAAGAAATCAGTAAATCACACTCTTCACAGTCCCCGCCCCACGGGCAATCCCTAGTTCCATACTCCATTTATGGGTCTACCTCACTCTGCACATCCCCCGGGCAATCCTTGGTTAGGCCATTGTGAACTTCTCGTACAGATAAGAGACACACACACACACAGGCGAAATAGCCACCACCCCACCAAGTCACTCTTGTGGATTTCTGGATATCTCGTAGGGATGGAATATCCCCAATTCTCGAGCAGCCATCTTCCGCGAACCGGCTCGTAGTTCGGTTTGGCCGCCCGAGGCCGAGGACCTTGGCGCCTTGGACGGCGGTTGTTCAGAGCCCGGTGAAGAAGAGCAGGTTGACCTTGTCGACCTTGTCGAAGCAGCGCAAGTCGATGATGAAATCTTGGCTTGTCTCGAGAGTTGTAGCTAGAGTTCAATGAAACATCCTTGCTGTCTTGGTTAAATAGTTCCATCAGATGTACTTTTAGCATTTATATGTAACTACAATATAGAATTTAAAGAGTTATATTAGATGTTCCCGTGTTCACCACTATTTAACAAGGGATGTTCCTGTATTCAGATGTAGTGCAAGCAAGGAATCGTCGGCATTTTTGGAGAACACATCTTGAAACTAATGAAACTGCTTTATTCGTAAAAATCCTTGTACATCAATTATGTACTACGTTGTAATTTTTGCATTCATATGGAACTAATCAGTGGTCGGTCAGTATCACCGCATCGTCCTGGATTGACCCGTGAGCTGATTCTCATCCAGCCAGAATTCAGGGATCATCCCCTGAGTATCAACTTCACAACTTGTAGTAGTACAGAGTCCCAAGTCTCACGCGGCCATGCCATAACTTTACGTGTTCAGATAAAGGATGTTCCGATGTACAAAGCTTGCTTCCTTAATAGCTTCCCTTGCTTTTTACTGCGCCTACTTCCTTGCATCGCAAGAATTCCGCCCCCCCCCCCCCCCCTCCGACTTGATTTTCTTCCCTCCGCGACCGTGAGCAAAAGAGTCCTACAAAAAATAGAGGGTAGTAACAAGCAGGGATCATCGTTGGTGATGGCGATTGCTTCCAGTTCCAGGTCACTCGGCGACGACCTTGAGGTATCGATTCTCGCCTGAGTCCCCTGCCACAAGACGCTTCTCAACGCAATGTACGCGAAAAAAGCCTGGCGAGAGTGGCTGTATTCGCCGAAGTTTCGCGATCAGTTTTGTAGCCTGCACTCGACGCCGCCACTACTCGGCTGTTTCAGCAACGACTCCACCGAGGTGGGAACTGTCCCCACTTTTCCCTCTTTCACCATCACTAGGGATTGTGATTCGAAGATCAACGCCATTGTTGGAAAAGGGGATTTCTTCCTCACCAAAGTGCTCAACCTCAGTAGTGAATCTGTCTGCTGGGGTATCTGTGACTGCATCGACGGATTACTACTTCTGATGAATCGAGAAGAGGGGAAGCTCGTGGTGTACAACCCAATGATGGGTTGGTTATCTGATTCTTTTGACGCTTGTGAGGAGAACACTGTGTTCAAAGATCACATTGGGACGCCTGAAGGGTACCCTCCCCGTTTGGTCCGCTCGGATGGGAACCCAAACTCCTTCCGGGTCATAGTTCTTGCTACCGACAATGGGTGTCGAGCACGAGCTGTGGTCTTCTCCTCGACTGAAATGAAGTGGTCAGTTCATCCATGGTACGATATCTCCCCGTTTGTTTGGCTGCAGTTTACGGACCTTGGCTCCATAGGCAACCAATCCCTGTACTGGGGTGACATTGATCGCAAGTATCTACTAAAACTCGATAAAAAATCACTAAAATTCTCAACTATTCCGCTGCCGGTCGCACTGCGACACCAAGAATTGGTTGCCGCCTCTCCTAGACGAGTTCGTTATGGTTTTGGGGAAATAGAGGGCAGAAAACCTTGCATTGTTGCCTCACTGGGAACATTCCTTGCAGTGTGGGTGTGCGGAAATGATCCCAATGGGGTTGAACGGTGGGTGCTGAGAAATCAGGTTCCCCTGGCAGATCAACTGAGGGAGCTGCTACCTCAAGACGTGAATGACGAGGAAGGTGATCATCTTGTTACTGATTTCGATTTCCATGGAATCACTCAGGAAACCGTGTTTTTTGATGCATTATATTCTGTTGGCCGTGAAGAACCTCACTGGTGCCTATCCATGCGCCTGGATACAATGAAGCTGCAGAAGCTCTTCAGGAGTACTGCTCAAGGTTTTAAGTATCCGTACTTCATCGGGTGGCCTTCTAGCAAAATTAATGACCGGGTGGGCTAGAAAAGGATATGATGTACTGTTCTATTAGAATCCTACGTTGTGTATTTGCCGGACTCATCAGCAGATGGATGTATCAATTTCGTATCATCTAAAATAACTTGCATCGAACGATGTCTTTATTGACCTCATCGGACTGAAACAGAGCCCTTGCTAACGTGTGATGGTTGGTTGTTACAAAAGCTTAATGATCATCGTCACAGTACACCATTCGTAGTACAAGTCATTTTGGCAGCCTATATATACCAAATTCGCCCTCTCTCTCTCTTCACATTTTTTCTCGATCTCGTCCAATGTTTAGTAGTGCACGGCAAGATCGTCCCGTGATTGAGCTCTGAGAACCGTGTATTGTCCCGTGCCTGCGTTCTAGTGATATGGAGTAACTTTTAGAACACCCCGGATCGTCCAGGCACACAGGTTCTCCCGTGACCATTCGATCTTCTGATTTGAGGCACCTTTATGCAACGTGTAGTCCTGCGATTTTGCCATCGTATATGATATATCAGATTCACCATCTCTCTGTTCACCCACTTTTATACTGCGCCTACTTCCCTGCATCGCTAGATTCCGCCCCCCTTCTCCAACTCGACTTTCTTTCTGCCACGACCCTGAAGAGGAGCCCTACAAAAAGTAGAGGGGACTAACAAGCAGGGATCATCGTCGGTGATGTCGACTGCTTCCGGGTCACTCGGCGACGACCTTGAGGTATTGATTCTCGCCCGAGTCCCCTGCCATATGACGCTTTTCAACACCATGTACGCGAAAAAGGCCTGGCGAGAGAGGCTGTATTCGCCGAAGTTTCGCCGTCAGTTTTGTAGCATGCACTTGACGCCGCCACTCCTCGGCTATTTCTGCAACGAATGCCCACAGGAGAGCACTGTCCCTACGTTTCCCTCTTTCACCATCACTAGGGATTGTGATCTGAAGATCAACGCCATTGTTGAAAAAGGGGATTTCTTCCTCACCAAAGTGCTCAACTCCAGTCGTGAATCTGTCTGCTGGGAAATCTGTGACTGCATCGATGGATTACTACTTCTGATGGATCCATTAGAGGGGATGCTCGTGGTGTACAACCCAATGACAAGTTGGTCATCTGGTTTTTTTCATGATTTTGAGGACACCGCAGTCGAACATCAGTTTGCGATGCAGTACAATCCCCGTTTGGTCCGCTCGGATGGGAACCCAAACTCCTTCGGTGTCATAGTACTTCTTGTTGATCACGCTGGGACTAGGGTACGGACTGTGGTCTTCTCCTCCACTAAAATGAACTGGTCAGTTAAACCTTGGCAACAAGTCACCCAGATTGGTTGGCTGCCGTTTAAGGACATTGGCTCGATCGGCAACCGGTCCCTGTACTGGGGTGATCTTGGTCGCAACTCTCTACTGATACTCAATAAAGCATCACTGGAATTCTCCACTATTCGGCTCCCGGGCGAACTGCGATCGGCAGATTTTGCTCCTCCCTCACGTACACCAGTTTGTTATGGTTTCGGAGAAGTAGAGGGCGGAAAACCTTGCATTGTTGCGTCACGGGGAACATACCTTGTAGTGTTTGTGCGCGGAAGTGATCCCAACAGGGTTGAACGGTGGGTGCTGAGAAATTCCGTTAACCTGGCCGATCAACTCAGGGAGCTGCTTCCAAAAGATAGGGATGACGAGGATGATCATCTTGTTACTGATTTTGATTTCCATGGAATCATTCAGGAAACCGTATTTTTTGATGCATTGTATTCTGGTGGCTTTGGAGAACCTCACTGGTGCCTATCCATGCGCCTGGATACAATGAAGCTGCAGAAGCTCTTCAGGAATGCTACTCGTACTTATAAATATCCGTACTTCATCGGGTGGCCTTCTAGCAACATTGATGACTGGGTTGATTAGAAATGGATATACTGTTGTATTAGCATTCTATGTTGTGTATTTGCTGGACTCATCAGTAGAAGGATATGTGTTTTGTAATAAGTACTAGCTTCGTCTGAACCTACTTCTGAACAATGTCATCCGATGCATGAATTTCGTCTTATCACTCATAACTTGCATCTAACGTTGTCATTATTGACCTCAATGGATTATACTCACTAACAATTTTCCACGATTTCGTTCGAGGTTTGGTAGCACGAGCACGAGTAGAAACTGGAAACTGTTGCCTGGATCGTCCGGGGATCGATTTGTGACACCCCGTGTCACTGAATTCACATAGAGCGCATCTTGAACTGAACAAAAACCAAACAGAAACCAAATTCAAAATTCGAAATTCAAATTTCAAACAATGTTCAAATCCAAGCTTCTGAAGGAACTCAAAATTTTCCATAACAACTTGAGCAACCAAAAATATCAGTGGATAGCACTTCTGAAACAAGAATTTTGGAGAAATTTTGGTGATTTTTGTAATTCATCTGGTTTCCAAATAAAATCCCCAACGCTTAGTAAGTAACCAACTTTGACCAGCTGCCATTTCAAATCCTTTTGGTGTCCAGAAGTGCATGTTGGTCAGATGATAGACCTTTTCAAGAGCTTTCCAACGCTACCAAATTTGCAAATTTTGAGCTCATTTGCTAGCCCAATTCGTGTGCCAAATTTTGGGGAAAATCTCAGTTTGAATAATTCGGTAAATGGAGAAGATGCCGTCGGGACCGCAAGTCAGCGGCTTCTCTCTCACTGCGCGCGTCGGGAGAATGGCGCCACGTCTCCGCCGACGTACGGCGCAGCTCGCCGCCCCGGTCCCGCTCCCTACTGCGACACGGCGTCAAAACGAGAACCCCGCGCCTCCCCATTTCCCTCTCCTCGCCGCTCTCCCTCGCCCGCGCCAGCCTCTCCCTTGCCGGCCGCCAGCTCGAGCTCGTCGCGTCGCCGCGTTGGAGCGCCTCCCTACCGGGCTGTTGTGCAGGAGAGTTCGTCGAGACGCCCTAGAGCTCCTCCATGGCCTCCATTTTACTTTCCCCGACGTGAGAAACGCGAATCGAGCTCGTCCTCTTCAACTCCGGCCACCCCGCATCGCTCTGCGCCGCCGTCGATTCACATCACTCCGGTGAGCCATTTCGCTTTTCCTTGCACTGGAAGTTTCCCCGTGACCTCGCGCACCCCTTACCCCCTTTTCGTCGCCTTTTGTCGCTTTTCCCCGTCGCCGGTGTTCACCTCCACGACAACCTCACCGTCGCCGAGCACCTTCAGGGACCCCTCGTCGTCGATGTGTACCGTGCCAAGCTTTCCCTCGTAGCAGTGAAGCTCCCCGGCCAAGTTCCATCCACCCCAGAGCTTTTCGTCGCCGTCGCCACGCCGCCGAGGCTCCGCCTCCCATCGTCGCTCACCGTCGAGCGCCCTCCGGCCATCCCCGCGGGCTCCCGTTCCTTGAGGTGAGCGACCGCCGGAACACCGCCCCGGCGAGAGCGCCGCCGCACTCCGGCGAGCCGGCCGCCAAGGGCGAGCTTGGCTCGGATCCGGTGTGGCGCCCCCGGATCCGGTACGCCATGCCGGTGTTGCCCCATGTGTGGCTGCGTCCTCATTGGCAGGATCCAGTGCAATACGCGCTAGATCTGGTGCGGTCCAGATTGTGTGGCACCCTGTGTTGCCCCGATCTGATTAGTCCGCCGCTTTAATTCCTTTTCGAATTATTTGAAATTGCTCAGAAATTGACCTAAGCTTGTAAATTGCAAAATAAATCGAATACACCTCAGAAAAATACAAAACCAATTTTGTTGGATTCCTCATGTTCATATCTATCCACCAAAAATGCGAAATCACACAAAACTTGTTCTCTGTTTTCTGTAAAAATGCTTTTGTGCAGATCTTGTTTAATTTATAATTAATTCTCTGTTGCTCAATAAATCATGAACTATTGCATACCAGTTAAGCTACTGTTAACACACTTACAGAACATTTTTCTACTGTCATATATGCTATTTAATTATTTACTTATGGTTTAAATCGTGTTCTGCATTGTATAAATCACCATAAATAATACCTATTGTAATAAATAATCAAACTTCACCATAAATCACTTCCAGTGGTGGCTTTCACCAAAAAAATGCCACTGGACATAATTTAATTTTCAAAATCAAATTATTTATTTAATCAACTCAAGTTAATTAAAGGGTTAACTTAAACAAGAGTCAATGAAGAAAATACTCCAGACGAAAGTAATTAAGTAAATTAATCATTGGCACTTACAGTGTAAATGACTGTCCTATAAATAAATAAATTTTAATTGCATCATGTTATTGCATCTAACTTGCATTTCCTTGTCATGGCATATAGCTCTCGAGGTGATTCGGGAGCAGGTGGAGGACCAGGATGCTGAGCCACTCAGGAGAAGCCACTGACTCATCCCTTGCTGACTATGTTCGTGATAGCGTCGTTCCTGAGCCAGGCAAGCCCCAGTGCATGTCTCCCTATTTAGGATTTTATTTTCTCACTTGATTGGGGCTAGTACTGGTTTGTGCATTAGGTTTATTAGGAGTTGATGCGAAACCTTAGAATTGCATTAGGACTACCCTTCCAGATTTACCTTGTGTCCTATTTTTGTAGATGTGGTCTAGGTAACGTTAGAACTTGCTAGGCTTAGTGGCTAGCGGACGGTAGGATTCACATGGATTGTACTAGATGAATTTAGGATTTGTTGAGACCGGACGGGGAATTATTTGTGTAGGATGGTTGGAGAAGGCTGGGCCTTCACGGTGGTAGCCCCGTCTGTGTCGGTTAAGGACCGTCCGTTGTTGGCCCCGTTGAGCAAGTTCGAACGTACTGATCACATGCTAGTGTTTTTATGGGCCTAGTAAACTTAGTAGCTTGGGTTGCCCTGGTGTCTCGCGGATACTTGCATCTTCTATCATGGTACTTGGGAGAGAAAGGATGCTTCCCAATCGGGGCATACGTCTGGGACGGGGACCGTGCGGGAAGGCCTTTCTCGGGAGGTGTGAGACCCAGCCTGCTCTAGGGGGACCCTTGGGAACGGTTGCTGCATGCGACTTTATGCGTGTGCGGCGTGTGGTCAGGTTTTCTCCTGCAGGATGTACATCGATGCTGCCGCTCTCGGTCAAGAGCAACCTGGCTCACTGCGTCACATCGTAGTGTGATATGATTGATGATGATGCTCTAGTACAGCTGTATTTATCTTTCATTGCTGTATTTACTACTGCACTGTTACTATGATGTTTTGCTTTTTATACCTGTTTTATAGATAAGTGCACTGTTTTACTGGTTAAGTACTTAATCTGAAATAAAACTTGAAAGTAAGGACCAAGTAATTAGTGCGCTTTTATGCAAGTGAGTCAGCCCCACCCTTGTAGCCTTTGCATTCTAGGAGTCGGCTGTAGTTAGCCATGTTGATGGGTAAGTCTTGCTGAGTAACTAGTACTCAGGGTTTCGCTCTTTATGTTTTTGTGCAGGTAGACTTTGCTTCCGCTGTTGCTTGGTGAAGTTCCTCAGCAGGTCCACATCGCGGGCTTCGATGTGTGTCTTGGATCGTCGAGTTTAGTACAGGTTGTACTTGTAGACTTCCGCTGTGCTACTCACGTGTTTTAATTCATTTAAGACTCGTAATAACTTAAAGATGTAAAATTCGTGCTTTTTATGTGATGTACTGTTGCGTCTGTTCATCAGCGCGTACCGACTCGATCCTGTGAAAAGCGGAGACGCTTCACGATTAGTTAGAACCAAGGTGGATCGAGCATTTAGAACGTGGGAACGTCTAGGGATCGAGCATTTCGAACTAGGGATCGTCCGGGGATCGAGCATTTCGAACAGGGGATCGTCCCCGGATCGAGCATTTCGAACAGGGGATCGTCCCCGGATCGAAGATGTTGAACAGGGAAAGAATAGCAAATGTGGACAGCCTTCATACGATCATCCAATGCTGTAGGATCGCCGTTGCCGGCATTCTTGCATGGCCTTTCTATCCTCTGAGCAGAGTTAACAATACAATCCATTCGAATACACTATTACTTTGTCTCCCGTTTCTTCTCTCCGAGTCAAGAACAATGCATCTCTCCCGTTTCTTCTCTCCGAGTCCGAACAAGAAATGAATGTACGTCGTACGACCAATGCATCTCTCCCGTTTCTTCTCTCCGAGTCAATATACCTCTCGATCATCCGCGGCCGAAGTAGTCGTCGCAGCAGCCACCTTGGAGTTGGTGTAGATGTTGGTGTCGGGGATACGGTGGCCATTTTGCACCAACGCCGCCACCGCTAGAAGGTCGAGGCACGGAATATTTTCGAGCGCCGGTCGAAGGGCTTGGACCACGGTTTGAGTAAAACGATATTGGTTTTCCTGCCGCCTCATTAACTCTGCCATTATCTTCTTGTTACGTTCACGCATCCTATTAAGCTGCCTAAACCTCATGATCCAGTGCTCAAGCAAACTCATGTCTGCTTCGTTTCGTTGTTGAACCAGTTTCACCAACTTTTTCTGGCCTGTCACCCTCATTCTCACGCTATCAGCGTCTAGCTTGACTGCAGGCGATGTTACAGTTGAACAAATGTCGTCGTCATCGCTTTCACTCACAACATCCAACACAATCTCTTGGTTTAGCTTTGGCAGTTCAACTTGGAGGTCAGGCTGACTACCTCGAGCACACTGATCAGCTGTTGAGGTTGGGGGCATGTCAATGGATTGAATCATGTCCCTCTGGCCACGGCGTCTGCCTCTTAGTGAAATCTTGTACTTCTCTTCGTACGTTCGCTTCCTCATCTGACTTAGAAAGAATGAGATGAAGTGAGCGTACAACAGCTTTGGGGATAAGAACATCCCATCAAAGATGACATCCTCAATCTCAGAAAGTAAAAAGTCCATAATGTCGAACGCTTGGCCAGTCATGACGCAATGCACAAGCCATTGTTGAAGAGAAGTGACGGTCTCATCATTGGGGATCCGTGGTAACAAGATCCTCCTCAGTGCCCTGTGAACCACCTTTGCCTCTGGGTTAAGCAAGGTAGGTGTGCGGTACGATGTTCCAACAATCAGGGATTCACCAAAAAGGGTAATCACCTCCTCGTATGTAGGGAAGTTGGCACCGACCAAAGCACGGCGAGGTAGGCGTGCATCTCCATACACTACTTTATGTAGACACCTTCCGGGGTGAAGATCAACTCCAAGAAGGCCAGCTAGCTCCTCTCTTGTGATTGTGCATCTATGATTCTCAAACACGAATGAGATAAAACTTCGGTCAATAGGAATCCAAAGTGTAGCATAGAAAACTTGGACCCATTCCTCGACATATCTGTTGTGCTGTGAAACTAAATCACTCAGTCCCTTGAATCTTTCAAAGTATTCAGAGATGTGGTCCCCCGAGGCTCTCTTCAGAACTGCCCAGTCCAGTGTCCTGTGTTCAAACAGCCTGAGTTTCAACAGATTCCAGGAGTGCATCAAACTCTTCTGAGTAATAGTCAAAAC
Source organism: Eragrostis curvula (assembly GCA_007726485.1). NCBI lineage: Eukaryota > Viridiplantae > Streptophyta > Magnoliopsida > Poales > Poaceae > Eragrostis > Eragrostis curvula. The sequence continues at coordinate 99,696 of RWGY01000489.1, read as the reverse complement.
ACCAGTGTCTCCTCCAAACCAATCATCTTCTGGTACATTGCGTAACCTTTCAATACTCATACTGCTAAAGCCCCTCAGATCCATCAACGGCTCATCTTCAGCTGGGGGTTGTTCTTCTTGTTCGGTGTACTCCTCATCGTCGGGACCAGAAGTACGCTCAGTAAAGCAATGACGCTGATCCCTATAATCCTCCGGAGACATCGTCGTTCGAGGCCTCTTGTTCATAGATCTGCCTCTCTGCCTCGTCTGGGCATGACTGACCACAGGCATCTTCCCTGATCGCTGATTGTTCCCAACAAGGGCAGTAGCAGCCTGTCCTGGCAGCGAGCGTAGTTGGTTGGTACGAGCCATCTGTCACTGAATTGCATGGAAGCAGTGGCGTAGCGTGAGGAACTAATCACATAAGATGTTTGTCTCAGAATTTCTAAGAATAGTGGCGGAAAAAAAAACTTGCGGTACTTATTGCTCGAAAAAGGAAAAAAAACATGGGGTCTCATAACTTCAGAAGATGAAGAGGGCGATGCGGGAAACGTGGCGGCGAAACGCTAGAGCGCGTCTTGTGGCCGGGGTGTCGAATCTGCAGAGGACGGCGGCGGTGAATCTCTATTCCCAAGGGCCTGGGTTTGGTGACTGGTGAGGGAGAGACCGGCCAGTGCGGTGGCGGCGCTGATGAGAGGCGGAGCGAACGAGCACTGCACCGACCTACAGACAGGGGAAAGGAACAGGGCCGATCGCAATCCGATAACGCATAGACAAGTCGTACTGTACATGGGCTGAATCCCCCCCCCCCATCCCCCCCTTTTTTTTCCATTAGTACCTGGGCCGTTCGGTACGGAATTTGAATCGGGTCCACACGTCAGGCAAGATTCCCCGTTAATGATGAAAACTGCCTCACGTGTGGGTCCCGATGTTCTGACTAGGATGGATGTGGGTCCGCTATGCGCTTTAGGATATGCGGCGGGTATAATAACCCCCTAAAATAATTTACACTGTTGACTTTTACTATTCAAACTTTGACCATATTTTTTCGGTAATGCATAATTAAACACTCTTAAGTATATCATAATGCTAAAGTACTGTCTACAATACATCCATCAATCATGTGTTTATCTTGTGCAATTAAGTATTTTAGAAGTTATTGAGTGGTCAAACTACGAACAGTAAAGTCAACGTTGACGATTATTCAAAAACGGAGCAAGTATATTAGTGACGAACACTGCCTGACGTGTGGGTCCACAATATGCTGACTGGGATGCTTATGGGTCCGCCATGTGCTGATTTATTTTTTGAAGGAAATACGCCCACAAAGGGCTATTTATCACATGCAAGAAAATTTGATTAGGATATGCGTGGGCACAATTTTACTGACGAATAGTACTGCCTGATGTGTGGGTCCACAATATGCTGACTGGGATGCGTGTGGGTCCGCCATGTGCTGATTAGGATATGCCTGGGCACAATTTTAATAACGAATAGTACCTGACGTGTGGGGCTAAAATATGCTGACTGGGATGCGTGTGGGTCCGACATGTGCTGACTAGGATGCGTGTCGGCATATTTCCCGATTTTAATGACGAATTGTGCCTGACGTGTGGGTCCACGCTATGCTAACTGGGATGAGTGTGCGGGAAATCCTCTAGCAAAGGACGAATTTTGACTGACCTGGGGGTCCACAACATGCTGACTAGGATGCGGGGCGGCGAAATCCCCCCTCCGGCGATGAATGTGTGGGTCCACCATTTGCTGACTAGGATGCGGGCGGGCGAAATCCCCCCTCCCGTGACGAATGTGTGGGTCCACCATGTGCTGAGTAGGATGCGGGCGGGCGAAATCCCCCTCCGATGACGAATATGTGGGTCCGCTCATGTGCTGACTAGGATGCGGGCGGGCGAAATCCTGGAATGAACGGTAGTGACGCTTAGTTTTCGTCATAAACAACCTGACCCGTGGGCCTGAAAGGCAACAGTGACGCCTTTTCGTCACCAAACGGGTTTGTTTTGGCGTTTTTAGTGACGAAACGCCGAAACGTCATAAAAGTTGGCCAAAAAGGGGAAAACCCCCCAAAATAGTGACGGATCTACAGTAAAATCGTCATTAATCAGCAGATCTATACTAGTGATGTAGTGTCTCTCGGGTTTTCCCAGCTGGTGATAAATTGATTGCAATCGTTGTCCCTCGCATAAATGAGTACCACTTGTGAATTGAGTCATCACGTAGCACACATATATGGATGGTGATTATAGTTGTTGAGAGATGAATTAGTATGCTATATGAATCTTGCTTACTTTACATATATTACTTGATGTTTGATGTTAGTTATGCTCACTTACATTCTTGTTTAATAATAAAGATAAAAGCTGGCTAAAAGTTAATAGCAAGAATTAGCTGTGCTTTAATGCGAGTTATTTAAAATGAAACTCTCCTATGTCAGCCTTGCATGTCTAGAGTTATCTACGGTTAAGACTTGCCGAGTACTTAGTACTCAGGCTTTGTGCCATTGTGGTTTTCTTTAGTACAGATGTTGACCTCCCCGAAGGCTTGCTTCCGTCGGACATGCAAGTCCCCGAACGCTGGTCCGCTCACTGGGAGTCTGACGCGCCGCCGCTGTGAAGTGCTGCTACAGTACTAATCTGGACGGGCTCGGATTATTAATCCTGCTATAGCGTGGAGAGTTAGATAGAACTCTCGTGTATTAAACGTGTTTTTAAACTTATTGTTTACGCTTCCGCTCTTCTGTAATATGTCCTCTGCACTCTGAACCTTTCTTGTAATATAAATAATGTAAAATGTATCGCAAGTGTTGGTATTATCTCGTGTCTGCTTAAACAGCACCGTGGGACAATGATCATGTGGATCGGACTATTAGAGCTGGCATCAGAGCTGGTCCAAGATAATACAAACACTTTAACGTCGTATTTTGAAAACTAAAACATACAGTGAGGAGTACGTTAGTATTGCCCACATAAGGATGTTAGATTCAGGTGACAGAGTCTTGATTGAAATGATTGTTTCTTTTTCTTTCTGAAATGTCGTCGCTTGAAGAGGTAAGAAATGTGGAGGCATGGGTCGTTGACTGCATAGCCGTTTTGTTGTTTTTGCTGGTGAGGCATGGATCGTTAATCGCATGGCCGTTTTGGTTGTTTTGCAGAGGCATAGGGTCACTTAACATCATGGCCGTTTTGGTTGTTTGTGAATCTTATGCAGGTACCCTAACCACGTTAGAGGTCATACCGTTTGGTAGTCTAACACGGTTGAGAGCCGAATGTGTCACCGAAATTACGTATGCCGATATAATGGCATTATTTCTTTTGGTGAGGAACGAATAATTAGGTTAAAAAAATGTTGCATCATGGCATTCTTAATCTTCTGAACTAAAAGTTTGCCTTGTCTTGATCACCCATTTCTGTATAACTTTGAAATTTACAAACTTGAAAGAAATCGAATTTGAATGAACTTATATTAATTCAACATGTACTCTTCCTATTCTGCCTAATCGAATTTGACAGAGGTTCAGTAATTCTGATCTACTAGGCAGAACATGTTGAATCAAATTTCGACTAGGCAGAACAGGAAGAGTACATGTTGAATTAATATAAGTTCATTCAAATTTGATTTGTTTCAAGTTCGTAAATTTCAAAGTTATACAGAAATGGGTGATCAAGACGAGGCAAACTTTTAGTTCAGAAGATTAAGAATGCCATGATGCAACATTTTTTTTAACCTAATTATTCATTCCTCAGCAAAAGAAATAATGCCATTATATCGGCATACGTAATTTCGGTGACACATTCGGCTCTCAACCGTGTTAGACTACCAAACGGTATGACCTCTAACATGGTTAGGGTACCTGCATAAGATTCCCAGACAACCAAAACGGCCATGACGTCAAGTGACCCCATGCCTCTGCAAAACAACCAAAACGGCCATGCGATCAACGATCCATGCCTCACCAGCAACAACAACAAAACGGCTATGCGGTCAACGATCCATGCCTCCACATTTCTTACCTCTTCAAGCGACGACATTTCAGAAAGAAAAAGAAACAATCATTTCAATCAACACTCTGTCACCTGAATCTAACATCCTTATGTGGGCGGGTTAGCATTGTCACCACCTAATAATCATCCTTATGTGGGCAATACTAACGTATTCCTCACTGTATATCGTAGTTTTCAAAATACGGCGTTAAAATGTTTGTATTATCTCAAACCTGCTCTGATACCAGCTCAAACAGTCCGATCCACAGGATCATTGTGCCACGGTGCTTTTTAAGCATACACGAGATAATACCAACATTTGGGATACATTTTACATTATTTTTATTACAAGACTGGTTCGGAGTACAGCGGGAGATCACAGAGTAGTGGAAGCGTAAACGATAAGTTCAAAACACGTAAGATACAGAAGAGTTCTAACTAACTCTCAACGATACAGCAAGAGCAATAATCCGAGCCCGTTCGGATTATCACAGTAGCAACACACTTCACTACGGCGGCACATTTGACTCCCATTGGGCAGTCCAACCTTCTGGGACTTGCACGTCCCAAGGAAGCACTCCTTCAGGAAGATCTACATATGTACTAGCAGAAAACCACAATGGCACAAAGCCTGAGTACTAATTACTCAACAAGTCTTAACCGTCAAATAACTCTAGACATGCAAGGCTGACATAGGAAGGTTTCATTTCAAATGACTCGCACTTAAGCCTAGCTAATTCTTGCTATCAACTTTTAGCCATCTTTTATCTTCATTATTAAACAAGAATATAAGTGAGCATTAATACTAACAAACATTAGTAGTATATGTAACATAAGCATGATCCATATAGCATAATATTCTATCTCCAAGCAACTATAACCATCATCCATATATGTGTGCTACGTGAAGGCTCAATTCACAAGCGGGTACTCATTACTGCGAGGGACAGCGATTGCAATCGATTTACACCAGTTGGCGAAACCCGAGGTACATGTCGTATATGCACAAAAGTCATATACGGCAACCTTTCACAAGACAGTAAACAACAAGGCAGGGTCCAGTCTCACGAGTTGGACAGCTGCCCTACTACCGTCGTAGCCTAGACCTGCCCAACTACGCCCAGCGTGTCTTTCGACCAGTGTACTGGTTGCCTACCAACGATGTCACCGTACAGGCTACTAAGTTTACTACCTCCTATTAGCACTAGTATGCACTCGGTACTGTTCAATGCTTGATCAAGGGGTCAACATCGAATCGGTCCTTAATTGACACAAACGGAGCTACCACCGTGAAGGCCCGGCCTTCCCAAACCATCCTACACAATCATTCCCCGCCCGGTCTCAACAAGTACATAAACTCTTTCTTTAAGTTCATCTTTAGTGATCAAGTTTAATCATCATAAGAACGATACCTGTCGAGGTGTAACTAGTTTCTAAGCATAGCAGTTATCTATCGACCACTAGTATCGACACTTGAACACTTAGGTCATTTGGGAACGATGCAATTGGATTTCCATTCAACTCCTAGCACCTAGTGCACCAATCATAGTAGACTTGCTACATTATGATCTCTAGAAAAGTAAAATTTGCAAAGGGGTTATATGATCCGGGGCTTGCCTTGGGGTTGAAGCGGAGTTAGTATTCTTAGAGACTTGGACTACATCAGCTGGAGCTCCATGCTACACAACTTGATCTGCATCTCGTTACGCCTCGAACGTCGATCCTTATTCCTAGACGATATGCAATGATGCGATGCAAAGTGAGAATGCATGGTGAATGAATGAATTGTGACATGTTTGACTTAAGTATGTAACAGGGCAAACATTCACAGTAACTGAATCAAACTGAACTTCATTAAGAAATCAGAAGCGTGGTCATATGTTCAGGTTACCACTTTCTCTTTGATCTGAAGGAGTTCCTTCATGTGAACACTAATTCAGAACCATAATTAAACATGGTTGGTTCACTCTTATGGTAAAACAGGGGATTGATAAATGTATTGGGAAACAGAAGATTGCTATATATTGCAAAACAGGGGATGGCTACACTCTGGGAGAGAAACATTTGTATAGGTTCATATGAGCTCAGGGTACAACACTACAGGTTCTTGAGCTTTAACCATGCAAGGATGCTTTACTGAAATTTTTAACAACAGATTACACATGTAAATTGATCGACAGAGCCGGGCATGGTTTATGACCAGGAAATGACTACTGGAGTGTAACACAACATGGCAGGAAACTAGTACAATTTATTCAGGTGTTATGGATGCATGAACACACCTAAATACAGTAAACAGAGTGCACAAAAATAGTTTTATAAGGCATGCACAGAGGTAGTCTAAGGTATGCTACTATTTTTATCAGGTAGCGCTGCTCATAAACAAACAAGAGAAATTGGTTTCACTATTTTCTGAGTTCTAGAGATTTTCTTATGAATTTTCTAGTATGCAGCATGTACTAGTTCTAACATACACTTAGCTTTCTTCTTGCTTTCTACTGTAGCAGCAACAAACAGCAATTTTAGGCAGGCTCTGCTTTACAACCATGCACGTCGGACCAGCAAACTTCAGAGCTAGCGTACAGGCGTCGACAGGGAAAATGAACAGAATCAAGATGGAAGTGGACCAGGAGCATCAAGGCCAAGGCGACGGCGTGCTCACCAGCAGTCGGCTGTGAGTGCTCTCAGCGTACAAGACGACGGTGGGGGGCGCAGCTCGCTCTGTTGCGGGACTCGGAGAAGAAAGCCAACGAGCAGCCGACAAACTCGACATCGCGGCCGTGGTTTTTTAGACTAAGGTTTCCCTGCTTTATATTGAAAGCAAAACAGAGTAGAGTTTACAACGAGAGTTTAAAGACCAGAATCCCGGGGCTCATGGCCCCCCAACCTTACACACACCACAGGTTCACAAACTAGAGAACTTCAAAACAACAGCTACTGGGAACACCGATTCGTTACAACAAGCCAAGCAAAACAGAAACTACGAAGAGCAGTCTTAAGCAAGCAAAAGTGTCAGACATCTGGACTCCAGTTTAAGCTTGATTTGTGTGATAATGACATCGGCCTCCTCCCTCTCACATGGCTTCCACAGCACTCGCCATCTCTGCAACATTGATATTATTGGATGGATTATTGACTGCGGAGAAGGACAAAGTTGATTTCTAAAGACAAGATCATTTCTGGATAGCCACAATGACCAGCATATGGCCCCCAGCAAAACAAACATCTTAACATTTCTCTTAGTTTGATTCTCTATTAGTGCCAACAAATAAAATTCCTCTAGAGATCCTGGAACGAAAGTCCAACAAAAAATTTCTCTAAACACACTCCATGCATAGTTAGCTAGTGGACAAAGGAACATAATATGGTTTGACGATTCATTCACCCCACATAATTTGCATTGAGGGCTGCCTTTCCATTTCTTCTTTCTCAGAATATGAGCCGATGGGATTCTGTCTCTATCCATTTGCCACAGGAAAATTCTTACTTTCAACGGTATCTTAGCTGACCACATTTCCTGAAGTTTTGTATTGGTCACCCCTGGATTGAGAATGTGTTTGAATAAAGAAACCGTTGTGAATTTACCAGAGCTCTCTAAAATCCATTTAACCGAATCATCATCACTTGATAACTGAATCTGATATATCAAGTCACAGAGATGGGTCCATTCATTCCAGTCATCCACACCTAAACTTCTTCTAAAGGACAAGTTGATGTTATTGTTTTCCAGCACCTGCGCAACAGTACTGTTCTGCTGGTTACATATGGGGAAAAGCTTACTATATCTGACCTTTAAAGGCACTACATCCACCCAAACGTCCAACCAAAATCTTATTCTCTTGCCATTTCCCAATATATGAGTTAGCCCTAATTCTGCATACTGTTTGATCTTGTGTAGACCTTTCCAAAATTGGGAACCTCCTTCAGCCTTGCTACTAAAGAAACCAGCATCTCCCAAATATTTCTTTCTCAACATTTTTGTGCACGGATCATTAGACCCTTTCTCTATTTTAAAAATCCACTTTGCAAGTAAGCAGACATTCATTGTCCTGGTTTCTGTAAACCCCAACCCACCATATTCCTTAGGCAGAGCCATATCCTCCCATTTAACCAAATGGTATCTTTTCTTGGAGCCTTTCGATTGCCAGAAAAAATCTGCTCTATGAGTCTGCATTTTGTGATGTGATGGTTCAGGTAAAAGATACAGCCCCATAGTGTAAATTGGGATTGAGCTCATCCCTGTCTCAATGATCTACCACCAGACGACAGAAAGTTAGCTTGCCAAGTGCCCATTTTTTTCTCTATCTTCTGTGGGACATAAGCAAAATCTTTTGAATACAGCACTGAATCACTGACCGGGATCCCTAGATATTTCATTGGCAGAGAACCTCTGTTACAATTGAACATGTCAGCCACTCTATCACCTTCCTCAATGGTTGCTCCTATCACTATTACATCGCTCTTGTCATAATTAATCTTCATACCAGACATACTTTCATAACAGTATAATAAGAATTTTGTGTACACTATAGATTGTTCATCCAATTCCAAAAAGATGACCGTATCATCCGCATATTGGAGATGTGTCAACCAACCATCAACTAGATTAGGAACTAAACCTCTAATGAGACCTTCACTTTTTGCCTTATTCAACATTGCCCCTAAAATATCTGCTACTAGGTTGAACAGCAGAGGGAAAGAGAATCCCCCTGCCTCAATCCTTTGAAAGTTCTGAAATAATCTCCAGGTTTACCATTGATCAGTACTCCAACTCTACCACCTTTTACTAGCTGATTGATCCAGTTAAGCCATTTTAGTGGGAATCTCTTAGATGCTAACACCTCCTCTAAAAAGTCCCAATGCACTTTGTCATATGCTTTCTCGAAATCCAATTCCAGGATGATCCCCTTCTTCTTTGATCTTTTTAACTCGTGTAAGGTTTCATGTATCATAACTATTCCATCCAAGATAAATCTGCCAGGTATGAACGCTGTCTGATTTTCACTAATCAGTTTCTCAGCAACTTCAGTTAATCTCAATGTGATAACTTTGGAAAAAATCTTATAGTCCACATTCAGTAAGCAAATAGGACGAAATTTTTTGATATTCACAGCATCCACAATCTTTGGTAACAGAGTAATCAGTCCATAATTCAGTCTGCCCATGTTCATATTCTCAGCATGGAAAGCTTCAAACATCTCTAGCATAACATCTTTCATTTGTTCCCAAAAGTTCTTATAGAACTTGACTGACAGGCCATCAGGGCCTGGAGCTGTATCTGATTTCATATCATCTAGCGCAGCTTTTATTTCTTCTATAGAGAATGGTCTTATCAGTCAATTAGCTTCATCTGACGTTAAGCAAGATTCATCATCCCAGATATCATGCTGTAGGGTCATTTGGCCTCTATCTGCCGAGCCAAACAGGTTTTTATAAAAATCTTCTATGTGAATTTTCAACTCCTTCTCATCAGTTATCTCCCTGTCACCCTCAAAGAGTGAGAAAATAGTACATTTTCTCTTCCTGCCATTAGCAACACTGTGGAAGAAGCCAATATTTGCATCTCCTTTTAAAATCCATTTCTCTCCACATATTTCCTGCCATAGAACTTCTTCAAAATAATAGATCTTCTCCAAATCTTCCTCTAAGCTATATCTCAGTTTCCACTCTTCACTACTCAGGCCACTTTGTTCTGCTTGTTCATCCAGAATCTTGATATGGTCCAGCAAATCCCTCTTCTGTTTCCTCATATGACCACCTTGAGTGGCACCCCAACCTTTGCAAAATTTTCTGATCTCTAGTTTCACCTGCTTCCAGTAATCTTGGACTCCCATGTTACCTCTACTTGGCCATTTGTCAATTAGCTTTTCTTTGAACCCTTCCTGAGTAAGCCATGCACCTTCAAACCGAAATTGCCTAGCAGAAAGTTGTACGTCTTCAGACATCGCGGCCGTGGTTCCCATCGACTCCAGCAGTGGACAGGCAACCAGAGCAGCACGAGCAGCTAAACGAAGAAGGCTCAAGCTTCCTCTGTTGTAGGCTATGAAGAATCTGGATGGGAATGGCGATTCTACAGGATGACAAATGAAATACGGCAACATGTTTTAAGGAAGAGAGCAAGACGGCAAGGCAGCCTTTCCACCGTGAGATTAAGCGGTGGTAAGCATGGACGGCCGAGAAATAAAGAAAAGAGGTAGTGTGGCTGACAGGCGGGTCCTATGGCCTTCTGTATTTTTTGAATGAACAAACTCCTTAGCTCCACATTTCAATTAAAATAGCAAACTAGCTCTAAAAATTATTCTGACTTTTGTGGCGACAGAGAAAATGCAACTTTGCTCGAGCAAACAAGGTGGCCACCAATTCAAATTTATCAAATTTCAACCAAGATTATACTCCCTCCGTCCCATAATATAAGGGATTGGGGGAGTTCCAAACAAAAACTGCAGTAACATCAAAAGACAAAAATACCCTTCAATTATTACTCTCTGCCCCCCACCGAAACCCAGCACATGGTCTTCTCCCCTGCTCCCCTCCGGACGTGCATCCTCCATCGCCTCCACCTCGTACGACGAAGAGCACCGGCCGCCGTCGCAAGCGCGCCCCGGCTGCCTCGGTCGCGCACCCAACCCGCCGCAACCTCACGCCTCGGTCGCCTCGCCCGGTTGCAAGATGCAGCTCAGGGTTCGAGCTCGGCATGGGCGGCGAGATTCTCCTCCTTTTCACCCATGTTGTCCCCTCCGGCCACAGCAGTTCCGCGAGCTCAAGCTCGCCGAGGACATCGACGGCGCCAGCCTAACGCGCGGTGATGGCGAGATGCCGCGAGCTGCGACGAGCAGCAGCTGGGGACGGCGGCCAACGAGATGCGACGGGCGTAGGCTGGAGGCGGAGAGGATGACGCCCCTGCTCAAGATCCCGCCACCCTTGCTCAAGATCCTCGCGCCCCTGCTCCGGCGCGGGCTCCTCCATGGCTGCGAGCAGCGCGTGACGCGACGGGCGGCGATGATGGTGGCTGCGGACTGCGTGCGGCGCGGCGGACTGCACGGGCTCCTCCATGACCGTCAGACTGCGAAGGGGACGAGCGGCAGGCCGGCAGCTGGCGACGGGCAACGCGAGACAAGATCCCGCCGCCCCTGCTCCCGTCCTTCTGCTCCACCTGCGCGCTGCGCAGCGGCGGCGGGCGGCGACCTGAGACGGCGCAGTTGGGGAAGATCCGCGCAGCCGGGCGCGAGCTGGTGGCGTGCTGCACACAGCGCGGCGGGGGTGAGCCGCGACGGCGGCGGCGACCTGAGACGGCGGCAGACGGCGCAGTGGGTGCGAGATTGGAGCAGGGAGCGCTCCTTCCCTGGACGGGGAAGGGAAAGGAGGGGAAAGAGAAAAGAATTGATGCGTGGGTCCCACTCAGACTCCTCGATCCCTTATATTCTGGGACAACTTGAAAGCCCTCCGATCCCTTATATTCTGGGACGGAGGGAGTATTTAAACTTAACTGAATAATTTAGAGGTCTAATCTTCTCATGAAAGTCTGTAAAATTCTACAAAGTAATTCAAATAATCTGATCATTCCAGTTCACTTCAAGCACACAAAAATGAATTATATCCCCTGTTCGTGTATAATAAAACTTGTATGAATTTTGCAAGCTATACGCTAAATAAATCATAGCAAATTGCATATAATTCAGAAAAATGTGAACTAAGGCTTCATCTTCTCCTTTTGATATGCCCTGTTCATAGGGATGAACCATGATAGTTCTTTCTGTAAGAAACTTTAATTAGTAATTTCTCTTTGATAAACTTGTCATCTTTTTAATAATTAATTCCAAAATAGCAAAATCAGAAATATGAATCACTATGAAATAAATTCAAATCCAAATCATTCCATGCATGTCATATCGATTCCATTATATGTTATTTCAATCGAACATTTTGCATGTATAGCTAACGAGCAAGTTGAAGACGAGGAAGATCTTCAACAAAATAACACTCCACAGGACCGCGAAGCTGAAGTTGCTAACGTAGCGGTCGAAAACCCAGGCAAGCCCCGGTGCATTTAGCCCCTTTGCGAACTTTCTTTTCTAGAGTTCATAATGTAGCAAGTTAGGATGAATGTGCACTTAAGTTGTAGGAATTGTTTGGAATCCACTTGCATGTCCCCAAATGACCTATGGTGAATAAGTGTCTACACTAGTCCTCGATAGAAATTGCTATGCTTAAGGCTATGGTTAGTATCGAATAGGATTTGATGACAATTAAAAGATGACACCCCTAAGAGAATGATGAGAATGTTTTTGGATGGTTGAGACCGGGCAGGATGGAATATGCATGTATAGGTTGTAGCAACACAAGGAGGTGTTGGCTACTGTAGCCCTGCCTAGTCGATTAAGGACCGATTCGTTGTTGGCCCCTTGATCAAGCATTGAACAGTACCGAGTACATACTAGTGTATGGGAACTAGCAAACTGATGTAGCAGGTATGGTGGCACCGTTGGTAGGTACCCAGTACACTGGTCGAAAGTCACGCTGGGCGTAGTTGAACAGGTCTAGACTACGACGGTAGTGAGACGGCTACCCAACTCGATGAGATTGGACCCTGCCTTGGTGTTTACTGTCTTGTGAAAGGTTGCCATAAATGACCTTTGTGGTGCGTGTATGTCGTGTCTCTCGGGTTTTCCCAGCTGCTGATAAATCGATTGCAATCGCTGTCCCTCGCAGAAATGAGTACCGCTTGTGAATTGAGTCATCACGTAGCACACATATATGGATGGTGATTATAGTTGTTGAGAGATGAATTAGTATGCTATATGAATCTTGCTTACTTTACATATATTACTTGATGTTTGATGTTAGTTATGCTCACTTACATTCTTGTTTAATGATAAAGATAAAAGCTGGCTAAAAGTTAATAGCAAGAATTAGCTGTGCTTTAATGCGAGTTATTTAAAATGAAACCCTCCTATGTCAGCCTTGCATGTCTAGAGTTATTTGACGGTTAACACTTGCTGAGTAATTAGTACTCAGGCTTTGTGCCATTGTGGTTTTCTTTAGTACAGATGTTGACCTCCCCGAAGGCGTGCTTCCGTGGGACGTGCAAGTCCCCGAAGGCTGGTCCGCTCACTGGGAGTCTGACGCGCCGCCGCTGTGAAGTGTTGCTACAGTACTAATCCGGACGGGCTCGGATTATTACTCTTGCTATAGCGTGGAGAGTTAGATAGAACTCTCGTGTATTAAACGTGTTTTTAAACTTATCATTTACGCTTCCGCTCTTCTATAATATGTCCGCTGCACTCTGAACCTTTCTTGTAATATAAATAATATAAAATGTATCGCAAGTGTTGGTATTATCTCGTGTCTGCTTAAACAGTACCGTGGGACAATGATCCTGTGGATCGGACTGTTAGAGTATCCTCCACCATAACCCGGCTGATAGCCGCCTCCATACCCACCACCATAGCCAGGTTGGTCATATCTGCCGCCATACCCACCACCATTTCCATATCCTCCACCGTTCTTGTACCCACCAAACCACTTCTCATCCTTGAGTGCAGGCCCTCCTGCAGGCTTCACATTCTTCCCCTCAGATTCTGCATAAGAAAAATTACACCTTTGAGGGAACCATGCCTGTATACTGGTCCATGATATATGCTGAACAATATGTGTTTAGTATTTTTACTTGCCCTCCTACTATACGACTAGTTAGCAGAGAGAGAGAGAGAGAGAGAGAGAGAGAGAGAGAGAGAGAGAGAGAGAGAGAGAGAGAGAGAGAGAGAGAGAGAGAGAGAGAGAGAGAGAGAGAGAGAGAGAGAGAGAGAGAGAGAGAGACTAACCATTGGTTTCAGTGAGCTCCCTAGCATACACCACGTCCTGGCTGATGAGCAGGACAGAGCCCAAGACGATCCCAAGAAGAAGCACAGACTTGATAGCCATTTTTACACCTTTTGCTTAACTAGCTCTAGTTTGCGAGGATGGCACACTGCCCCTGCACGCTATTTATAGAGGTACCAGCGCATGCATGCGACGCTGCACTCGTCCATTCTAACGGAAGGGATTGAGCCAAAGCTTCAACACGTAATAATTGCAGTGATACGGTTGGAAGTTAGCCCGGATTGGATCACGCTGCGCTCTGTACGTTTCGTTGTCAACTTGATTATCATCCCAATGGAACCGAGCATTGACATTTAAGTGTTGGAGAGTTGATGTGTGTGGATGACAACGCAGAGCAAGTTGAGAATTAAGGTCAACCAACAAAGTAGAGACTATTGTTCCCTACTGGGTAGTTTCCGATTTAGGCAGATATATGTATAGCTAAATGGATCGAGAGTAGTTAATTCTACTGGTCCATGCAGTAGTGGTCGAAATTAACTGGCCACGAGGGAAAGATTGGACAGATCACAACGGAGAAGTGAGCATGAATAAAAGGACAAACTAGCTGCAATCTGTTCCAAAAAACAGGTAGCTCACCATGAGTGAAACCAGGATGTTACTATTTTTATTTGTCAACGCTATTTTTTCTTTCATGTTAGTACTTTGTAACATAATTATTTGGATCATAACACATGAAGATGATATTTTGAAGTTCAAACTAACAAGCAATTTAATTGAAGAGGTAGCAACATCAAGAGAGTAACTATTTTTGGTCACACACTGACACACAAGGGAAGAACTACATATATGCCTGACAAAAATTATGGGAACTAAAGTCAAGGGCAGGTACAACGCTACACGTAGGCAGTCTCGTAGTCCGTCTCATGCAACACCACGTAGGATTTTTGATGAGGTGGAAGAGAGAGAGGGAGGTAAAAGAAATAGGCGGTTGTTTCGTGAGGCAACCACCTCAAGCGCTAAAATTTAGGGGTATGAGACGGCTTACACACCATTGTACGAGTTGTAGTTGCCATGCAACTCATAAACATTCTTTTCTTATCCATAAATTAAGGGGAGATGCAATTACTACGAGACAACTAAAATAATCATCCATTGTATGTGTTGTTTCGTAAATCGTCTTATGATTATGTGTCATGCATGAGACGACCTATGAGACAACACCATTATACCTGCCCTACCATAGTAGAGGCCATTGTTCCCTACCGTGTCGTGCCCAATTTATAAAGGCAGCTAGATTTATTTATTGTGTTACTCTAGTGCTAGCGCAGCTCTAATGAAGCTTTGGTCGAGTTAGACGGATCGAGAGTAGTTAACTCTACTGGTCCATGCAGCAGTGGTCGAAGTTAACTGGCCACGAAGGAAAGATTAACAGATTACCACGGAGAAGTGAGCATGAATAAAGGCGAAGCTGCACATGATCTGTACTACTGTCCAAGAAACAGTTCGGCATGATGTTGTGTTAAACCAAGATTTTACTATTTTATACTTTGTAAACGGTAATCTTTCTTTGATAATAGTGCCTTTTGACATAACTGTTTGGATCATAACATAATGGCGATATTTTGAACTATAAACAACTTAATTAAAGCGGTAGCAAAATAAATCAGTAAGACTAAAGGAATCACCATCGTCTAGAAGTTCGGACAAAAATCTGAGAAGAAGAAAGAGTGTAGTAACTTTTTGGTAACACTCCGACACACGAGAGAAGAACTACATGTATACTTGGGATCTAGACGCTCCACTGCTCCAGCAATTTTATTGTAGCAGTAAAGAGAGGGAGCATACTGTCACTACTACAAAAAAGGCTTTCAGCGACGGGCTTTTTTGGCCTTTAGTGACAGGAAAATGCCCCGTCGCTAATTAAGGTCCAACTTTAGTGACAGATTATTACCCGTCGCTAATACTGTAAGCGACGGGTTACAAAATCCCGTCACTAAAGCTTTTAAAGACGTGTTTCAGTTTTTCCGTCGCTACAGGTATTGGCGACGCGTTCCCCTAAACCCGTCGCTAAAGTAACTGGCGACGCGTTTCCCTAAACCCGTCGCTAAAGGTATTACCGACGATTTTCTCAAAACCCGTCGCTAATGGTTTATACAGAAATAAAAAAATAAATGCACCATTCAGTAATGTCGCCTTTTTGCACCATTCACCAGCAATGTTCCCTTTTTTTCATTCCATGGTCCGGAGTTTCTTACAACACGTAAATATTAGACCACAGTCTAAATCCCACATGAACTCATCAGCTCGGAATAATAGCTTAATAAAAAAAGAATCCTCCACACATACAAGTTCTAAGAATCAACAATTTACAATTGGCACAACTGTTCTTCATTTAGTCACTTTTATAAAATCAAGGAGTACATTCTCAAGCTATATCTTGAAAGGAAGGAGCTGGAGAGATAGGTCAGTAGTTGCAATCAAACTCAACTATACCAATATACTAGCTGATTGTGAAAACCATGCATATAAAATACATCATGTAGTGCATATGAAACAATAGCATATATGAAAAAAAAAGGACTTGAGATTATCAGGCTAGCATTTCACCAATTAATAAGCTCATGTCTCCCCTGCCTCATTAGTGCTTCAATGAGACAAAATATAGGCCATCTGCAAATTAGCACAAAAGGTTAAACTAGTCCATTAACAAAGGTCGGGTTGAGAAAAAAGCATGACACAAAACTGAAAATACATGGAAGCAGAACTGATTGTTTCTTTTAATCATAGATGGCATGCAAAAGCAGGTAAAAAATCTCTGCTTGGTTGAGGTCAATTAAACAGGAAAGCTAACACATACGAATAACACCATCACAGTAGGGGCCTCCCATACTGTATTTACCCTCAAAAGAAGAGTAAAAACTTGAAAATTAAAAATAGATGCAATACAGCGGGTACCAGATCATGCCAAAGCAGCAAAAAATTAGCAAAATTGATTGATATGGAAGTAGGAAATAAACAAGCTAATCAAGCACATAGCTACTACTTTTTAGTGCCTTACAACAGTATTGCTCGTAGGAGCTGGAAGCTCAAAGTCACGATTAGTCATGCAATCAAATCGATACTAAGTTATACTTAAACTCACCATTGAAGGTGCCATTCTAGACTTGAATCATATCTAAACAAGTGCTTGTTCTCATTAATCACATCTAAACAAGTTCTTGTTCTAAACCTGCTGAGTGTAGGCACTTGAATCATATCTAAACCTGCTGAGAGTGTAACAGAGCCAGACACTTGAGGCAAAACAGATCATATCTAAACAAGTGCTTGTTCTCATAAATCACATTAAGCAACATCAATATTAATCACTTATATGCACCACAGTCCATACAAATGACATAATATTTTATCTACAGTTTTTTAAGCATTTTCTAAGACTTATTCAGTTATCTAAAACATCAATAATTTATACAACGCAGAAGATGAACATGAGTACCTGATGTTTCTTTTGCATCTCCATGGTGAAAACAAAGGCTTCCTTGTCTGCAAGGAGGAGCAAACATGCAGTTTAATCGAAATGAGCAATGACAACCATACAGAAACAAGCAAATATAAGAATGGTGACATGGCATATTTTAGGTTATTAAAAGTGCCAGCCCAAGTACTTACATGTATTCTTGATTTTCTTTTCTAATTGTCAGGGTAGCTTGCAAGGTGGTTCAGAGGAAGTGAATGCAAACTGACCTGCGATAAACATTTGGACAGCCACTGAAAACAGAGGATCACAATTGCTTAAGAAAAATAGAATAGCCTGTACAAAATTAATAGCAGCAGGTAAATATTGTTGTACTGCTTGCAAATCAGAGAAGGAAATCCAGATTGCTCATGATAACATCGGATGAGCTAGAGGAGACGGGTTCATTTGTTTCTCTTAACATGTTAGCATGATTAGAGGGCTACGTATTGCAAACCTACCAACGGTAGTTTAACAAGAAGTGCATTACACTACTGCAGTTCATCAGTTCTACCTAACAAAAATTGTTGAGAAGCATACCGCAATTTCTAGTTCCATTATACTAGTTTCAGTAAAATTCAGGAACAACTTCAATTGTACTAGTTTCAGTAAAGTTCCCTCCAAGGCACAAAAACATTTCAAACTTGGTGCAATCTTAATTCCTGCAGTAGTTATACCAACTGCTACTAGCTTCACAATCCGGGCAGTAGTCCGTGATGTCTCGTAATTGACCAAAACAGGCGAAGATAGAAATTTCATATATTTAGTACCAGTGGGGAAAGGAAAGCAGGACCTAATGTGCGTCCTGGAGGAGGGGAGGGCAAAGGTGTTTGCGTGCCTGCCTCTGCCAGAGGTGGAAGCGGAGACGCAGGACTACATGTATACTTGGGATCTAGACGCTCCACTGCTGCAGCAATGTTATTGTAGCAGTAAAGAGAGGGAGCATACTGTAATAGAGAAAAGCCATCTGTCGACCTGTATGTACATGGCCACATTGTTCTGGTTAATCCCTTATCAAGAACGTCAAATCAGGATTCCATACAGGTGAGGCAAGTATGATCTATTAGTTCATTGTAGGGGCCATTTGCTTGCCGCCCAATTAAGAAACCCGCCCACTCAGCAGGCTACGATTGACTCTGTTTGCATTCACTTTCTCGTGGGCACTTCGCAAATCGCAAAAAGTGTTGGAGACAAG
This sequence comes from Eragrostis curvula, assembly GCA_007726485.1. Taxonomy (NCBI): domain Eukaryota; kingdom Viridiplantae; phylum Streptophyta; class Magnoliopsida; order Poales; family Poaceae; genus Eragrostis; species Eragrostis curvula. The sequence continues at coordinate 81,194 of RWGY01000489.1, read as the reverse complement.
AGGCTGGTTACGTGCTTCATGGAGTGGTCGGCAAAATGGCAGTTGCCAAATGGATGCCGCCAGTTAATGACATTTGTTTCCAAAGTACAGTTGGCCTTCTGATCGATCCTTTATTCTGTGGACCTAAGGATGCCTTATCATGCATGTCACTTCAAGCTAGGTGAGCCACATTTTTTAAAAGAACAATCTTTGATTTGTAATTTTTGCAATTAAGCAGAGATCAGAGGTTGCCACATGTATTGTGTTGCCTTAAGTACAGAGGTTACATACTCGCAAAAAAAAAGTACAGAGATTACATCCAACCATATATTTTTTGGTTGGCAAAGGGTGTGCCAATAGCCCACACACATCGGGTGCCTATCGGTGTTGGGCCCAATTGTGCGATAATGGGTGCGCAACAGGAATCTCCCATCCAATGGTTAAGGCATGGTCCGCGGCCTGTACAGCTACAAGTCAGGTCAGGCTCAAAAAAAAAAAAAGCAACAAGTCAGGTAACAATTAATGACCACCCCCGTACAAACCAATCATGACCTATCTATTGGAAGCATCCAAAACATATGTCATACAGTTTTACTCTATGCTATTTTGTCTGGTATCATTTTGTCCTATTTTTGAAAGGAAAAAATTCCATTTCGTTCTCCTGCATAATTCGCTTTGTTCGTTTGACACCCTAAGAAAAATTGCTCGGTTACTCTTTCAAAAAATTCTGTTTCGTGCCATGTACCCACTATTTTCATTTTCTCCTTTGTTTCTCAACCTATAGGTTGAATTGAAGCTCAAATTTAAGTGATGATATAGCTCACACAACAATCTATGTTAAAATAATCACAACATTATGCGTATGTATGTATTTCTAATTTTTACTAAAATATATACTCCCTCCATTTGCATGATATCTAGGACAGGGAGATTAGTTCAATTTTGAACTAATCCTATTGTCTGAACGACTCCATTTCGCAAACTGAGGGAATAAATAGTATCAAACAGTATGCTATGATTAATTGTTTTAATATAGATTTTTGTTTAAACTATCATTAAGCAAAATTTAAACTTCTAATTAAACTTGTATGCCAGGAAACAAAAGAAAAAAACAAAGTTTCATAGGGGGTATATTGCACCGACTTGAATTATTCGAGGAGTAAACTGGGCGATGATTTTATTTACAGGGATGAAGCGAACAAAGTAGTTCCAAGATTAACTTCGACTTTTCCTTTTTAAAATTACAGTTAGCAAGAAAAACTCTATGTTTTTTCATAGTTAGAAACAATTAGCACCTTAAAGCATAAAATCGATATACTCATGTAAGTGTGGGCAGGTAAACCATGATGTCTTGATCATGAAAGGTTTAATTCTTGGAACTACGTGGATCAAGGGATCAGTGGAGTTCCATGTTCCGCTTGTCTTTGTAACTGTAACTTACCACGTGCAACCATTCGGTTCACTCACGTGTCTCTCAAGCATTGGAGACGTGGATGCACGGGCCCGCAAATTAGCCCTTTTGTCTTCATATCCTCGTACATCACGAATACAAAGAATCAATCTCAGTCATATAAAAAAAAAGAATCATCTCAGACACTTCTAGGAGACTGATTATGACTTATTTGTGTTGTTACGTGCATTAACCAGTCACCGTCGTCTTGAGCTGTCTTCTCCACGAGTATCATGTGTAGTTCATAAAGTCCACATATATGCATTCGAGTTTAATTATAAACTCTCCTTTTAGTTTGTAATTTAGTAAGACATACAATGTAGGATTGACGTTTGCTCTGGTTACTTCGATACTTTCATTTGTGTATGCAACTGTTTCATTCAAAATTTACCATTGAAGAAAATAGTATTTTTAAGTCTTATAAACATTGCTAGGAGTTAAACCATAGTTCCAAAACATAAAGATCAAAGAAAAAATTGTCGACGCTTGATATTGGAATAAGAACAATGAAAGAGCGTTAAACCATAGTTGCAAAACATAGATCAAATTAAACAAAATAAACATAGATCAAGATAAACGTCTCCCTTGCAGCTGCCCTGGTTAGTCTCGGCATCTCGCGCCATGAGGTGGTAATTAGTCGATTGACACGCGCCTTTGTGATTCCTAATTCATTGATTGGTCCGTGTCGTGTGGGGCGTGGGGGCGAAGGGCGGCACCAACGTCTGCCTGCGCCGCGTCACCGCGGCCGCCGTCTTCGACGCCATCCCTCGGCACGGCATCACCCACATGGGCGGCGCGCCGACGGTGCTTGCCATGATCGTGAACGCCACGGCTGAGGAACGGCGGAGGCCGCTGCCGTGTGGCAGGATGGTGACCGTGAAGGCCGGCGGCACGCCGCCGCAGCCGCAGGTGCTGCTCCGGATGGAGGAGCTGGGTTTCAACGTCATCCACGGCCGCGAGCGCGTGGAAGCCGGAGTGGGACAAGCTGCCGCGCGCGGCGGTCAAGTCCCGGCAGGGGATTCGCCTCCTGTGCCTGGAAGAGGTGGATGTGAAGGACCCCGCGACGATGCGGAGCGTGCCGGCGGATGGGCGCACCGTGGGGGAGGTGATGCTCTGCGGCAACACGGTGATGCGAGGGTACTACAAGGACGCCGCCGCCACGGCGGAGGCACTCGCCGGCGGGTGGCCTCCGGTCTGAAATCGGGCTCAGCGATAAGGAGCAAGATCTGAAATTGAAAAACAAAATTGTTTGCAGCTTAATCTTTACTTATACTACTTAATAAGGATCTTGCGGCAACTAATATATGTAGCGGCAAGTACGTGTACTTATTATATCCCCATGACCTGAGTTTGATTCACGCTCCAGGCAATAGGTCTTTTTCTTCTTTCTTTTTTCCGCGGCGAGTTTGGTGTGGCCGTGGGCTGGCTTATTGGGCTGGCCCAGGTAGATGGGTGTGTGCTTGGAAGAGGTGGGCCAGACCGTATTTTACTATGTATTCTCATCTGGAAATCGCGTTTGAATTATGAATTTGGAAAGGCTATCCGACTGACTCATCGAAAAAAAAACTGTTTGCATCGAAAATACTGCCACGTAAATTTTTCTAAAGAGTTGATAATAAGAGCCATGCATTAGTACGTCAACGTTGATGATCGAGTACGTTAATCTCTATAACCTAGAGTACATGCAGAATCAGAGCAAAAGAACATGAAACCTGTTGGTGGGCCTAACATTAGGGATGAGAAAGGAGGCTATGGAGGCGGCGGATATGGTGGAGGTTATGACGGTGGCTATGGGGCCTATATACCTAGGAAGGGCTGGTATGGTGGTGGATATGGGTATGGCTACCCTGGTTATGGCGGTGGATACAATGGTAGTGGTGGGTACGTATGGGTATGTATACCCTGGCTATGGCGGTGGTGGATATGGTGGCGGCGGTGGATACGGCGGATATGGTGGCGGTGGAGATTGGCACTAAGATGCATCTTGCAATGCATTTGTGTCATATTGCACGTGATTGTTCATGAAGGAAATAGCTAGTGCATGTTATGTTAGCGTGGACTACTTTGTTGTAACACCATGTTGTATGATCGTTTCCTTGGAATAAAATCACATTTTCTTTGAATTCTGCGTTAATATATCCTCAATGCATGGTGAGTATTTTTAAAATTAACATTTTCATTTCAAGTTTTATTATTGTCTGGCAAAAAATCATTCTTTTCATATGAATTTGGTTGTAGATAAACTTATCAAAAGTTATGCCGCTATGAGATCTATAAATTTTGATGAAAAATTTTCATTCAAGGGATCTACATGTTTAATGATATGTGTTGAAAATATAATCAAATATAAATCAAAAGAAAATACGTGACATATTATAACAGTATATGTGTTCCTTTGGTATTAAAGCTAATTCTAAAATTCCAAAATTTTAGATATAACCATATTATTAATTAAGGTTTGTGTAGACCAACTTAAATAGTGGAGTCCTCTTCGTTGATATTAAGAAAAGGGAAAGAGAAATGATTGGTACTTTAGCTATCAACACTTGCAAACCTAAGCACATATTCATTCATCGTGAATATCAGCATGATTTGGGAGTGCTGTGTGACCCCTGACCCTAGAACAACTAATCTATTATCTTAATATTTAAATGTTAAAAGAAGCCTCAATTGATGGAAAAAGGAAAAGGTCTACACCACTGTACTATAAGTGATTAAATTCCAATCGTTAGATCTAATGCACTATACGCACATAATAAGTAACGTACAAAACCAACAAATAAAGAAGCCATTACTTGAGTCAATGGAAGGGAAACCCTAACGTGACGAGAGTTCAGATTCCATGTAAAAGAAAAATCAAATGAAAATATATAAATATAGAGAACGTACAAGTAAATGAGTAAAATGCTAACAATCAAGTCCACAATATGTTTATTGCCACCACATTCATTAGATATACATTTATTTATATAAATCGGTGCACTGACTAATGAAAGCAGGCAAATACTACTATATAAGAGTAGCACTTATTGTTATACTTTACTCAAGCGCGACCATATCTATATGATTAAACGCATTATTGATCACCAGACACATTACTTATTTGACTTAGAGAAGCACGTGAATGCATGCTTCCTAGAATACTGGGATGTATCAGTAGCCATCACGTTAACTACCGAGTCCTACTCTGACTCCTCCACCGACTCCATACCTAGGATAAAAACCTCCTGCGTATCTCGGGCCAACACCGTACCCTCCATATGCACCAATAGGGTAGCCACCTCCGATTACTGGTGGCTGGTAGCCACCTCCGATCCCTGGTTGGTAGCCACCGTTCATTACAGGCGGGTAGCCACCTCCGATTAGTGGCTGGTAGCCACCGTTGATTACAGGCGGGTAGCCACCTCTGATTACTGGCTGGTGGCCACCTCCGATCCTTGGCTGGTAGCCACCGTTGATTACAGGCGTGTATCCACCTCCAATTAATGGTTGGCGGTCACCTCCGATCCCTGATCCGCCAAATCCTTCACCCCCGAATAACCCCTTTTCTTCCTCAAGTTCTTTCCCTCTTGTAGGTTCCACATTCTTTACCTCGAACCCTGCATGAGAAAACATGAATAATTTAGTGAGAATACACGCACACACAGAGACACATAGAGAGAGAGAGAGAGAGAGAGAGAGAGAGAGAGAGGCTAACACCTGTTAGTTGATCTCCACACGACTCGCTCCAACGAGCGAGCCGTTCCCTTATCCGCGCCCTGATCGGGGGCGCACAACCAACTCATGGTTGGTGGGCCCCCGTCGCGCTGCGCATATAAAAGGAAATGGTGGGGGCCGGGGGCACGCACGCCAAGGTTCATCGTGACCACTCACTCCACCTACAAACCCGCCGATCTAGGGTTGCGCAGAAGCGGCGCGGAGGCGGATCCGCCGATCTAGGGTTGCGCAGAAGCGACGGGAAGCTCCGCCTCCGCGCCGCCACTGCGACGACTCCGCCGCCACCGGGTACGACTACATCGTCGACGCCCGGACTCGCCACCGACGTCGGGACCTCGCCGCAGGACCGCGACCACGCCCTCGACGCCATGGCCTCCTCCTCCTCCGCTGCACCGAACCCGATGCCCGGCGGTAATGTCTCTCCCTCACTCCCTCTAGGTAGTGTTCTCGCTTTAGTGTTCGAGTCATGATCTGATTGTCTAAGTTGAGTACTACCCGCTGATCTGACACCTAGAGTTTATGTATGTCTATCAACACCAACCATTTGCTTCAGTGAGCACCCTAGCATACGCCACATCTTGGCAGATGAGTAGGACAGAGGCCATGACGACCCAAAGAAGAAGCACAGACTTGATTGCCATTTCTACACCTTTTGCTGAACTAGCTATGGTATTTGCGAATATGGCGCTGCCCAGGCATGCTATTTATAGAGCTTGCAGCTCATGCATGCTATGTCGTGTTTGTCCACACCTACTGTCGATCTAGTGGACGGGATTGAGCCAAAGTTTCAACACGTGTTAATTGCAGTAATACATTTGATGTTAGCCCGGATTGGATCGTGCACTTCTTGTTGTCAACATGATTACCGTCCCAACGGAGCCGACCACTGACAATTAAGTATCGAAGAGTTGACACAAGTGCATGAATATCCAGGACAAGTTGTGAATTAACTAAACGAAGGACACCCTTTGTCACAGTAATAGGTGAATCGTGTGACTAACAACCACTCCATTAATAGTGGTTCAAACGGTATGTATGATTTCTTAATCAATCCAATCTGTATCTGAATTTTAATGATATGGGATACAATCGGATGTCCAAGAAGTCATGGATAATTCGATATCTGACTTGAAGTGGATGCAGCCTAGGTTATCTGACGGACATAGATTGTCCAACATTTTTCAGTAGGGGTATACAATGTTCTACAAAGGATTATCCGCTAACACAACAATCATTATCTCATACCGTTGGAAAGTTCACATCAAATGACGTGGAAATTCCATAACAAATAATATGTACAAGTTTGACATCGATTCCACTGGCAGCACCCTTGGGCACATTTTTCTTGGGCTCCAATAAATTCAAGCTGCGTCCTTGATTATGGGTACTATCTTTTTCGGGCTCGCAACTCTTCTGCGGGCATCCAGCAGTTTTGGTATCGATCGATTTTCATCTTTTTATTCATTTTCCTAGTAGTATTGTTAGGTATGATCTCCCCATATGTTAGGTTTTCCTTACAAGTATGCTCTCCAGCTGGTACGTTGAGTTTATTTCCCCTTAGATGGTGTACCTTGAACGGCTCGTTCTCTTCAGCCTTTAGATACAGAGGTACTTTTACCCTTTTGCATAGCTTTCGTTCGGCTGCGTTTGTAGACTTCTTGGCCAATTCATGTGTACGTATATACAGCTGCATCTGAGAAGTACCAGCTAATTTTTGGCAATTGTGTGATGGTGATGCGCTGGTTTCAGAGTATGGTACCTACCTTAGGACTCTTTGCAGTTTGTCTTTGGTGACTTTCTGCGTTCATTTATACGTGTAGAACTACATGTGGGATGCATATTCTGCTAGCCTAAAGGTTGTATCGCGGCAGTCTCGCCGGGCACCTTCGAGATAAGCAACCGTGTTTGTTGTGAATGTGTGGCCGGTCACGTAATATTCTCCAAGGCATTTGACGTCACGTGCATGGGTGCATACAGCTTCGGTTTTTGCCATGACTCTTGGGTGTGTAGCCGTTTAGACCAGCATTCCAAAAGTGCTGATAGTTTCCATAGTCGCTTGCTCCAATGCTTGAGGGAAGTTAAGCAGTCCGTTTTTTTTTCCCGTTGCACTACAGAAACCGAAATAGGCTTGTTGGTCACAAGTGGAGCTCACAGTAAAATTACTTTACTGCCCTAGAATCCCCCAATCCATTGCTTCCCTAGAGCTCTGCCAAAAGCCTCCCCCGTCCATGCTGTTTCTGCTCTCCGACCTCCAAATCCCACCGAGTGCCAACCCTTCCACCTGCCACCGTTCTTGGGACCAGCTGGTCCACTCACCTTGTGATGCCTTTCATTACATGATGGTTGGCCGCCATGTTTATGACAAATGACAGATTGTTTTTGGAAATGGTGTTGCTTCATGATGAAGGTCAGGTCCTTCAAATTTCTCTGATGTTTATGATTCAAATTTCTCTGATGTTTATGACAAAATCAATTATTTTTCTTTCAAGTTGAAGCTCATTAGCTCGTCTCTGTATTGTCCAAACTCTCCTATAGCACTTGTATTTAAAAATTAATTAGTAGGTTTTTGTAGAAAAACTGATCCATATTCCAAAGGGCATAATTAGGAGGCAACAAAAAGTAACAGAGTATTTAGAGATATAAAGATATTTATTTATATAAAAGATAATTTTTAAGTTTAGATTTTATAAATATGTATATATTCTAAAATTTATCATAATACAAAATGAGAAGATATGTTTTATGATTATGCATGCGCAGTTCATTTTTTACTGTATTAAGTGATCAAGAAAAATAAGAAACAACTTTAATGCATGGCTTAAGGGTGCGTTTGGTATGGCTCCAGATTCACTGAGAATCAGAAATGTTTCAGATTCAATCTAGAAACATTTCACAACCTGAAGCAGAAGAATCACTGAAAACGTTTGGCCATTGATCCAGAATCGGTGAAACGTTTCACAAAATTAACAAGAATCACTTGAAACACCTATTTAGTTGATTCTCATTCCTAGTTCAAAAGGAGAAACATTCCAGAGTGATTCAGGCAAGAAACGTTTCAGATGAGTAGACGAGTGTGCGCCTGGAGGAGGGGGCCAGTCCGGCTGGGCATGGGCTGGGATTGACTCAGGGTTTTAGGTCCATTACCTTCTATGATTTTCAATTTATGTTTTCTGGTTTTCTTTGTATTCTTTTAGGAAAACGGAAACATTCCAATGCAATCCATTATGTGCAAACAATGTTTTAGCAAATTACATATTCTTGTCTCCCGTTGCAACGGACGGGTAAATTCCTAGTATTCTTGAAGCCACAAATTTTGTCCAAATATGTTACTACCATCGTTTATGTATTGTATGAAGCGTTTTAGTTTCTTTGAGGGAGTGGGATTTTTAGTTTTTGAATTGGGGCAATCCACAAATGTTAGTGTTCCACATCGCCATGGGCAAGTATCCCAATCGTTAGGAACAAGTCGATGCGTAGCATGCACACAAGACAGAGATCACCAAATTGTAAGTTATTCAGGACTGGGTTTGTTGTGACAACTGTGTAGCGGTGGTACATGGCCCCAAAAGGGTTGCAAGGACCAGATGCAGTTTGACACAGACTTGACCATTCTCTCTGCTAGAGGAAAAGTAAAACAGATTTGACGGGGGTCTTTTCATTCCAAGTGTTTTACTCACAATTTTTGTTAAAAACATGAACTTAAAAAACAATTTTGAGGTTTAGTTTGTCTCTTGAAATATGTTATTTATTCATTCATGATGTTACACTGGCGTTTTACACCAAAAATGCTACATTCAAATATCAAGTCCGCAATTTACTCGCTCGCCCAGAGTTTATTTAACCTTTTCAACTCAACTAGGAAGTAGGAACTAGTCCCGAGTTCCAAGCTATCATATCGATCTCTTATTTTGAGACTGATGAGGTCTTGAAGACTTCTCCCATATATATTTGGCAAAATTGTCTGAGACACACTAAGAAATGGTGGCTTCGTCCGCATCACATCAACAAAGTCGAAATTGTCTGCAACACACTACGGTTTTGAAAACTCTTGTATGTGACACACTATTATCATTTTGCAATTGTTTTCAACTTTTTTATCTCAATTCATAAGATACATTAGAATTTGAAACTTGGCACCAATGTACATTTTTGCATTGTCTATTATTAAAAAATGAAGCTTGATTTTTTTCGATTGTTTGCATAATTTGATTAACAAATTAAATATTAAAACAATGAGCATGCGATGCAATCAATGGAAAAAAAACATGTCTTAGGGTGTCTCGGATAATTTTGCCTATATATTTCCTCTTTTCCTCCCAGATTAGGCGCCCAGAAAATTCTGAAGCAAAAGAGGGTTGCCGAACACTAGCTAATTTGGTGGGGAGTATGGCAGTGGCGCCATTGGATAAGCCTGATATGGCGGATATTGGGCTCCATAAGATGATCCACCTTGATCATCTGCAATAGACATGCAGTTATGATATCTCTGTTGCACAGCAAGAATAAATCACCGTATCGCAAAGAGTTCATAAATATTAGTTAAGACCAAACTTGCCTCGTGCTACTTCATAATAAACAGAAGATGTTCATATAGTTGAGGTAAACTAAAGTACCATTGGTTTCAGCAAGGCCTCTGACGGCAAGCACCGCCCGTACGACGAACAGAAGGGATGCCAAGAGAACACAAAACCCAGCCAAGCTATTGGACGCCATCTATGCTGACAGTGACACAAAACGTTGGTACATGGGAAGCACCTCCGGTGACACGTCAAGGAGAAAGGGGAAAGGATCAAAATCAGACTCAGCTACGAGGAGCAAGATCTGAAATAGGTACTTTTGTTTGACATTATTCTTAAGAGATTGCCATTTTGGAATCACATTTTGTCTAAATATTACTACCCTTGTTTTGTATGTGAGGGGTTTTAGTTTCCTCTTCTTCTTCTTTTTTATTTTTGGAGGAAGTGGGATTTTTGTTTTCGAAAATGCTAAACACACGACCCGTCATTACGTCTGCCGTGTACGACCCGATCGGTCACCTGCATGCATGTATGCTGCTGAGTTAAACTGCTCACACCGTGATTTCCTCGCCGTGAAGCCGCATGCATCGAGCTGGTCGTAAACGGCAGTCGCACACGGAAGTCGTGTGTATAGCGGCGTTCGTTTGTTTTTGTTTGGTGCAATCAATACTTGTTAGTGTTCCCCATCGCGATGCACAAATACCCCAGTCCTTTCCAAAGAGTCAATGAAAAGCATGGACACAGCTCGGATGACCAGATAATGAATAAGTTATGGACTGAGTTTGTTGTCGGACATGTATACATGTGGTCCATGTGCCCAAAAGGCTTGCAAGAATAGGATGCAGTTTGAGAGAGAGTTGACCTGTCTCTCAGTCCCAAAAAAAAAAGATTTGATGGGTGTGTTTTTATTCCAAGTAATGCTGAAAAAATAGCTCAAGCTCGACAAACTGCTTGAACACGGCTCGCAGGCTTGATTCGGGCTCGGCTCAAGTCGAAAATGAGCCAACCTCAAGCTTGATCTGGAGCTCTCTAGCCTCAACTAGCCGAGCGGAAGAACAGAACAAGATCCCATGAGCTTGATCGTTGTCGTTTTTATGTCAGGCATTTGGCTGCTCCCAGGGGTGGAAGAACAGATCTTCATGCCTGCTGACTCGTGCTATGCAAATCGATATTTCTGCTGCCATCCTGCCACTCTGGTGTGGAAATATATGTCCATAGCTGTGACTCCTATTCTTGAACGGTCAATCAGATCGTCGGCGAGCAATACCCGGCGTCCGAATCTATTTATCTTCCGCGAATTACCACTGCAAATGAGCCTGAATGAGCTCGCGAGCTTTGGCCGAGCCAAGCTCGAGCCAGTCCTCAGGCTCGACCAGATCTTAGGCTCGGCTCGATCGAGCTTGAGCTCGAGGTGACTGGCTCGCTCGAGCTCGGCTCGTTTACAGCTTTTCGAAGTGTTACATTCACAATTTTTGAAAAATGGACTTATACGATGTTACAATTTCGAGGTTGTTTGATTTTCCGCTGGAAATATGTTACATTCCAAACTATGACAGTGATCTATTATTTTGAGTCTGATGTGGTCTCGATGACTTATTCCATACATATTTCCTCTTTTCCTCCCAGATTATGCGCCCATAATAAGTTTATGAAGCAAAAGAGGGTTGTCCAAACTAATGTGGTGGGGAATATGGCAGCGCCGCATAACTAGGACTCGGATATTGGCCTCCGTAAGATCCACCTTGATTCACCTCACTTGCATCTGCAATAGCCATTCAGTCATTATATCTCTGTTGCGCAGCAAGAGTAAATCACATATTATAACAGAAATAAATATTAGCTGGGACCAATCATCCAGGCCTCTAACTTGTTCATAACAGAAGATGTTCATAGTTGAAGTAAAGTACCATTCGTTTCGGCAAGGCCTCTGACGGCAAGGACCGCCTGTGCGACGAACAGGAGGGACGCCAAGAGGACACAAAACACAGCCAAATTATTGGACGCCATCTACGCTCACACGATAAGCTGGCTCCTGGACTGGCAAGAACCACTCGCAACGCAGCCATATAAATACGGCGATATCGAGCGCCGTGCGGCTGCCTGCTTGTGGACCGGTCAGACAAAGGCGGTGCACGGCAGAAGTTTGACCAGTTGCATTATTGACCGTTGAAAATATCATCCACGAACAAGTGTAGTTGTTGAACACCTGTCACGATAGTCCACGGAAGCCCGTCATTCGTCTAATAATATTAGTCCATGCCCTTGCTTTGACTTCCTTGAGAAAAAACTTAGAAATTAATTAGGCCTTTTTGTGGTAGACAGTGTACTATTCTATCCGTAGTACATTGTTAGCTCATTATTGTTACCAACTTTTTTTAGAACGTAGTTACCTGTCATTGCTATTATACCTGTCAGTCTGTCACTAATATGTCTTTGATATAAAGAAGTCGACTTATTTGAACCGTAACAATATTTCCATGCACCTAATAACGTCCTAATATGTGGAAACTATGATCGTCTATTCGCTCCGCATCATTTACCGCTCCGCATCATTTAGATTCCATGCTGCAGAAATTTATTATCTTTTCTATTTGCTACTTTGTCGACCTGCTAAATCTATGCGATTTGAAGGATGCATATAATTTTTAAAATCTCTCTTTCTGAGTACAGCCCTACCCACACCCACGCATCTGTTCATATATTTTTTTTGGAAAATGGAATTCTTGTTTCCACACGTAACGTTTTGCGTTGTTACAAAACTTTCAGTTACAAGGATGGGTTATTATGGGTCCACACATAGAAGTCAGGATCGGGTTCCTCAAGAGATTACCGAAGACCACCTGACTACGATGCACAACAAGGATGCCGCCCTCTCATTGTGGCTCCACGAATGAGAGACCTCTAAAATTATTCAACGAGGACGTCGCTCTCTCATTGTGGCTCCATGCATGAGAGGCGTCTGATTATTTTGGAGACTGAGCCCCGGTGTGACACTCGACTCGATCCTAGGGGATCGAACTCGGTGGGTTGGCTCTAGCATCGGCTAGCAATACCACCGAGCCGCTTGAAGGACGCATCTCTATTTGCTAGCTGGCTGAGGCAGTAACCTCAGGCCACAGGGTATGGGGCATTTTTGTTCTTAGACAATATCAGTAACCAAACTGGTTGCATCTCCTTTCTTTTTTTTTGGATCACCAATTTTTTTAAAAATCCTTAGCTTCAATACACTACTGTCTAATACTGCACCCATCCCTCGGTTGAAGGTGGGTGCAAAAGGCCTAGCGCTTAATTAACACTGCACACATATATAGTGTCGTGCTTATAGAGCTCTTTTCTGCAATGCAAAATGGTGTTTAAAAAAGGTTTCACCACATTGCTAGTACTTTAAGCACCAGATGTAACTTAAGCCGTCTAACATTGCACCCATCCCTTGGTTGAAGGTGGATAAGG